>QEPC01008937.1:1760976-1778660 GCA_003113815.1 Sphenodon punctatus
GCCCCATTGAAACCAATGAAATAAATCCGGTACTGGTATACCGGATTTAATCCGGGAATCCGGTTTTCGCAGAACCGGTAACCGGTAAATCCGGTAGCCGGTAATGGGCCTTGGGTCCCACCACTAATGTTTAGCTCCTCCGCTTCACCCTACACTGGCTCCTTTTACGTGAACGCATTCAGCACAAGCTCCTGGTCTTCACCTTCAAGGTTCTTCATGGTCCTGCTTCCCCAGATCTCTCCGTCCTTGTATCCTGCCACATGCCTGCTTGGGAGTTTTGTTCCTCCTCTGCCCCCACCCTCACCTGTTCATGACCTCCCCTGCTCCTCTAAACGTCTTCACCCCTTTTCTCTTACTGCCCCTCTGTGGATATGTTTTCTTTGTTCCCTCCTTCCCAAATGTTCAAATCCCTCCTGAAAACCTGCCTCTTCCATCAGGCCTTCCCTAGCTTATCATGAGTGAAATTGTGTCCTTTCCCTCTCGCTCAGAATCTAGTTCCCTGTAACTAAGTGAGTCATGTGCACCTGCATATTCTCAACCTCATGAATGTACTCTTGTTTCTCCCTTGTTTCTCCCTTGTCGCCCCCCTCCCTTTTCTCTTAGATTGTAAGCTCCTTGGGGGTAGGGACCTGTCTATAACTTTTGATCGTACAGTGCCAGGTACACTGGTGGTGCTATATAAATAAATGAATAAATAAATAAATAATAGTTAATAATAAATGCTGCATGCCTTTTGTCACATGGGAAAATAAAGCCACATAGCTTTGGCACCGATCATGCAGTGGCAGAGGATGCAGAGCTGGAAAATAAAGCTCTGCATCCTCAATATGATTGGCCTCAAAGCTGTGCAGCTTTCTTTTCCCACGTGACGAAAGCCATGCAGCATTCATGGAGTTTCTTGTAGAGGCAAAGAGTGTGCATTTTGAATTCGAGAAATCACCCTGTCATTGAGGTATGTACTGTGAAGCTTGGGAATAAAATGTAGTACTCCTTTGCCCTATACTATTCCTGCAGGGCTGGTCCCTAGCACTAAGTCTGAGCTGCTTTAAGTTGTACTTTCACACATTACATTGCCCATGTATCTATGGTCCCAAACCTGTGTTTGTGCATTCATGTGAACAAACAAATCTGGAGGAGGCTGTGTGACAAAATATGGGCAACCATTGCTTGAAAAATAGAAGCAACTGCCCATATTTATGGATCCTGCATATCCAATGTAATGTGTGAGGAGACTCCCTGCACCAGTCATGGACTTTGCCCAGTTGGGGCTGTAACACGTAAACCAATTTATTTATTCATTTTATTTATTTATTTATTATAAATATTTATTAGCCACCCCCTCATGCCAAGGCATCCCGGGGCAGCGTACAATAAAAATTCTCCACATTAAAAGCATCCCCCCATAAAACTAACACAACCGTAAAACCATTAAAACGAAACACATAAAATAAGCTGCAAAAAAAACCCCTTCTAACCCCCCTCCCCCCCAAAGGCCTGGGCGAACAGCAAGGTTTTACAGGCCCGACAAAATGCCAACAGGCCTGGGGCCAGACAGGTTTCCTCCGGGAGGGAAGTCTCCTGGGGTCTGTGAGAGCCACCAATTACGAATTAGACCCATGCCCATCCTGCTTAGTGAAAGCCTCCAGGGAGATCTTGGGGACGGTGCTGGCGAGGGTGGTCAACACATCCCTCCGGCAGGGAAGATTATCGTCCAGCCTCAAGGAGGCTGTGGTGCGCCCCCTGCTTAAGAAACCATCATTGGATGTGGGCGCACTCACCAGCTACCGACCTGTCTCTAACACAATAAATAAATAAAATAAATAAATTAAATAAATGTAAGACTGTCCAGAAACCTAGCAGGGGAACACTCGTAATCATGAAACTGCCAGAATAACATATCACATTAAGAAGGGGTAGGTCTCTGACACAAAAGATCTGTAGGCACAGGAACAGCACCAATGCCAAATCTTGCCACAGCCTTTTGTTTTTCAGTGTTCCCAGCCACTGAGTAATAGAGCATTAATTTACTTTTAACCTTGCAAATTACTATGTTTGCTGATGCAGTTAACTCTGCACTTTCTATTCTGGCAATGGCAATAGGCTTACAAATTCAGAGCTTAACAAAGAATGCAATGAATCCAAAAAGGATAGCTACATTGAAATGTTTCTTTAAGACACCGAGGGATGTGATAGACAGATACCATAATTAATATACACTGCAGAGCTTTGTTGGCCTAACTACGCCTTTCTCTCTTTTGTTGAAGCTGTTGAACTATGAAGCATTCTAAAAGACAAACAATAACAATAACAATCCTCAGCAACATTAAGCAAAGAAAGTCCCAGCCATGCGGGGGAGGAAGGGCGGAATTCACTTGCAGTTTGTAGAAGCTCTGCTTGTCAGGGGAATATACCTGTATTTCATACACTGTCAGAAAAAAATGTTTTTCATAAGACAAGAGGGGTATCAGCGAATGGGGTTAAACACAAAAACTGCAATCCAAAATCAGTTGATCTGGGGTAATACTATTGAAGCCTAGAGGATTAGTACCAAAAACTTGAATTGTCTCCCCTTTGTGCCTTAGATAGGGTCTGAACCACAGTAGATGCTGTTGTCTCCATTTGGAGCTGTGAGTCTTGGGAAATCAAGCTCTTACCTTGTCTGCCTCATTTTTTTTAATTCTGTAAAATCATAGAACTATAGGCAGGGCCTTGTGTTCTTTGTGGCAATGGAGAACACACAGTGAACGTAGTAGGGTTGAAACTTCATCTCATTTTTTTTCAAGAATCAAGCTTCTCAATGAGAATCAAGAAAAAAATGAGAATTGAGAAAAGCACCAATCTTGTCAATTTCTTGTCGAGATTTTTTTCTCTACTTAAAAACCAAAAAAAGAACTGCACATGCACAAAATGGCCACCGGGGCTGTTCGGTGCACGTGCAGCTCTTTTCCAAAATTGTACCAGCAGCATCACTGTCATTTTGGTAAAGGGCAGTGGTTCTGCATCTGCACAGTAGCCATTTTGTGCATGCGTAGAATGACTGCCCCTTTTGGAATGGACTGCGCATGCATAGAATCTACCAGGGACCATTTTACACGTGTGTAGGTTTTTTTTTAGTGAGATTGTGACAAGAATCTCAAACCGTTAGCCAGATCCCAATGAGATCTTGCTAATGGTTCTTGATTCTTGCAAAATTCTCACGAGAATCAAAATTAGTCTCGTTCAGCCATAGAACATGGGTCCCTGACAATAGGACTGGAAGAGACTAAGAATCATGAAGTTCAGCTGCCTACTCTAAGGCAAGACGAACTAGACCTAAACTGTCTCAACAAATATGCACTCTTAAAAACTTCCTGTGAAGGAGATTCCATAACCTCCATCAGCGCTTTCTCCATTGCCCAACTGTCCTAATAATTAGGAACTTAACAATATTATTTAACCGAAAGGTGTGTTTCTCCAACTCGCACTCATCTCTTGTTCTTCCTTCAGTGTCAGTTCTTCTTCAATATGGCAGTGGTTTAAATATTTGAAAACTGCTATCGTATCCCCCTAGATTCATTTTGCCTGCAGACGAGGTATACACTTTCTCCTTTGACATGCATTCCAACCTTCATCATCTTTGTTTCTCTTCTCTAAATCCTCTCCAGTTTGTCTGGGTCCTCCTTAGAAAGTGGTGGCCAAAACTGGATCAGCTGAGGCCTACCCAGTATAGCCACCCAATTACTTTTCATATCTTGAATATGGGTATTTTCAGATGTTACGAGATCACAGTCAACCACGCTCAATTCCGCGTGGTGGCTTTGATCTCCTAACGTCTGTTAGAGGAAACGGATGTTTCCCCCCAGATGTTACCGCGGCGTGGAATTGCATTCACCACGCGAACGGCCGAAGCGGTGGGGCTGGAGGCCGTCGTGTGTCGAATGCAATTCCATGCCGGGGTGAACCCTGGCATATCGTCTGGTCGGGTGCCACGGCCCGGGATCACCGGTGGGATCCCGGGCCGCAGCGAATCCGGCCCTATGCGGCGGCCTCATTGGCCCCGCTGCCCGCCTGTCTCCCCCAAGGGCGGGCGGCGTGGTGCGTGGAGGGGGCAGGGCCGTGCGGCCACATGTTGCGCTGCACGGCCCCGCCCCCTCCCAGATTCCCCGCCGGGTCCCCCCGGCACGTCTGACGGGGTGATCCCGGCGGGGAATGAATTGGGTGATTTCGGTACGGGGCCAACGGGGCCCATAACATCTGAAATACCCTATGCTGCTTCCTCTTGTGCAACCCAAAATGAAATTTTCTTTCTTTGCAACAGCATTGCATTGCAGTGATGATTCATATGGACAGGAGAATCCTCCACCATTAAAGCCAATGGGAATTTTGCCATTGACTTTAGAGGCTGGAGGATTGCACCATCAGTCTGCCATCCATTGTACCTTCCACTCCTTCTCATCAGCATCTAGCAAGTTGCCACCCATTTTGTATTTGCATATGGCTTTTCTTAAATATTTATAATACTTTACATTTGTCTGTCTTTATTAAATTTCATTTGATAGTTTTCAACCCATTCTCCAGTTCTTTATTTAGATTCTCATTTTATCCTCCGAAATATGTGTAATCCCTCACAGTTTTGTGTCAACTGAAGATTTCATAAGTATATTCTCCACTCCTTTGTCCAAGTCATTAATTAAAATGTTGAACAGCACTGAACTCAGGACAGATCACCCTGGAATGTCACTTGATATTGATTCCCAGTTTGACATCAAATTATTATTTATTTCATTTTTGGGTGCATATTTTAACCAATTATTTGCCCACCGTATGATTTCTTCTAGCCCACAACTCATTAGATTGCATTCCGTACCTTACAAACACAGTGGATGATTTCAGATGGACGGGCTGCTCCGGTGCTGGGCACGCTAGCTCGCTTCACCCCTAGTTGGGCCACGGAACATCCTGGAGCACCACCGTAGGAATGGCCAGCCAAACCTGGGGCACTGATGCAGAGTGGAGCAGCTGTCTGTCTGATGTGCAGATTTATGCTGATGCTCCGTTTCCAGATGACCATTGGCCTGAGCAATACCATAGAGTTGCAGGCATCATCCTAGAGAATTGGGCGATCGCCTACAACTCGTGTGTGTGTGTGTGTGTGTGTGTGTGTGTGTGTGATCATGAAGGTAGACTGCAGGCTGCGGAGCTCACCAGGACCCCGCTGAACCCGACCCAGGCAGGGCTGGATATGGGTAGACATGGGGGATGCACTCCCAGAGCAACTCCAGCACAGGCTGTCTCTACATTCAGCTGAAAAAAACCCATTGACCCCGATCCTATAAGTTGTGGATCCCTGCGCACAAGCCGCATGCATGTCCACAGGCTATAGAATCGGGACCACCGTCAGGACTGTTTAGTGTTTGCACAACATTGGATAAGGAATGCGTGATAGATGCACTGAGTATTTATTTCTCCCTTTATTGCTATTTTAATGTACTTGCTACCAATTATTTATAAGCCAAATTATAAAAATGTGTGCAGGAAGTTGCACAGTTGTATTTACTGTTTTTAGTGGTTAAGTACAAGCAGAAAGAAAGAATTTATCTATACACTTTGACAGGTTGCTTAGAAATACCTTTACCTTTATTGTAATTCTTTATTATTTACTATTATTTTTATTTTTGTTATGATAGTGTTGTAATGCCTCAGTCAGGTACTGGGTCAGCATTGTGCTATTCATTTTGCAAACATCTGAAAGGGCTTAAACAGCTGAAATCCTGAGGTGTGTAAAACTGTTCAAAGACGTTAGGAAATCACAGCTCCCCTTTTAAAAACAAGTGGTCATTGGGGAAATTAAAGCATCCTCATCAAGCCTAACACAACTACCTCTGTAAATAAGGGTTTGCAGGATTGAGCCCTTGAATTGTGGTAGCTGAGTGAAAATGTATTATTCAGCAAGGAAATTCTGGCAGTTACTTCTTTTTCCTGCACAAGAGGGCAGCCTTTCACTAAATCCCAAGACCATAGAAGTTGGGAAGAGAGTTTCTCAATTTACAGTAAGGCTACTGCATGCAATAGCTTACTAATTGTTTGGATTGTCTAATTGTTTCAGTCACAAGTAATTTAATGCATGATGTAAACTTATTGCCCAGCCTACGGCTATTAACTAGCTATCTAAGAAATGTGTGTCTCCCTACTGTGTCAGGAATTCCTAAGCTTGTTAACTCTTTTCCTGTCCACTCAAGTATTCAAAGGGTGAGTTGCAAGCCAAATGGTTATAGTGCTGCTGACATTTTACAGTACACCAATGCTACTTATATGTTTGAATGCCTTATACCATCATAGTCTAGAGCTGGTGTTCAGTAGTGAATGAGAGCTGTAAGCTGCAGGTTATGATTGGGTGCAAGTTTGTTAAATCATTGCATTCCAGGAAAGGTTTTTCCACTCTTGTCAGTCCATCTTTGAATGTGACTACCCTGCCAGCTATTGACTTGTCTCTAACCTTCCCTAAAAAGGGAAGCAAGTTATTGAGAAAGTGGTGGCATGTCAGCTCCAGGCTCATCTGGATGCTATCGGATTCCTGGACCCTTTCAGACTGGCTTTTGTCCTAGGCATGGCACGGGGATTGCACTTAAGGCCTTGGTCAATGATCTATGCTTGGAGATTCAAAGAGGGAATTCGACTCTGTTGATCCTTTTAGATCTATCGGTGGCTTTTGACACTGTTGATCATGAGGTGTTGTTGACTCAACGGTGGGACCTGGCAGGGGGTGCGGCACCTCCCTTGCATGGTTTCGCTGTCATGTATTTCCTATTATAAGCATATATTTTTTGGCCATCTAATGTATTAATTTTGAATTTCTATATGTTAACTTTTTGTTTCAAAGTATTGGATTTGTGTTTTGCAGTATTGATTTCTAAAATCAACTTCTGTGATTAGCTTGGTTCAGGCTGAAGCTCCTTCAGCTACATTCCAATGAGCTTTTTTCTAAACTTCCCAAATGAACTTTCACCGTATCCAAGGAAACAGATCAAAAGGCCTCTTGCCAGTCGAGGTGTCTGGAACCTTATCAGTTTATGTGTCTAAATGACGAATGATCTGGCCATAAACATCTCCAAACTGAGAAGGAAGATTTAAGTTAGTTTTTTCTAGCTAACATATCTATTTAATTAATAGTTAAAACAACCTTGACGCTATGATCGAGTCTCTCTATAATCTGACAATTAAATTTGATGGATATATGAGGTTTGTTCAAACCTTGAAGGAAATTTAAACTTTCTTTACTTGCTCAGAATTAAGAGAGCCAATTAGGATTCAGTGTATTTCCTTGCTAACTGACGTCAGCAACGTCAGCAACGTCAGTCCTCAGGAATGTGAGCCTCCCATGCAGACAAGCTTAAGAAGAGAGACACAGCCTGGCTTTTTTCAGACTGAAATTCCACACACCATGGGATTTCTTTCTTACCAACATCTTGGCAGACAAAGGGAAGAACTGGGAAGAATGTAACGTATGATTCTTGATATCTTTGAACCAATGAATTGTGCATCTGTTAAGCTTTTAGAAGCTTTTTCTTAAAAAAGAAATGTTTTAAGATCATGTAACTTTGATTGGCTATCAATACCATTCTATGTAAGCTACTGATATTTTCTACTTAAATTTAAGTAAACTATACATATATTTTTATATTCAAAAAGTCTCATGTTCCATTTATTTATAAATATATTGTCATTTTACAATACTTGCTTTGCTAGCCTGGCCTCAAAGTAAAGTGTAAACTCATGTTATACAATTAGGAGAAAAAGGTCCAATCCAGTATGATTAGCTCAGCTGGAAAACTTAGCCTTCTTTCCTTTTGTAAAAAAGAGATCACGCAACGCGACATCGCTCCTTCCTGTCAGGGAGGTCTCAGTGGGTGGTGATGGGCGATTGCTTGTCATTACCCCGTGAACTCCCCTCGGGGGTCCTGCAGACTTCCATCTTGTCCCTCCACTTGTTCAAAGTGTATATGAAGCTACTGGGCAAGATTATCCAGAGGTTTGGAGTGAGGTGTCATCAGTATGCTGATAATACCCAGCTCTACCTCTCCTTTTCATCTGACCCAGGTCCTGCAGTCTCGGTGCTTACTGGATGCTGTGGGGGACTGGATGAAGGTGAGTCAACTGAGGTTGAATCCTGACAAGACTGAAATGATGATGGTTGGCCGGCCTTGTGACATGGGGGTGATTAGCACCCTGGTTAATTATGGGGTCCACCTCCCCTCAGTCACTCAGGTTTGCAGTTTGTTGGAGTGCTCCTGGATCCGTCACTGTGCCTGGAATCCCAGGTGGAGGCTGTAGCCAGGAGTGCTTTTCACCAACTCCATCTAGTGAGAAGGCTACGGCCTTTTCTTTGTGATTCGGATCTGGCAACCATCATCCATGCCTTCATTACCTCGAGGCTAGACTACTGCAATGCACTATACATCCAGCTGCCCTTGAAGACTATTCAGAAGCTGCAGCTGGTGCAGAATGTGATGGCGCAGCTCCTTATGGGGACGGGTCGCTGGGAGCACATAACACCAGTGCTCTGAAATCTGCACTGGTTGCCTATTGTCTTCTGGGCACAATTCAAGGTGCTGGTTTTGACCTTTAAATCCCTAAACATCTTGGGACCCACTTATCTGGAAGATCTGGAAGATCGCATTGTGGCCTCTGTGGTGGGCTGGTGATGCCCGTCTGGAGGTTTCAGTTTTTAATCTGGTCATTGAGACGAGGAGGGTGTTCTCAGTTGCTGTTCCTCAGATGTTAGTTTATATCTGTGCTTTACCGCCATTAGGAGGAAGTGTAAAACAGTCCTATTCACAAGGGCATTTGGTAGTGGGGACTAGGGTAAGGGGGGAGTTGTGGAGGATAAGGGTGAGGTAGGGGGGTTGGGGTGGAGATGGGTTGGGGAGATAGTGTGGAGTAGTGGGGTGTTTTATGTTTTTGTGTTTATGGTTTATGTGTATTTTGTATTTTAATATTGTAAGCCAACCTGAGCCACCTTTGGCAGGAAGGATGGGTAAGAAATTAAAATAAATAAATAAATAAATACCTTTACACGAGTCACTATGGATCATGGCCAAAGTGTCTGGCATTAGAAACCAGAAGTAACTATACTTCTGTGTCTGATAGTCCATATTAATTCCTTATTTATACTTAGATAATTTATTATTATTACTTAATTTATTATAAAAAAATCTTATCCTGCCAAAAGCAGCTCAGGACGACATACCATAGAAAAGTATAAAATATACACATAAATTAAAACAAACAACAATAAAACCATCAATTCCCCCATAACCCTATTCCATCCCTCCCCCATACCATCTCTCTCACCAAATGCCTGGCAGAACAGTCAAGTTTTACAAGTCCATCGTTGCCATATTTCAGATATTACTGTGTGTTAGGAGTTGGCAATTTAAACTTTCTAAGGTAGGAGAACAGAATCGTTTCTGGGAATGTAACTGAAATTGCAGAATGATTTCATTTTCCAGAACACAATTGTAGCACACTGAGCAAGGAAGAGAATCACAGCATATTGCTACTTATGCTTATGCTGTTACAATTGCAGATAAAATGGCAATAAAACAGAACTTCAGGGAGGAGAAGTAGCAAGCCCCTGACACTCAACCTGCAGTGGAAGAGCAATGGAAGTAAATTTAAATGTACAATTAGTCTTACACATGTCAATTTCTTGTACAGTTGGTGTTCATATACCATCTGGGGAGGTTTGGTACCAATGTGCAAGGTCAAATTTCTACTTCTGAGCTACTTAATTGAAAAATAAATAAAGTCTTTAGATATGTGCCAGTTAAGTTGCTTAAGCACCCCTGCTCCCAATTCCCATCTTGTATTGATTTTCAAAGTGGCCTGTGGGAGGGGAAAAGTTCTCCACTCCTGGTTTATACCCTAAAGCTTTCCCCATCAGTCTGTGGTAACTTATAGGATGTTGCTCTTCTGATTCAGAGACATGGCAAAGGATACTCTCTGAAGCAGCCTAATTCCTTTTAAGAAGACTACACCTATAAGGTGGTAGTAAGAAGCTTCCTTTCTGCCACAGGAAGCCCCTTTAGTGGACAAGAAAACAATTAAATCTTCTCTTCTAAGGAGCTGTTGGGGAAACTTTAATCCATAGCTCCAGTTTGCACCAGTGTGGTGAAGATTAGGGCTGAAATGAGATTTTGCCAAAATAGATAATCTCATCAAAGTCCCAGTTCTCGATACTGTCTCAGTCTAATTGAAAACCTCTTGGTACTCGCTAATGTCTCAACCAATGTTTTGTTTCTCAGTTTACAAACTTTATGCTTACCAGGATACTGTTTACTGCTTTGCTTTTTTCTGTTTTGTTGTTTACTGCTTTGCCATCCATTTCAAATCCCAAGAGGTAATACCAACGCAATACCACATTTCTTGCATTCCATTTTCCCTTGTATTTCCTTGTCACTCATTGGCTGGTTTACATATTAATTTATTAATCTGCACTGCAGTCCAGTTGCAGATTGGTCAAAGAAAAGGGAACAACATAGAACAACAGTTCTGATTGGAGGCACTGAAATGGAGGTTAATGATTAACTGGAGATGGGGGGAGTTAAGAGGTGGGCTATTTGCACAGTAATTGTCTCAAAAATGTGGAAACAACAAACCTGGAAGTAAAATAGTACCCTCAACAATGCGGTAAGCTGTAACTGAACGGTAATTGGTACACAGTAAATGGAATGTTAGTAAATCGGGACATATCTCATAGTATTGCAAGAATCAAGAAATTGCATCGGTACCAGGAAACAGTTGGGAAATCAATCCTGGTTCCCAATATGGCGAAATTTTTAGCAAGCAGCGATTTCTGCCAACAGCAGCCAGGCACTAGGAAAACACCAAGATTGTGGGACCTGGGTCAGATGAAAAAGAGAGGCAGAGCTGAGTGTCATCAGTATATTGATGGCACTTCTCCCCAAATCTCCAAATGACCTCACCCAGTGGCCTCTACATGTTGAACAAGAGGGGAAACCGAATGGAGCCCTGCAGGACCCACAGGGGAGGTCCTGAGAGGATAATGAGCAATCACTCATCACCACTCTCTGGTACCTCCCCGACAGGAAGGAGCAGAACCACTCAAGAGTGGTCCCATGCGCCTCCTCCAGGTCTAGCAGTCATGTCAGCAACACCTCATGATCAACGGTATCAAAGACTGCTGAAAGATCTAACAGGATCAACAGGGCATAATTCCCCTTGTCAATCTCCAGGAGCAGGTCATCTACCAAGGCCACAAGCACAGTCTTGGTACCATACCCAGGGCGAAATCTGACTGACATAGGTCCAGTAATCTGATGATATCAATATGAGCCTAGAACTGTCAGGCAACCACCCATTCAATAACCTTCCCTAAAAAGGGAAGTCCAGGAGTCAGCATCCAAAAATAGCTTCTTAAGCAGAGACTGGACAACCGCAGTTTTAATAACATCAGACACCCTACCCTCCCGAAGGGAGGAGTTGACAATCCCAGTCAGCAATGGCCCCAATGTCTCCCAGTTGGCTTTCACAAGCCAGCACAGGCAAGGATCTAGGTTGCAATTGTTTGCCCTCACCGCCACAAGCACCTCCCAAACATTGGTGGATGATTCCGATTGAAACTGATCCAAATAAACAGAACGAGATTGATTTTCCATAACTCCAAACTCTGATTCTGCAGGTAAAATAGCAGCACCCAAGTTGTGGTGAATACAAACAATTTTGTCTGTGAAGTCATTAATAAAAATGTCACAGCGGGCATTAGACGACTCAATTTCTGGGCAGAGGCAGACCAGATTAACCAGACCCCTCACCACCCAGAACACTTCTGCCGGAAGAGACTTCACAGATGCGATGATAGCGGAGAAGAAAACTTTAGTTATCACTTTGCCTGGCCAGGACAAGGTAGTATCAACAGAAATTAAACACAGACACTCAGTGCTATGTTTGTAGCAGAAAAAAGCCATTGAAAAGCTTGCTGTCACTAGGATGTTTCCAAATCCAGGATATTTAAACTCTGTGAGGAGGTTGGACCTTCTGGAGAGCTGACTGACACTGGACTAAAAAAATTGCCATTCTACCTCTTCTGACAATCAAAAGAAAATTTGGTATGTGCTGTCTCAATAGCCTTTCTCATATATGTTTTCGTCACCTCCAGACTAGATTATTTACAATGCCATTAGCATGGCTCGAAGCAGTCTTGAATGAACTGCTTTTGGCTGGGAATTCAGCAATGACATTTGTATGGAAACAGCCTAAATGTTCTGTGCATTGTCCTCCGGGCACTGATGCTCTGAGAGGATAGACATATACGATGCATGACAATGATGCATGATATTTAAGCACTGTAGTAGTAGTAGTAGTAGTAGTAGTAGTAGTAGTTTATTGCGTGGCTGTTGGCCATTGCAAATATAAAATACAGACAAACATGGAGACACAGCAAACACATAGTAAAACACAGGAAAGTGAGGGATATATAGAGATCTCTCAGCTAATCTTGCCAGCTCTTCTTGGTATTCTACATCAAATAGCCTCTGCTTTACCTCCAACAGTGCCTTAGAGAAACCCTGGTCAGCGAAATAAGAGAGGGAGAAACCTAGACTGATCAATTTGTGGTGCACTTTATTAATCCACCCCTATCATCAGTAATCAGGAGGGAGACAAGGCCCGATGGAGGCAAAAAAGATAATCGCAGCCAGAATTTAATAGCTGTACTCCATACCAAAGCAGACAGTGAAACACTGCCTGCTTCGAGTCTCAAGGCTACATTTGGTGTCTGAGGGGGTACCCCCCAATATTAAAGCGCAAACACTCCTTTTCTCTGGAACAAATACAATTTGAACTTGCCAGGGTGGTATATCCGATGTTTTTTCTATCACTTCACTCACTGCTGTGGCTCATTACAAGTCATGAATAATGTAGTGCCAGTCACCAGAGTGCATTCAAATTAAAACATGGAACCCTCATGTCAGAATTTGGGGGGGGAGTCTGTGCTAGTGCATGTGGCATATTCACATTCAGGACATGAAATGCAGAACTTTGCCAAAGTCTTTGCAAAACTCTTCTTGGCATTCTGCACATCTGCATGCTGTAGAATCTTTACTCGCAGTGACTTTATATGGAGTTCAAAGTCCAAATCCAAAGCCTGGAGAGAAAAAGCATTTGCTACATGATCCCTTTTAAAATTAAAAGTGCCATTGCAGTGAGCTGGGGCTACTCTGTCCAATCAGCTTTAACAGCGTATGTAATGCGGTCTTGGACTTCCTGCATAGCTTATTTCCCAAAGGCCATGGGCATTTGCCTGACTTGCTGTGCTGAGAAAGCTGGGAGCTATGAATCCAAGAGAGAGTTTTCAGGAGGGGGAGGAGGAGAAGGAGGAGATTGTTTCTTCTCATTTTCACCTGGTAATGGTCTCTCTTGTTTTCAAACTTTTATAGTTATTTGTCTGGGGAGAGGCCCAACGTTTAGGGTTCACAGATGGCCTAATCTGGTACTCATAAACATTATAAGAATCCAAAAACTTCTGAGAGTTAAAGGTAAAATGAAGTGTTACAATTACAACAAGCCACCACCTTCTGAATGTTCATAACGCAGTACTCTTACAAGCTTCACAAGGTGTCCTGAATGCTACCTGCATCCGGTGTTTGTTTAATTGCTCTGGAGTTCAAGAATTTTGTTTCTCCCTCTGCAGAAAGCTGAGAATTACTGCAAATGGAATTAGTTTTAGCAGGGGGCCTGAAACTTGAATGAAATGGCATATGAAATGCCAAGCAGTTGCAGAAAGCGAGCAAGGGAATACAATGGGTGTAAACAGACAGACAGCAGCTCTGGGGGTGGCCGCACCAATCCGCTTCACCCTGGGCTGGCCAGTCCATCTGAAAATGGACCACCAGATGTGGAAGCAGAGCAGGCTGAGCATGCTCCAGGTCAGCCTCACTTGCAGTGCTCTGGAACATTCCAGAGCATCACCAGCTGAGAAGACCAGTCAAACCCAGGGCACTGGGCCGGAGTGGAACTGCTGTCCATCTGCTCGGCGGACACATGCATGCAGCAGCTCCATTCCCAGCTGGCTGTTGCCCTGGCAACACCACAGAACTGTGGGCACCAAGCTACAGCATCAGGTGGTCACCCACAACTCTATGGGAAGGGGGCTCCATACGTGTGGACCGTGGCCAGGGGAACCCTCTGGGTCCATCTAAAGTGAACCCAAGTGAAGCTGGAAGTGGGCTGCCATAGGGATGCACTGCTGGAGCAGCTCTGGAGGTGGGCTGCATTCATGTCTGTCTAAAACCACCGAATGACATGCTGAGCTGTATTGCCGAGTTCTTTCTAGCTGAATATGTTCAACGTCAAGTTTATGCCCATTTTTCTACTCTGCTCTCAGAGTTCCTTCAGCTATAACGCTTACAGTTGTGTTTCTTTTGCTGGATGAATATCATTTGCAGTTGCATACAATTCTGACCTTTGTGAGAGAATTATGTTCACATTTTTAAAGCAGTTTCTGAAATATTGACATGCCCAGGCTGTAGTTTAGACTTGCTGGCTGGGTGTTCACCACTTCCCTTTAAAACTTGCTTGGGGTCTTCTTTTTCTCCTCTTCTATATCAAGGAGACCTGATTTATTTTCTCTTCTAAAATTTCAAAGGCTTTGTGCAAAAACTTGGCTACTGCCTGTGACACCTTGAAGTGTTGAGCCACCAAAAGAAATTGCACAAGCTTAGAACTGGATCTGCCAGGATATTTTTTCAATATGGAAACCAAATATTGTTTTCTGGGCTTATTGTAAAGATGGCAGTTCAACAATATATGATCCGCTGTTTCGACTTGAAGCCAGTCAAATGGGCATAATTGCTCTTCAAAAGGTAATCCAGTAGCCTGACCTTCCATGATCCTGGAAGGAAGTGCACTTAGATGAGCCAGCAATAGTTTCCTTCCCAAAACAAAGGATATATCCTGCTGCCAATATTTGGCCAACTTCCAGGGTTCAGGAATTAAGTCCAAGTATTGGCCTAATGATGGGGAAACCCTAATTTCTGTGATGTCCCTGTTTATTGTTTTCCTAGTTTTATCTATCTTTTTAGGCAGTATCCCTTCCCCCCAACTGACCCTCTCGCCTAACTGTCGAAATCAACCTAACCCCCGGAATTAACTGCACCCCTTTGAGTCTAGGTAAATCATTTCCCCCTAAGTGAACCACTAAGATGTCAGGCCTGCCATTCTTGAGCTGTAACGGAGCTGGGGGAGCAGCTGATGCCACTTGGTTATGCTCTGCCCCAGCCAGTAGATCACTGCCCTTTCTGACAACCCAAGCTGTGGTACCTGGTCCCCATGTGGTGTTCCTCACCACCTTTTCTGCCCCCCATATGAGGCTATGCCCCATCATCCAAAGAATTGGTCTCTGGCATGCGGTGTCATCTGTCAAGAAACACATAAGATGGTTACTGAGGGCCATAGATGGGATCCCTTTGCACATACGTGCAATAAGTCCCTGACCGCCAACAACCAATTGTCTGAATGTCTGTGCCAGCCATGCTCATCTGGGCTACAAAGGTAGCTGCCCCAATTCTAAATGAGTGAGACCCAAATTCCTTCCACAGGAGGTGAAGCCTTGCAAATGCTGCCCACAAGACTGACACAAACTGATGCCTAGTGGCGGGGGATCCGTTAAGGTGGAAAAAGAATGGGCCCGGTACCCCTGGTCGCTTTTCCCAATATGTTTGCACCGCCAGTACTGGGCATAATGTGGCATCCCCTGCCCTAGCCAACCTCACCATATGTCCTCTACCCCGTTGGTCGGTTTTTGACATTCCCAAATGAAGTAGTACCTCCTGTGTACCCACCACCACATCCTGCACTGCCAATGCCCTACCTGACCTGTCCCTATCTGATTCCAGCACCAACACGCTAACCCGAAAGGCACCGAAAAATGCTAATTTAAAAAGTGCCGCAAACATACATACCTCAAACCCATCATAGCAAACCCACTGTAAGGAACCAACAATTTCAACTAACAAGGGGGGTGGGGTAATAGATAACCTAGAGTCAGTGGTGCCAGGTAACTCACATGCCAAAGACTCTAACAATCTATGGGCAAAGAATCCCTTATCTGGAGGAGGGTGATCGACCGGCAAGCTGACTCATAAACCCCAAAGCAGCCAATTTTCCTGCTATTGTCCTCACAGCCAATCCCTCCCTTCTCAAAGTCATAGCAAACTGCAAAACCTGCACTTCGTGAATCGGAAAGCCCAAACTCCATCTGTGCTGTGCCCGGAAACACTGAAATGCCTGAAAAGCTCTGGTGTAGGCTGATCTGGTACGGGCAGCTAGAGAGCTCTGCACTGTCGAGCAGAGCTCTATGATCCAAGGCTCCACATGGCTGCCGGCATTGGCTCCGGGTTCTAGTTGGCCTGAGGTGCCAGCTAGGGGAAACGCTCCATCTGGAACAGAGAAAGAGCATCCGTAATCTCATTCTCGAGTCCAGGAACATGCTTGGCATGAAATAGAATGTTATGCTGTAGACAAGTAAGAACCATGGTTCTATAACCCACTGGGAGAGGGATGACAGTGTGTTGATTATATGCACCACTGCCTGGTTGTCACACCAAAACAGGACTGACCTGTTTGCCAGCCGCTCAAGCCACAATTGCACCGCGACAGCGATGGGGAATAACTCAAGGAATTTAAGATCCCTTGTTATACCACCCTCGAACCATTCTTGTGGCCACCTGGCTTCACACCACATGCCCCTAAAATAAAGACCAAAACCCTGGGAATTTTCTGCATCTGAATGTACCTCCATCTCTGCTTCCAGTAGGAGCTTCTCTCTCCATACACTAACCCCGTTGTAATCCATCAGGAAATTAAGCCATACCCCCAGATCCTACTTCATGTCACTGGTAACCCTGACATGATAATGAGGTAGAGGCTCCCCGGCAAGCTTCCCATACAATCGGACATGAATGCCCTACCCGGTGCTATGACCCTGCAAGCAAAGTTCAAGCTACCCACCAATGACTGCAACTGCCTAACTGTGATCTTAACCGCAGGCCTACACTCTTCCAATTTAAGAATCAGCGCCTTCACTTTATCCATGGGTATCCATGACACCCCAGCTACTGTATCCAATTCAACGCCCAGGTAAGTTGGAACAGTGCTAGGCCCCTCTGTCTTTTCAGCCGCCAGGGGGATGCCCAGATGTCCCACTACTCGCTGAAAGGTATCCACTAATTCAGAACATTCTGTCGTGCCAGCTCGCCCGACGAAGAGGAAGTCATCGAGATATTTGGTCATGCCTCCCCCTTTCACCGAGCGCCGTACTACCCATTCCACCAGGGAGCTAAAACGTTAGAATGCTGAGCATGAAATAGAGCATCCCATGGGCATTGCTTTGTCATAATACAATCTGTCATGAAAGTGTAAGTCCAAAAGTATGAAGCTGTCTGGGTGCACTGGCAAAAGGCGAAATGCTGATTTGACATCGCACTTTACCAGCAATGCCCCTTTGTCGAACTGCCTGACCAATGCAACCGCGGTGTCAAAGGATGCATAGTGAACTGTTGCCATGTCCCTTGGTATCCCATCATTTATTGAATGGCCCCGCGGGTAGGAAAGATGGTGAATTAAACAAAACTGGCCAGGGGCCTTTTTGGGCACCACCCCCAGTGGGGAAAAAACCATTTAGGCAA
>QEPC01008937.1:1778667-1789633 GCA_003113815.1 Sphenodon punctatus
GGGGGGGGGGGGGGGGGGGGGGGGGGGGGTGTGTGCAAACGGGCAGGCCACCCTCCTCTCCACTACCTCTTTCCCAAGTTTCTCTGCCACAACCGCCTCCATACCCTCCACTGACTTCAAGTTGGGGGCAATCTTACCCTGCTGTATGTCACTCGCTGGTATTCTGAAACCCTCCTTAAAACCCATCAGTACATATTCGATTTCTAGCGTGTTGGGGTACGCCAGCAGGGTAGTTGTCAGTCTGCCCACTTTAACTGGCATTGGGGCTCTTCCCCAGAGCCCCTACGCCACTGCCCCCTTGGTTACCTTTACCATTGCCATTGGTTCCTGCCTTGGTCTTGCTCCATGACTTAGCCCGGGAACAGGCAGCTGCAGTGTGGAATCCCCCACATGTGGAGCAGGTATGCCGAAACCTGCAAATTGGGCTGGAACATTTGCCCATAGGGAAAGCTCCCAGCACTGCCTGCTGGTTCCCACTGCACCCTGCCTACCTCCCGCCCTATACGGGTCGTTCACTGGGGCAACCCCCTCCTTTTACTAAGAGGTGCCCACTGTCTGACCTCAGAGCCCGGTAGTGTTACTCATGCAGTTAAACCAGAGGTTGTGCACATGAATGTCCCACCACAGTCCCGGAGTGAAGGAAGCCCGGTGCCTGAAAGACTCATCATATCTCAGCCAAGCCCCAGGGGGACCAGTCTTGTAATTGCTGTGAATTATTTCCCCATATTTCAATAAGATCACCCCCCTCTTAGGGAACATCTCAAGCAGTACCCCCTGGTAAATTCCATAAGCTGCAGTCCCATTGGACCAGTTCCTATCTGCCCTGGGCCTCTTATATTTCTCTTTCTCTTTCTTCTCATCTTCTTCCCCAGGATCCATGATTGGATCACTGAAAAGGAGTGCGAAGAGGTCCACATAATCACCCCACCATATTTTTTCCCTCATAGCTGGCAACAAGTGTTCCCCTATTGGCACTGATAAATTCACATAAGTGGCAGGTTGGCACGCTCCCCCATTTGATTGTCCCAACTGTCCCGTAGCGCCCTGCACCCACACCTGCAATGCATGCTCTTCACCTATAAAGCTCTTCACAACCTTGCTCCCCCCTACCTCTCTGCACTTATCGCCCTCCATACTCCAGCCCGTGCACTTCGCTCCTCCTCTTTCCCCTCTCTCACCCTTCCACACCTTCCCTGCTCCCCTAAGTGCCTTTGTCCCTTCTCACTTGCTGCCCCCCATGCCTGGAACTCCCTCCCTGTCCACATCCGCCTTGCCCCCTCCCTTCATACCTTCAAATCTCTCCTTAAAACTCACCTCTTTCGCTCTGCTCTGTCTGACTCTTTATCCTGCTGAGCCACTATTCCTATACCTACGATCGGTTTACCCTTATCCTTGCAACATGGACCTGCCTGCTGTCATTCTCATCGTAACCAAGCCAAGTACGTGCACTTGAGACCTCGCATCTTCATGAATGTTAGACCCCTTGTCTCTCCCTCTGTTCCCCTTCCTAAGTCTCTCCCCCAGCTCCTGTCTCTCAGATTGTAAGCCCTAGGGGCAGGGACCGTGTCTATTTTATTACTTTGTAAAGTGCCAGGTACACTGCTGGCGCTATATAAATGTTTGTTAATAATAATAATGCTGGGCCTGGGCCGGCCAAGTCCTGAGGCTAAATTCCCCGCATGTGTCCCACACTGCCCCACTGCCTGCAACGCACCAGACCCACTGACTGATGGGGCAGCAACTTGCACCACCACCACCCCGTTCCACCATAGGTATTGCGGTGCTTTCTTAGGGGGAAGAAGCCTCGGTCTGCCCCCGGCTCCCTGGAATGGTAGCCACCCCGCTACCCCATAAGCCCTCATCATAATAACCCACCCCGCTATCCATCGGCCAGTTCTGAACTTCTGGAAGGGGTGGCACCCCCCACCCCCCATGTACCTGTCCCATCTCATGCCTCGCAGGCATTCATTCTCCCCCAGGATTCATACCTGGCTTTGCCATGGAGGGGTAGGATGGGGTGCTCCCCACCCCCATGCTCCTTCTGCCAATGCATGCTCCAGTGCTTCAATTCTGGCCATGATGTTAAGGTCCTCCATTCCAGTCCCATCCATCCCTTCATCCATCTGATTCCTGAAATCACACTGAACAGGGGTGTGTGTGCCCCCCTTCTTGAGTATCCTCATTCTCTGATCCTTCGGGTTCACCTCCATGCCCCCCTTCTCCCCTGGGCTGTGTAGTGAGGGTCCAGACTGGCCATTCAGTGGATTGGTTTGCTCCTCCCTCTCTACCTTCACGACGCCCTGCTGGGGCAGTCAGATCTGCAAAACGTGCGGGAGGAACAATCTGCCTGTTTCCCCACCTAGGAGTCCCTGCCATTGCCTGCCCAGGTGTGTAGGCCACCGGTTCTACCAGCACCCCCCTCTGGCCCACCTACAGGGGCGAAGGCCCTGCCCAAGGCCTGAACCACCAAAGACGGGGGGGGGGAAAGCCAGTCCAGCGCCCTGTGCTCCCCCACTCAAGCTTCCCCTTTCCTGCCCAGCTCTGAGGGAAAGCCCCCTTTTTTGCTGTGGGAGCCTCTGAAGGGGGACCCCCTGATGCTGCGCCGTGCCCGGCTCCCCAGATCAAGGTCTCACATGCCTTGAGGCATTCTAGGGTGGTACCTGCCCCAGGAGTGGGAAATGCACTGGGGCCTTTTTCCCCCCTCTTGCCTGGTGGCCCAGGAGGAACCGGGTGTGCAGGCTCACTGTCCCCCTCCCCCGCTTCCCTGCCTTATTTCCTTTTGCTGCCTGCTGGGCCTCAGTCCTGGCCTGCGTGTTCGGGCCTGCCCTGTTGCCGTGCTTCCTAGTTCTCGCCATTTGCGCCTTATCCGCTCCCCAGACTTTGGCACTTGCCCCAAAATTGCCCCCCAGCCAGTCGCGCCGCCAAACCACAATCTAGGGAGCCCCACAATGCCGCAGCACCAGGTTCCCACTCCTGCTCCATTCCCCATTCCTCCTGGAATGAGCGGGGAATGTAATGCTGATTGCTGCTCCACCCAGCAACACGACAGAGCACCAATCAAAGCAGGCAACTTTCGCGCCTGAAGCCAGGGTTGCCCCAGCAACCTCAGCTTCTAAACTAAATGTGGCCACCAACCGGGCGCTGCAAGATTACCTTGCAAGCACCCGATCCTGTGCTGTCCCATCCCATTCCCCAGTGTGTACGTGGTGTGTGTGTGTGTGTGTGTGTGACAGCAGCCCCGCTGCTGTGATCACAGCAGAGGGCCATTTTCAGCTTCTGCACCACAAGATTACGAAGTAGTACAGGCATTCAGATGTCATATTAGTCCCATGAAAACCCCCATCCCCTAAGGGGTAACACAAGATGCTGTCCACAGATAAAGGTTGGTGGAAACTTTCAACCAAGTTTTCAACAGAAGTTTAAAACAAAACAATATTAAGAAAAACAAAAGACCCAAGGCAACTCAATCTGGGTCAGGCTGCAGAATAAACTGGAATTACTGAAGGATTTAAGAGGCAAGAAATATCCATTACCTATAAGAAGCTAAGTTCAAGAGGTTAAGGGAAGACTTAGTGGCAGAAACTGAGAACTGTAGGGGGAAAAAATACTCTAGGGAGTGTGTCACAGGGCTTGGCCTTGCTGGTCATACGTGTTTTCAGGAACAGGCCCAAAGTGGACTGACACTCAAGGGTTGCATCATCAACAGTTTATTCACACCATAGTCCATAGGCCAGGCACCAAACCTCTGGCCAGTCTTCACACAAGCATATTTGCTAGCTTTGCCAGTCTGCCCCCAGAAAGGTGTGCAACCGAACCGATCCGGTTGGTTCAACCCTGGAGACATATGAAACCATAGAGGTTCCAGAATGCTCTTGGGAATGTATCCTCTGGCCTCGATGACCATTTGCTCAATGATCTTGTGGCTTTTTTGAATTCTGTGCTGACTGAGGCCATCGACCGTACAGCTCCTAGGCGTTGGCTCCCTAATCGCCAACAACGCAGGTCCCCATGGTACATGGAGGAACTGTGGCAGATAAAGTGGGAAGGGTGGCAGTTGGAGTGACGGTGGTGTCATTCTCGTACTGAAGCCAACCAATTGCGACATAGAGTCAGTTTACATACCTATGTCATTGGCTGTGTGGGCAGCAAAGAAGCAATTTTTAAATACCCTCATAGCAGCTGTCACATCACAACCAGCTGAGCATTTCTGGATGGTGAAGGGGCTGGTCAGTCCAGCCTCCCTCCTCCTGGAACTGGAATCTTCCAGTGCTCACTGTGACTTGTTTGTTGACTTTTTTGTGGATAAAATCACTCAAATTTATCATGACTTCAATACCACGCTTATGACAGTAGGAGAGCCGAAGCCCCATCTTGTCCTGTTTTATGGGATCAGTTTTGGTGGGTGTTGTCCTCCGATGCAGAGGATGTCCTTGGGGCTGTCAGAGCCACCTATTGTGAACTGATCCTTGCCTGTCCTGGCTGGTTAATTAAGGCCATCCAGGAGATGTTGGGGCCATTGCTGACTGGGATAGTCAATGCCTCCCTTACAGAGGGCATAGTGCTGGGCTACCTCAAGGAGGTGGTGGTGTGGCCTCTGCTCAAAAACCTCTGCACGACATCATTTGATGTTGACTCCCTGGCTGGCTATCAGCCATCTCTAACCTTCCCTTTTTAGGGAAAGTTATTGAGCAGGTAGTGGCCTGGCAGCTTCAGGGGCATCTGAATCAGATCAGCTTCCTGGATCCTGGCTTTCATCCAGGTTATGACACTGAGACTGCACTTGTGGCCTTGGCCAATGACCTCTACTGTGAGCTGGACCAGGGTCGTTCAACCCTGTTGATCCTATTAGTTCTCTCGGCTGCATTTGATACCATTGACCATAAGTTGTTGGGGACTCTGAGCCGGGGTGGACGGAATGGTTCCGTTCCTTCCTGGCCAGGAGAACTGAACGTGTGGTGCTGGGTGATTCTTCATATTCTCCCTGGGACCTCATGTGTGGAGTCCCACAAGGCTCTATTTTGTCCCCTCTCCTGTTCAACATATACATGCACCCTTTGGGTGAGATTGTAAGAGGGTTCGGAGTGTGGTGTAATCAATATGCTGATGACATCCAACTGTACGTCTCTTTTTCAGCTGACTCAGGCCTGGCAGTCTTGGTGCTTACCCAGTGTCTGGCAGCTGTGAGGGACTGGATGAGGGCGAGCTGCCTGAAGCTGAATCCTGGCAAAACGGAGGTGATGCTGGTGGGAGGAGCCAAGGGAGCGGTGGCACTCATCATTGATGGGGTCCGTCTTCCAGTGTTTCCTCAGGTTCGTAGTCTGGGTGTGCTCCTGGACCCGGAGAGCCGCCTGGATGTCCGTGTGGTGACTGTGGTGAAGGGTGCATTTCGTCAAATACATCTGGTGCAATGGCTTAGGCCTTATGCCTCATATTTGAACCTCGTCACCATCATCCATTCGTTTTTTACATCAAGACTAGACTACTGCAATGTGCTCTATGTGGGGCTACCCTTGGTGATGATCCAGAGACTGCAGCTGATGCAGAATGCTCTGGCCTATCTCCTTATGGGGATGGGTTGCCATGAGCACATTACACCAGTGCTCCATTCTCTGCACTCTCTGCCGATAGGCTTCCGAGCCTCATTCAAGATGTTGGTTTTGACCTATAAAGCCCTAAATGGCCTGGACCCTGCCTATCTGCAGGATCACCTCATCCTTCGGGTGTGGATTGACCCCGGCGGTGGGCTGGGAGCTGGGCCTGGAAGTGGCCTGCAGGGCTTTTCCCATGGCCCGCCGACTTCTAAGACCTTCCCCATTGTGTGCGGCCCATCGCCTGGCTTGCTGTGGCCAGAGTGGGGCTTTGTGGGCCACACACAATAATTAGGCCTGAATAATCAGACCTCCTCGGATAACTGCCCGAGGTGCTGTTCCAATGCCCACCCTGCTTGCCCAAGTGCCTGGCCCTCTGCCCCCCTGGGACTACTCTGCCCGCCCGGAGCTGGTGTGGGAGCCTGGCTGTGGCTGCTGCTGCACGGTCTGTGCCCGACTGGAGGCAGAGCCCTGTGGGGTCTACATGCGCCTCTGGGCTGCCGGGCTCCACTGCGCCACCTGGCTCCATTGCTATCCGCACCCTGGTGCCGAGCTGCCCCTCCAGGCTCTGGAGCACAGCACCTGCACCTGCAGGCAGGACACCGCCACCATCACCGCTGAGTATGGGGCTGCTGCTGGGGCCAGCACCGAGCCGGGCGCAGGTGAGTCCGGGAGCAAGGCAGCATCCCTACCCCAGCAGCTCCGGAGGGACAGCACTCACTTTGGGGGTGCTCTCTCTGCGAGGTCCCCTACCCCTGTTTCCGAGTTGTGGGACTCAACCACAGGTAAATGCAGTGTGTGTGTGTGTGTGTGTGTGTGTGTGCAAATATTCTCTGTGTGTGTGTGTGTGTGTGTGTGTGTGTGTGTGTGTGTATTGTAATAGAATTTTACTTGCTTTAAATTGTTTAATTGTTTTAATTGATTTTAATTGATTGTTTAATTGATTAAAATTGATGTTGAATTTATTTCGGTGTGCGGCCCTGAGCTGTTTCAGGGACCAACAATGCTGTCCCCAGCCTCAAAAAGGTTCCCCACCCCTGCTCTAGAGAGTTACAACGTTCAAACCACATATGCACTTATTTAAATCAAACATTCTAATGAGCATATTTAATTTGATGTCCTGTGTTGTGTGATCCAGTAGTTGTCATGCAAGTTTTGAAGATGGGGCTAGGAATTACTGGGTGACTTTGGACAAATCTCTCTCTGTGCCTCAGTGTTTTTCATCTGTCAAGTAGATAGTCAGTGGTTTTGGTTACATTCATGGCATACATTGGTCCATCAAAACTGAATTTAGTCTTATTGTCCCACTTGAGGCAGATGAATTGAGAATCACAAAACTGTGCTTTCAGTGTACTGCTCAGCGCGTTGATTTACAGAAGTCTGATAGTCTTTTTTGGACTAGGACTAAGAGTACTTTTCAGGAGCACTTGCAAGTTTTCATTAGTACTTCATTAGTCTCCAGTAATGCCACGCTTCTGCTATTGTCGATATCAGCACCTGTAATTCCCATCATTTCTTGTTGCTTTTTGTCACTTTATGGGACTTTTCAAGACTTTTACGAGAGTTTTCCAGCACTTCTACGACACTTGTACGGTAATTTCTGACACTTCTAAGGCACTTAGCCAGCATGTTTGCCTCTCCACAGCCTTTGGGGGTGCACACAGGGCACACATGGGACTTGCATCAGCCCTGCAGCAGCTCTGTTCAACTTGTGAAAAATAACAACAAATGGCGAAAACAGAGCAAAAGCCAGTAAGTTTCCACGTTGTATGAAGGAAGGCAAATGACCTGTTTCTGATGGAAATAGCATTTGCCACAATTTTTCATGTCAGGCCTATTTTGGACTGCAGATATGTGTTGTCACAAGTCCTTGGAAGAGTCCATAGCACTTGGTTGCTAAAAAGAGGCTTCCCTTTTTCTAGTCAGAGTTTCCATCCCCAAGAGAAAGAAATTTTAGCTGTGTAATCTTAGATGATACAGCCAGCAATATAACAAATTTTATTAGTAACTTAAATTTAATAAGTAAATTTAGCTAGCTGGATTTCTATGAATAATTTGTGGGTGAATACTAGATGTAGAGTACATAGTGAATACTGAATTGCTATATTGATCAGTCTTGGGCCAAGGTTCCCTTTTTTGACATAGCTGCATTTGTAGATTGCAGACTAGCCAACAAACAAAATGCTGAGATCAGTTAAAGGGCTTCTGAGAAAGACAGCAATTATTAATGTGCCACTCCATACATTAGCTCTCAATTTACCTGGCAACAGTTTAGTGCACAGAACTACACCACATGGATCTTGTTCATTTTGCAATTCAAGCAAAGCATTCTCACAGGTTGTAACAGAAGCTACTGGGTGAACGTTTGGTGGCCTTGCTGTGCATTAGATCAGACTAGATGATCACAAAGGTCATTTCTATCCTTAACATTTTTGAATTAACATCTTCACTCTTCATACATAAACACTGTGTGATGCACACATAGGGTGCAATCCTATACCTTATGATAAATGCGACTACGCCAGGTGCAGATAACCTATGCTGGTGCACATGTGTGTACATGCGGCCCCTGTGTAGCAATCTGCTGAGCACAACGGGGCACCCCTGCTGATACGACCCTCCGAGTCCACACACCCTGCAGCCTGAGGGATGGAGCAGGAACCATGCCTGCTTCCACCCTTGGGCTGTGGGAGCTCGGGGGGTGGGGGTGGGTCATATCGGCAGGGACACCCCATTGCGCCCAGCAGCTTGCTGCATGGGGGGGGGTGCATGCACACATGTGCACCCACCACCTGGCCAGGTGTTGCACCAGTGGGCTGCATGCACAGCCTGTCGGATTGCTCCCATTGTGTTCAGTGTACATTGAATAGTCTTGAAGCATGCAATCTGCTGTAAGATTTAATCTGACAAGAGGTTTTGTGAATGTGAACCAAGTAACATGCCTGCAACGTGTACCATCTTTTTTTTACATCTCCTTTTGCATTTCTGTTCCCATTTCTTTTTTGTCATCCTAAACCAGTTTCTAGAATCTGGTATTTTTCCACCCCAGACAATATTAAATGAAGTAGAAAAAGAAAAGCATTCTTAGAATCTGACAAACAATTTTATGTTTGTTTAACACAATATTTTATCTAGTTTAAACTGGCAACATCATTTCAGTGTGATGCCACATTCATAGCTGAAGTACCTATGATTAGCAAAAAGCAACAGAAAAAAGATCTAGGTTGGGTGAAACAATTTTCATGGCATATTTGTCTTGCATTAAAAACAGAATTTATATGGGCTCATTGTATTAAGAAGACTCACCAAAGATTACTGAAAGAATAAATTTTAAATATTTTATTGGAAAAGTAAAAATTATCCATTGTGGATTTTAATTTTGAATATCTAAACGAGAATGGGACACAGTGGTTTCTTGCCCAGAAAATGAAGGACAAAAGTAACAAAGCTTGTTCTTGCAGGAATATAAATCATTTGCTTAAAAAGTAAATAATTTGAGGTTTTGTGCATGTTCTGTATTCTGAAGCAGGGAGTGCATCCTCCAGAGAGATGCATTCCCAATGATGACCCTGGGTCGATAGGACTTGTATTACCTATTTAAATTGAGAATTTTTCCAGTCACCTGAAAACTGCATAATATCAGAGTTCTGTTTTAGAGTGCAGCAATATGGACAAATTCTGCCCTCAGTTACAGGCTATACTACAAGTCCAGTAAAGGCCAAAAGACTGTTTGGGTGTAACTGAAGGACTGTTGTATTGACACTCACCTATAAAGGCAAGAACATTTGAAGGCAAGGCAGAGAAATTATCTTCTGTATTCTCCCTGTCAGCTACAGATAGCTCCAACTAAGGGTATTTTCAGACGTTACGAGATCACAGTGAACCACGGTGAATACGCACCTGTGGTCAATGTGTCTCACACGTCTGTTTGGAAGCCGCCAGATGTTCGCCATGGTCAATCCACACATGGGGTCAATTTGAACCACGCTTCCCGGGCTAGCCGGGAGAATGTCCTGGGAAGCGTGGTCAAAAAGATCCCCAGCGGGGACCAAAAAAAAGTAACGTCTGGCCGGTTGCCACGGCCCGGGATCCCCAGCGGGATCCCGGGCCACGGCACATCTGGCCCGAGGCGGCGGCCGCATTGGCCCCGCCGCTCGCCCGTCTCCCTGGAGGGAGGGCGGCGGGGTGCATGGAGGGGACGGGGCTGTGCGGCCGCATGTTGCGCCACACGGCCCCGCCCCCTCCCAGATTCCCCACCGGGATCCCCCCAGCACGTCTGATATGGCGTGACGGGGTGACCCCGGCGGGGAATGAAAGGGTTGTTTTCAGTACGGGGCCAAGCGGACCCGTAACGTCTGAAAACACCCTAATATAGATTCATACATCATATGAAGGATTCATGTTTGTCCCTTGAACCTATGGTGCTATGTTTTGGTCTAAGGATCACAAGAATTTCAGTGCCATGATGTGTGCTATAACATTCACATTTATGCATCATATGTGTCAGTTCACATTTATTTTATTTCCCCACCCTATCCTGAAGGCTCAGAGCAGGTAATAAAAACAGCATATACAACCAACCCCATCACCACCTGTCAAATGCTTGGGCAAACAGAAAAGTCTTACATCACCTGCAGAAAATATATCTGGGCTTTGATGAAACACCAGAGGAAGGGAGTTCCATGACTGTGGACCAGCCACCAGGAAAGCATCTACGTAACCTTACAGTATGGAATTGATGGACTGATGATAGTTGCAACAGGGTGTTCCTGGCTGATGTCAGGGGTCCCAGTGGAACATAGAGGAAAGGCAGTCATTTAAATGTGAAAGACCTGAATATCCCTGAACACATTGGCTCTGCTCCTCTCTTTACTTTCAGTTCCTCATAAAAATCTAACTCTTCTACCAGCTTTCCCTTGCTCCTCACTCACACAGTCTCCTCTTTGGTGTTCCTTCAAAACTCCTATCATTCAGTGCCTTGTCAAGATCACACTGGGGATCGGGTCCAGGAGAGTTGGACATTACAGAGCCCCCCTCCTGCTCGTTCAGCCCCCTCTCACCACACAGCCCCCTCCCCCCACAGACAGGGCCGGATTTAGGAATGTTTCACCCCAAGGCCCTTCTCAGGCTGCTGCCTCCCCACAAGCAAAGCCCCACCCCCCACTGTGCAAAACAGACAAGCAGGTGTACAAAATATGCAAGATATACAGAGCTGAACAGACACAGCATAAGTCAACGCACCAGGCGAACATTCCAGGACCTTCAGTATGATCTTCAGAAATTGATTTCAAAACTTATGAGATCAGAGATGGGGATGGGGCAACTACAAGGATGTACCAGAATCCAAGAAGTCTGTCTCCACCAAGTTTAGGAGCTTG
>QEPC01008937.1:1811118-1828416 GCA_003113815.1 Sphenodon punctatus
AGCGGCAGCCTGTGACACCTGCTGCTCCTCCCGGCCCCCCCGGTGTCATGCCCCTGTGAGGGCTTCCGACCCGGTCCGGGGGGGGCCTGGTCCCCGCTGCCTGCTCCCGCCCTGGTGTCACTGCCTCAGTGTGCTCCCGCCTGCTTCGTGGGGTGCTGCTGCCCCTGCCCGTGGCCCTGGGCCCCCTCCGCCCCCCCACCCCAGTTGCCCGTCCCGGCGGCTGGGTGCGGTGCTCTGTGTGGCCTCTCGGCCTGCCTGTGTGCAGCTACTGGTCCACTCCCGTGGGCCCTGGCACCGACTGCACCCCCCCCTTGGGTGCTTGCATGACCTGGGGGTTCGGGCCCCCCCCAGACTGGACCGTGTTCCTTCCCCGGGTGGGGGGGGTGTCGGATTGTCGCTGAACCTGCAGGGGGCTCCACCGGACCTGGCTGCCCTCCATCTGGCCCCCTGTGACTGTGGGGCCCCCTTCCTCCTCCTGGACCCTCTCCGCTGGGCTCGCTATGCATTGCGGGCCCCCATTGTGCCTTGTTCTGGGGCTCCTGGCCCCCCCCTTCCTGGACTGCCTATGTTGCTGTGGGGGCACCTCTGTGGACTGGGGTGCTCTGGGGGTGGGGGTTGCTGCTGCCTGTGCCTTGCCCCTTGGCAGTGCCCCCCCTTGTCCCTCCCATTGTTCCCCGTGCCATTCTCCGGGCGCCCCTGCCCCCCCCTTCCTGACCTTTCCCTTGTGTGTGTGTGTGTGTGTGTGCCCAGGCATGTGGTTGCGCGGCGTGTCCTGCTGCGGATCCGCTGTGTGTGTGCGTGTGCTGTGTGTGGCATCTGTCAGCCTGTTCTCTCTCTTCCCCCTCCCTTCCCATTTCCCTTGTGTGGGCATTCCCTTGTGTGCCTCTTGGCTTCGTTTGCCCTTTTGCGGACATGTCCATGTCCCGCCCCTGCCCGGTGCCTTCTGGGAGTTTTGACCACGGCTGGGGATCGGCTGCACGTCTGTTGTGCTGCCCCGGTCCGTGATGGGTCGGCCCGGTTCCTGGCCATGGTCCCGGTCCCGTCACGTCTGTTAGGGGCTTTTATTCACCCCGGGCCATGGTTGCTCTGTTCACCCCCCCTGGGGGTTCACTGTGGTGAACTGGCCTCCCGTAACATCTGAAATCACCCAGGTTCTAGGCTGGATGGACCATTGGTCTGACTCTGTATGCCACTTTTTATGTTCTTCTTTTCTTAATATGTTGCAGTAATCATCATTCTTTCCATTTCCAAGCCTACATCTGAGTTGTGGATGCTTTCACTTTTTGCTTTCAAATGTTAATTAATGAATAAATTGCAACTCCCCCAAAAGGTTAGTTGGTGCATGTTATCTCCATTTTGCAGATGGGGAAACTGCAGCTAAATAGTCTACACAAAGGATGTGTTGAGTACTGAAGCAGAGGCCACAATGGAAGCCTACTGGAGCAGTGGTTAACTTTATTAAGAGCGAATAATGGTGTAATAAATCAACAGAAGCCTGTAGGAAGATAAACAACCAGCAGTTACAGCTTCCAGCTCTGTCATGGAAAACCCGAGGCTTGTAGGGAAAAGGATGCCCCAAGACCCAAGAGGGGAGGGGTTTTCTTGTCACATGACACTGGTCTGTATACAACAGGACAAATACACAACACCCCTTCCCCCTAGGTAATGTAGTCCTGAAGGTATCAGAGGCCACACACATGTGTGCAATGGGCAACCTGTTTTGCTACTTGGCCTTGATGGGTCTTCAAACTGGGCCACCCTCTGGATTTCCTGCACCATATGGATGCTCGATCAGCTCAGGGCAGGGCACACCACTGCGCCAGCACACTCTGTCATTGAATTGTCACTGTCAGCTGATGTTAGAGGGGTATCCACAATTGGGAATGGAGGTGGCCATGGCAGATGCCCCCTCATCTGGTCAATGTGCCATTGCAACACATGGTTATCCGGAGTCTGAGTCCTGTAGGACATAGGCCCAGTTGCTTGAGTCACCACTACAGAAATCTACGCTGGCCCAAGCTGTAATTTATCCTGACATAAACAGTAGAGATGGGAATTTTGGTTTCAGATTAATCCAAAACTGCCCGTAATGGATTGTTTCTGATTAAACCGAAGCAGGCCATACATCAGCCTACCATTTATGGATCCTAAATTTTGGATCTGTATTTTCCCCCATGCCCCAGGGCCATGAAGTGCTACATGCCAGCCTTGGAGTGCTTGATTGAAGCAGTCCCTCTGCTGTGGGGGCTCCGGAAGGCTTCCTCCCTGAAGCATCCTCTGTCCTCCAGATCACACATGCACAAAATCGCCACCGCCCTTAAACAAAATGGTAGTGACATAATTTCAACTGCTCTGGCCACTATTTTGCACATGCATGATCCAGAAAATGGAGGATGCCATGGTGAGGGAGCCCACTGGAGCCCCCCACTGCAGTGGTAGTGCTTCAATCAAGCCCTCCAATGCCAGTAAGTAGCACACCAAGTACCACATGTCTGCCAGCACCAGTTTGGAGAAGATGCATATGTGCAGAATGGTCTATTAGCCATTTTATGCATGTGCAAGTTTTTAAAATTAAAAAAAATATTTTATATGTTTTAATGGATTTCAATATGGAACCAAAAAAGAACCTGTAATTAAATCTGTTAAAACTTAGAAACTGAAACCAAAACAAACTGAAACCCGAATTCCCTTTGGTATTCCACCCCTAATAAATAAGGTCTGATGGGACAAATGTATATACAGGTCTTCCCACTACAGCATCACTTCAGTCATTATTATTAGGCAAATCTCCAATTAGATCAGAGTGCATGTGATCCAGTAGAGTTATTGGACAATGGACACCTGTTCAATAATCACGCAGCAGGGCTCCTTCTGGTGGTCATACATGGTGTAACATTCTGGGCGAAAGTTTGCCAGGAACTGATTCCAGCCCCCACAACAATCTGCTTTAATACGTCCTGTGTTGTCCTGACCATCTGCTTTGTCTGCCCATTCGTGCCTGGGTGATATGGGGCTGATGTAGTGTGGCAAATCAGTCCATTGCTGAGAAATTGTGAGAAGGGGCCGCCCCTCCTGGCGCCGCAGCCCCCACAAATATCCCCCATGGGGTCGCCAAAACACTGTAACCTTGATTCCATCCGCAGGGCCGCACAACGAAGCGGCAGCATCAGGAGCGCCCGGCACGTCAGGGGAATTCTCCCAATGTCACAGCAAGACTGGATCCAGGGACTCTCTTCTCCGGCCTCGCAGAACACAGGGGCAGGACCAGCGCCACTGCAACACTCACAACATCTCCTGCCACACTCGGGGGGCATGGCCAGCAGCATAAACACCGGCGCTGTGAGACACACAGCGCTGGTGATCATAGAAACTGGCCCCTGGAGCGAAAGTGTTGCTGTTTGAGAGACACTTGTTGTTTGTCCTTACCCCTGGAGTCTTCCCTTCCCCCCTGCCCAATAAGGTGATGTCTGAAGAAAGTGCTGGTTGCTGCATAAGTCTGGGGAGTGACTGTTCCCTTTTGTTTCCTGTGGAGTGTGTGTGTGAGTGATAGGGAGAGTGTTTGAGTGTGAGCGTGTGCCCTTCCCCCCCTCCGGGTTCTTCCCCTCCTCTCTGGAGAGTCTGAGCTCATTCCCGCTCCCCCCTTTCCCCGGACCGTCCAACCCTCAACCCGCACTGTGGGCATCAACTCTCCCCCTTCCTTGTGGTGTGACTTGTGATTCAGGAGTGATTGAATGATGGGGCAGGGCACCCCAGTACCATCTGCTCGGCACCCTATGATGATAGGGGCCTGATTCTTGTTTAGGATCTTAAGACCCAAATACTATCCTGACGGGCATCTTGGCAACTCGTTTGCCGCTGAGTGCAGTGGCCGGGGTGGCCCATGTCTCACGCCACTCTTCCCTTCTTCTCTCGCATTCTTGGTACCCCTCTCACTCCATTATTACCCTGACCATTTCCCCTTCCCCACTGACAGTAATAAGCAGAACTTCTTAGACACAAACTGAGATCTCTCATCTGAAACAATGGTGTCAGATAATCCATGCTTTGTGAAGAGTTGCCGTTAGGCTGTGATGACAATCACAATAATAGACTGGACTGTAATCATTTCCAGCCACTTAGAGAAAGAATCCACCATGATTAGGAAAATCTGTCCTTGGAAGAGGACAGCAAAATCAATGTGGAAACAAGACCATGGTTTTCTGGTTGACTCCCACAGGTGCACTGAGGCCCGTGATGGTGCAGGTCTGGTTGGCTGACACTCTCCACATCTTTTAACTTGAACCTCAATTTCATTGTCCATTTTGGGCCACCAGACATAGCTACTGGCAAAGGCCTTTATTCTCACTATGTCAGGGTGCCCAACGTGCAGCAGTGTCTCCAAAACCCAGCTTCTGTTGCCTAAAAGGAGGCATCCTTTATGCACGGATAGCTCATGTTGCCTCAGAGCAAATGGCTTGAACTCATTGTCTATCCTACCAGATGGTCACAAAACCCAGTTGAGGACATTGCCAAGGAGGCTTGGGGAGCAAATATAAGCTTCTGCCAAGGTGCACAGCCCCCACCATGGTTAGATCTTGTGTCGCTCACAGACTGGCTCAGTTCTCTTTGTATGGGACTGTGTGTGTTGCAGTCTTCAACCTCACTGCAAGGAGTGTGCACCAGGGCCAGATGTCATTTTTCATTTTTCATTATCATTTTTGTTATTAAAATATGACATTTTCATTTTTGTCAGTAATGAAATGTCGTTTTTTGTTATCGTTGTCATTATTGGTATCGGTACCAATTTCAAATGAAGATTTTGGTTTTGGTATCATTATTGGTATTGGTATACACACAATATCTAGTTTTATTTTTTATATATATATATTTATATATATATATATATACATTTTATAGATATTAATTGTGTATATATATAGATTAGATATTTAGATACTAGGCTGTTTTATTATATATAGTAGGATTATAGGATAGGAATATTTTGTATTATACATAGGTTAGGTTTAACCTAGATTGTGTGTGTGTGTGTGTGTGTGTGTGTGTATGTATATATATATATACATACACACACACACAATCTAAGTTAAACCTAACCTATGTATAATACAAAATATTCCTATCCTATAATCCTAATATATATAATAAAACAGCCTAGTATCTAAATATCTAATCTATATATATACACAATATCTTTATCTATATAATATATGGACAGGGGGAGACAGACAGGGGAAGGGGAAAGTAAAACTCAGAGGTATATCCACTATCTCTAATCTATACCTCTATTATATATATGTGTACAAGAGGAGACAGGCAGGGGAAGGGAAAAGGTAAAATATAAGGGTAAGGAATAAGAATTGGAACGGTAAAGTGGTAGGGATATATATGGCAGGAGTTTAGTGCAAGTACCAGCAGATTCTGCAAATGCACCCTGACAGAGCATAAGCTAACACAGAACCAAAGTCAAGCAGGCCAGTCTTGCAGTATAAAGGGTTGCAGTGCCCTCCCCCAGAGCTCCTCTGATTCGTTTTGGGAGGCAGGAGGCATTGAACAATCACATGATGCCATTCAACTGCCTGGGGCCTGCTTGTGCTGTTCATTGGTCACCGATTACATCCATCAGGTCCTTCCCCTCCCATCACAGGCCCAGTTTGAGAGTTCAACACTTTCTGGCTCTGAGAAGTCTGCTCCCTCCTCTCCTCGCCACATTTCCCTCCAAAAAGCACCTACCAGGCTGCTATCCAATTTTTATGACATTTTGCTGGGCTCATTCCTTGAGGAGAGGTACATCCTGCCCAAATTTCATGTAAATCAGAAATGAAGACATTTCATCAAAACTGAAGGCGTTACAGTTGGAAATACATTTCCCTTTGAAACCAATGGAAAACTAAAATTAAACTTAATTACAAAAATGAAAATTCTCAATAACAAAAATAAGAAGAAAAAATAAAAATTAACAAAAAAGAAAGCAAAAAGGGTCCCTGGTGTACACCCCTAGTACAATGGTATAGTCATCAGGGCCGGCTGGTGGGTTTTTATGTTGGAGGGGCACTGGGGCAGGAGGGCCGGCGGGCCTAGGGGCGGAGCCAGGGGGACAGTAGGCAGAGCCAGGGGGATGGTAGGCAGAGCCAGGGGGACAGTAAGCCAGTGGCATGGTATAACCCAGCAGCAAGGAGTTCCCAGGGTTAACATCAGATGGAAGAAAACACAGTCTACATGCACATCAAGCTTAAAATAAATAATGTATAAACCCAAAACACAGGGAAACACACTGGCACAACACTGGCAAAACCCAGCAGCAAGGAGTTCCCAGGGTTAACTTCGGATGGAAGAAAACACAGTCTATTGCTGGAAATTTTGTACTTTTGGGTTTATACATTATTTATTTTAAGCTTGATGTGCATGTAGAGCTACTTATCAGAGTGGGGCTGGCTGAAGTTAGTTTTCTTTTTCTTCCCACACTTTGATCAGATTGTTCACTATTGTTATTATATGTTACTGGCAGAGACCAGATTTTTGTTGTTATCCTGTTTTACAATATTGTACATTTTTATGGCGAATAGCCAAATCATTGATTGAGGTATAGTTCCTGCCTGGAGCTAGGACAAGGTGCATCATGGATTCCTTTAACCTTACTTGGTATTGGGTGGACACCTTCTGCATCAGTAATGTATCCAAGAAATTCAACTTGAGAAACACCAATGATGAGCTTACTTTTCTTGGCCCGAAGCCCTGCATCAGCAAATTGGTGTATCACCTCTCTCAGCCTCACAGCCAGTTCCTCTAATTCCCTGAAGTCATCACAATAAGGGACAACCCCTGGAATTCCTTTGAGAATGTCTTCCATGAGGTTCTGGAAAATTCCTGATACAACACTACCTTCAAATTAGAGATGTTTGACCTTTAAAGCTGCTTGGTGCATGATAATCATCTGGGCATCAGCTGCTGAACCATCAACTTAACTGCTTGTATGCCATGCTAGGTCTTATTTTTCAAAAACTTTTCCTCCTGATAATGATGCCAGGAGGTGACTTACTAGTGGAATTGGATAAGGATGTTGCTGCAAGGCCTTGTTCATGGTGCATTTGTAGTTGTCACAAATTCCAATCCAATTTCAAGTTTGTTGTGTTTGCATAGCCATCACAAAAACAAATCAGACAAATAAACAAAATCAGACACAACAAGCAAAATAAAACACCACAACAAAGAATCATGGCTCCAGAGCCGGTCAAACTTTGGTAGGTAAAGCAGCTTTCCTAATTCTGAATGCAACTGCAGAAATTTTTGCAACCACCCAGGTTATATGAGGGTCTTTATCAGCTTCTCCCTGGTGGCAAGGAGGCAAGGTGTTGATAATTGGGTTCAACAAATGGTTTTGCTCAGCATCATACAAAGCGCAATCAAATAGAACATGTTTTAGGGATTCTATGACCCCGTCACAGCAAAAAGGACAAAACCTTTTTTCATATGGCACTTTCTTTAATTGGCCCTCAACTACCACTGATGGGAGTAGATCCATTCTGGCAAGGGAAAAAGCAAACCTATATTGCCAGTTCGAAAGCGAGGATAAATATGGAGCACCCATAGGAGGAACTGCCAAGGAGATATAGAGTCTAGAAATTCTCTGAGCACCAATAGCTGCATCTGATAATTGGAGCTCCTGGTCATTAATCCTAGTCTTAATAATATATAAGGCCTGAGAATACCCTAAGTTCACCAAAAAAAAAAATTGCTTGAAAAACTCAGTGAAAAAAGAAGGGTTTCCATTCCATATTCCCAGGGGCCTTTTATATCAGGGGATAATGCCACTGCAGAAAAGGACTCTGGTGGCCTCAATTTTAGCCTCAGTCAGAATTTAAGAATTGCGACTTTGACCATACAGGGCAGAACTTGCAACCCAGTTTCAGTCCTCAGAAAAATAGATGGCGTATACCTGGGCATATACAAGACAGATCGGAGAAACCCATTTTGAAGCAACTCAAGATTATCCAGAAATTGGGGTCCCCATACTGCCACAGCATATAAGAACTGGGAGACCACTTTAGCTCTAAATAAACTGATTGCAGAGATCACTAGTTTACCGCCCTTAGAGAGACAGAAACCAATTATACCTCTGGAGGTAGCTCTGGCTTGAACTAGCAAGAACTTAAAGTGCGCCCTCCAGGTAGGTGTTCTAGAGAAAATCACTCCCAAATATTTGTACCAAGTACGTAAGAACATAAGAACATAAGAAGTGCCATACTGGGTCAGACCAATGGTCCATCTAGCCCAGTATCCTGTCTCCGACAGTGGCCCAATCACAGTGACTTGGGAGAAGCACCCAACAGGTCACAATGGGGGATCCATTCCCTGTTGTTTTCCCCCAACTCCCGTCATGTTCCCTGATCCTGTCTGCCTAATAACTGCTAATGGACCTACCTTCCAGAAACTTGTCCAAACCTCTTTTAAACTCAGCTATAGTACTGGCCCTTACCACAGCCTCTGGCAGTAGATTCCACAACCAAATTATATGCTGAGTGAAAAAATATTTCCTTTTATTTGTTTTAAACTTGCCAGCCATGAGTTTCATGGAGTGTCCCCTAGTTCTAGTACTAGCTGAGAGGGTAAATAACTGCTCCTTGTTTATTAGTTCCACACCACTCATGATTTTATAGATCTCTACCATATCTCCTCTCAGTCATCTCTTCTCCAAGCTGAAGAGCCCCAACCTACCAAGCCTCTTCTCATACAGGAGCCCTTCCATGCCCTTGATCATTTTTGTTGCCCTTCTCTGTACCTTTTCTAGTTCAGCTATGTCTTTTTTGAGATAGCTGACAAATCTGTCTCCATTTTTGACAAATCTATGTCTCCATATTGATTTGTATAGAGGCATTATGACCTCCACAGTTTTATTCTCTATCCCCTCCTGAATAATTCCTAACGTTCTGTTTGCTTTTTTGACTGCTGCTGCTCACTGCGCTGTGGATTTTATTGTATTGTCCACAACCACCCCCAGATCCTTTTCCTGAGTGGTAACTCCTAGCTTAGTACCCAGCATTGTGTACGCATAGTTTGGATTATTTTTCCCTACGTGCATCACTTTGCACTTGTCCACATTAAATCTCATTTGCCATTTAGATGCCCAGGCACCCAGTGTCGTAAGATCCTGTTGCAGTTCCTCACAGTCTGCTCGTGTTTTAACTACCTTGAATAACTTGGTGTCGTCTGCAAATTTGATCACCTCACTCTTAACACCCTTTTCCAAATCATTAATGAATACATTAAACAGCACCGGTCCCAATACAGATCCCTGAGGCACACCACTTTTTACATCTCTCCATTGTGAAAACTGACCATTTAGTCCTACCCTTTGCTTTCTATCTTTTAACCAGTTTCTGATCCATAGTAAGACACTACCTCCTATCCCATGACTTTTTAATTTTCTCAAGAGTCTCTCATGAGGGACCTTATCAAATGCTTTCTGGAAATCCAGGTACACTATATCTACTGGGTCTCCCTTGTCCACATGCTTATTTACACCCTCAAAGAATTCCAACAGGTTAGTGAGGCATGACTTACCTTTACTAAATCCGTGTTGACTCTTCCCCATTAAGCCATGTTTGTCAACATGCCCTGTAATTCTGTCCTTAATGATGGTTTCCACCATTTTGCCCGGCACAGACGTCAAGCTTACTGGTCTGTAGTTTCCAGGATCGCCTCTGGATCCCTTTTTAAATATCGGGGTTACATTTGCCACCCTCCAGTCCTCGGGTACAGTGGCAGATTTTAGTGACAGGTTACAAATTACTAACAGTAGGTCTGCGATTTCATATTTGAGTTCCTTCAGAACTCTGGGGTGAATGCCATCTGGCCCTGGTGACTTGTTAGTATTCAGTTTGTCAATTTGCCCTAGAACATCCTCCAACGTCACATTGATTTGTAACAGCTCTTCCAATTCCTCGCCCACAAAGCAAGGATCCGGCGTGGGTACCTCCCCAAAATCCTCCGCAGTGAAGACCGACGCAAAGAACTCATTCAGCTTCTCTGCAATGTCCTTATCCTCCCTGAGCGCCCCTTTTACTCCCTTGTCATCTAATGGCCCAACTGACTCCCTAGCAGGCTTCTTGCTTCTGATGTATTTGAAAAAGTTTTTGTTGCTTGTTTTTGCCTCTTTAGCAAGCCTCCCTTCAAAATCTCTCTTGGCCTGCCTTATTAACACTTTACATTTACGTTGCCAGTGTTTATGCTCTTTCGTATTATTTTCATTGGGACTAGCCTTCCATTTCTTAAAGGATGCCTTTTTGGCTCTAATAGCCTCCTTCACCTCCCCATTTAACCACAGTGGAAGACGTTTGGTCTTCCTGCTTCCTTTTTTAACTTGCGGGATGCATTTAATCTGGGCTTCCAGAAGGGTGCTTTTAAACAGCCTCCACGCCTCTTGCAAACTTGTAGCCCTTGCAACTGGGCTTTTTAGTTTCTTTTTAACTAGTTTCCTCATTTTGTCATAGTCTCCCTTTTTAAAGTTAAATGCTACTGCTGTACTTTTGTTTGTCTTTCTCCCTACAGAAATTATGTCAAATGTGATCATATTATGATCGCTATTGCCTAGTGGCTCCGCCACAGTTACTCCTTGCACCAGGTCCTGCGTGCCACTCAGGACTAGATCTAGAATAGCTCCTCCTCTCGTTGGTTCCAGAACCAGCTGTTCTAGGAAGCAGTCATTTAGGGCATCCAGAAATTTGACCTCCATGTCCCGCCCCGAGGAAACATTCCCCCAATCAATATTAGGGTAATTGAAGTCACCCATTATTATTATGTTGCCGACTTTAGTAGCCTGTCTAATCTCTTTTAGCATTGCTTTATCAGTCTCTCCATCCTGGTCAGGGGAACGATAGTATAGCCCTACTGCGATACTCTTCCCCTTTATGCCTGGATTCTAGGGAACAGTTTTCATCCTTTAAAATTTTAGTTGTACTTGACTCGATGTTGTCTTTTACATATAGAGCCACCCCACCACCAACTCTATCTACTCTGTCATTCCGATATATTTTGTACCCTGGTATTACAGTGTCCCATTGGTTATCCTCATTCCACCATGTCTCTGTGATGCCTATAATGGCTAGATCTTCATTTAGCGCCATACACTCTAATTCTCCCATCTTACTTTTTAGACTTCTAGCATTTGCATATAGACATTTATGTGTATTCTTTTTATTTTTCTTATTGTGCACATTATAGGGGACTGTATCAGGCACCCTGGAATTGTTATTTATCTGTTCTCCAGCAAATTACACCTGAAGTCCCTTAATTTTTATCCCTTTCTCAGTCTTAAGCAACTCTAAATCCCCTAAGTTAACATCATCCTGCTTAGATGCCACAGTCCAAACTGTGCACTCCACAGTGCCCATCGGCTTTTCCCCAGCTTCTAGTTTAAAAACTGCTCGATCGCATTTTTAATTTTTAGTGCCAGCAGCCAGGTTCCATTCTGGTTAAGGTGGAGCCCATTCCGTCTGTATAGGATCCCCACTCCACAGAAGGCTGCCCAGTTCCTGATAAATCTACAGCCTTCCTCCTTGAGCCTTGCACCATTGTTTCATCCACGCATTGAGACATTGGAGCTCCGCCTGCCTCTGGGGTCCTGCGCGTGGAACAGGCAGCACTTTCGAGAAGGCTACCCTGGAGGTTCTGGACTTGAGTCTACTACCTAGAAGCCTAAATTTGGCCTCCAGAACCTCCATCCTACATCTACCTATGTCATTGGTACCAACATGGACCACAACAACAGGTTCCTCCCCAGCACTCTCTAGAATTCTATCTATGTGTCATGTAAGGTCCGCTACCTTCGTACCAGGCAGGCAAGTTACCATGCAGTCCTCACAGCCACCAGCAACCCAGCTATCTACATTCCTAATAATCAAATCCCCAACTACCACAGCTGTCCTATTCCCACCCCTGGAGAAATATCCTCGGTACGAGAGGATAACATCCCCCAGAAGGGAGGTCCCAGCTATGGGATTGCTTCCTACCATTTCACGTTTGTGCTGTCCTCCCTGGAGACCTCACCCCTCCAAAACTGCACAGGGGCTGCCAGAGTGGAGGTGGGACTGTTCTACTACGTCCCTGAAGGTCTCCTCTATATACTTCTCTGTCTGCCTCAGATCCTCCAGCTCGGCCACTCTAGCTACCAGAGATGGTACATGTTCTCTGAGAGCTAGGAGCTCTTTGCATCGGGTGCACACATACGACCTCGCCCCAACAGAAAGAAAATCGTACACGTGGCACTTGGTGCAAAAGACTGGGTAGCCCCGATCCCACTGCTGGTCTGCTGTGTGCATCTTCTTGTTTAGTGAGCTGTTAGGCATAACCCTAGTTATGTGTTTAAATACAAGGGATGGGAGCTAACCATAGGTGTATATGTGAATACAGTTACTCACCTGTCTAGGGTGTTCCTTCCACAGCACCCTCCTACGGCAAACTCCTAGGCAAACTTCCCTGTTTGCTGTTCCTGTTCACTTGTCTCCTGGGCTGCTGTCTCCTGGGCTGTTGCCTGACTGCTCTTCTTATATACTCTGGTGGCTTGGCCCCTGAGTCAGCAGATTCTAGCTAATCAAGCTTGATTCACAGCAACCTCCACACACAATAGAACAATCAGGCAGTCAAACACTCTGCTTCCTGATCACCCCACTCAGAAACAACCCCTCTGAGCACACGGTCTGTCCTCAAACAAACACAGACCCCTCTGAGCACACAGCCTGTCCATAAACAAACACAGACCCTGTTTTATCTGTAGTCTGCTCGATGACATGCAAATCCATCAACCAAAAATTATGGACACAAGTGGGCACCACCACCATAACTTTAGTTTTGGAGAAGTTGCCTAATAATGAGATTCAGAGCAACAAAACCTATGGAACCCACTCATCAGCCTCCTAAGGCCGATCTGTGTTTGGGACAAAAGGATGGTATCATCAGCATACAATAATAAGGAAATTGGATACCTTCCCAGACTTGGCGGGTGATAATAGGGGTCTTTCAGGGCCTCGACAACTCTATTAATATAGATGTTAAAGAGGAGCGGCGCAAGCATACACCCCTGCCATACTCCTCCCCTCTCTAAAGGCACTGGATCAGACAAGAGGCCCTGGTTATGTACCCTAACCCTCAACATAGAACCCTGATGGATGGTAACTATCGAAAATAGGAGTCTTGGGTATATATATACTCCAATATACACTGGATACACTGTCTGTGAGGAGATTTCCTCTGCAATCTATCATGGGGATAGAGGGCCTTCTTCTGGTGTTCGATTTATCCAGAGACAGAGTGGGGATACTGCTGTTATACCGGACACCCAGTTGTGCAGCAGCTTTCCTGCCCGCACTGACTGAGCTGGTCTCGGAGGTGGTCTTGCAGTCCCCCAGGGTGATAGTCCTGGGTGACTTCAAGTTCATGGCTGCCATGGCAACCATAGGCCTGCCTCAGAGAATGGTGGGCCCCACACATGTTGGAGGACATACCCCGGACATGCTATTTTGCATAGGCCTTGAGGCAGGGGCTCCGTTATTGAGGGAGTTGTCATAGTGCCCTTGTCATGGATGGATCATTATCTCCTTCGGGCTGGTATCCTGGCACATGTCGGCCCCCAGGAGGGTGCAGAACCAGTTAGGATGGTTCGCCCCCGAAGGCTTATGGAACTAGGAAGGTTCCAGACCACCCCAGGGGATGTTTCCTCTGATCTCGATGACTGCTCACTCGATGACTTCATGACCATATGGAATTCCATGTTGTTGGAGGCCATCAACCGCGTGGCTCCCAGGTGTCCACTCCCAAACTACCAAAAACGCAGATCCTTGTGGTATATTGAGGAGCTGCAGTGAATGAAGTTGGAAGGGTGGTGGTTAGAGCGACAGTGGTGTTACTCGCATGCTGAAGTTGACTGATTGCGGCATAGAGTCTGGTTGCGTACCTATGTCGTGGCGGTGTGAGCAACAAACAAAGTTTTCTTTGCTGTCCTCATTGCGTTCGCTAAGTCCCGCCCGATGGAGTTTTTCCAGATGGTGGGGGAGCTGGTCAGTCCGCCCTCCCTCCACCCAGATTTAGTGTCATCAAATTCCCGCTGTGAATAAAATTGCTCAAATCCACTACAGTTTTGATGGGACACTTGTAGCAGGATGGGAGCCAGAGGCAGTAGAAGCCCCATCTTGTCCTGTTTTGTGGGATGTGTCCTGTTTTGTCAGGATGTGTCGCCCTCAGATGTGGGGGGATGGTCTTAGGACTGTTCAAGCCACTTTTTGTGAATTAGACCCATGCCCGTCCTGGCTGGTCAAGGCCAGCCGGGAGACATTAGGGCCATTGCTGGCGGGAATTGTCATCGCCACCCTTGGGGAGGGCAGGGTGCTGGACTGTCTCAAGGAGACTGGGGTATGGCCCCTGCTCAAGAAGCCATCATTGGATGTTGGAGTCCTGACTAGCTATCTCTAACCTTACCTTTTTAGGGAAGGTTATTAAACGGGTGGTGGCTTGGCAGCTGCAGGAGCATCTGGACCGGATTCATTTTCTCGATCCTTCACAGTCTGGCTTTCATCCAGGTTATGGTACGGAGACTGTGCTTGTGGCCTTGGTCTATGACCTCTCCAGTGAGTTGGACCGGGGTCATTCAACCCTGTTGATCCTGTAAGATCTCTCAGCTGTGTTTGATACTGTTGATCATGAGTTGTTGGTGACTCAGCTGTGGGACCGGACATGAATTGGCGGGACTGTTCTTGAATGGTTCTGCTCTTTCCTGGCTGGGAGAGCCCAATGTGTGGTCCTGGGTGATTTTTCAACCTCTCCCCGGGGTCTCGTGTTTGGGGTCCCGCAGGGTTCTATCTTGTCCCCTCTCTTGTTCAATGTGTATATGCAGCCTTTGTGGGAGGTTGTTAGGGAGTTTGGTGTACGGTGTCATCAGTAGGCTGATAACACCCAAATATATCTCTTTTTCATCCAATTCAGGCCCGGCAGTCTCGGTGCTTACCCAGTGTTTGGCGGCAGTGGGGGGATTGGATGAGGGCGAGCCACCTAAAATTAAATCCTGACAAGATGGAGATGATGGTAGTGGGGAAGGCCAGGGGAGTGGGGGGCCCCATCATTGATTTGGTCCGTCCTGCCCTGGTATCTCAGGTTCAGAGTCTAGGGGTGCTCCTGGACCCTCAGCTCCACCTGGATGTCCAAGTGGCAGCTGTGGCAAAGGGGGCATTTCACCAGTTACATCTGGTACATTGGCTTTGGCTTTATGTTTCGGACTTGGATCTGGCCACTATCATCCATGCTTTTATTACCTCGAGACTGGACTACTGTAACGCACTCTACGTGGGGCTACCCTTGGTGCTGGTTCAGAGACTGCAGCTGGTGCAGAACGCGCTGGCTCATCTCCTAACGGAGACAGGCCATGCGAGCACATTACACCGGTGCTTTGCTCTCTGCACTGCAGGGCCAGCCTTAGAAATTGCAGGGCCCAGGGCGAACACAAAATGCAGAGGCCCCTCTGCTCCATGCACTTTCCACAGCCTGCCCACTTTCCCATGGCTCCTCCCACTTTCATGTGGCCCCTCCCATTTTCCAAGGCCCCACCCACTTCCCTTTGACAATTAGAGAATTGTCATATAAGCTATTTTTAAATTGTTAGTACAATGTACTCCAAAGAACATTTAAATCTGGTTTAAATGAAAAGGAGCTCAGGACACAGGTATGGTTAAAAGGCAAAGACTCTTATTTAAAACACAGGAGGGCACGCACACAACAGATAGGGACAGATTATCCATGGCCCGAACCCTCCTTCTCTTGAGCATATTCCTATTACACTCCCAACACAGGAGTTCAAACATGGATCCAGTTGATCAAACATAGATCAAACAACCCCCATACGGCCACTGTACCCCCCATGAAAGCAGGGCTGAGGAACTGAACCTCAGGCCCAAAGCAGCCAAACACAGCTCTCAGCAAGACTTTGTCAGTGTGACCCCTTTCCAGTTATTGGATTTAAGGATCTCAAGCACCAAAGCACTGAAAATCCAGTTAAACATATCAAACAAGAAACAACTCCCCCACAATCACAGCACCCTCCAGGCCCTTCCCAAACCACCTCCCAGATGGCCCCACTCTATTCCCAAAGCCCTACAGAGGCATGTAGAAACACAAATGAGCTCATATCAAGAAGGAGGAGGAAGAGGTATTGGCTGGGCGGCCCTTACCTCAGATGTTGCTGGGCCTGGGTCTTCTGGGAGGGCGGGAGGTCAGTCCAAGACTGGCAGGCTTAGGTTGCTAAGCAGGAGGGGACAGCAGAAACATTCTGCTGGGCCTCTCCTTGGTCAGGGGGGTTGGTCCTTGGTCCCTTTCCCCCTCCAGGAGCCATGGGGCAGCCATCAGTGGGTGAGAGGGGACAGCTATGGGAAGGGGAGTGGGGTAGAGGGAGCAACCCCCTCTCACGCACACACACTCACCCACACATACACTCTTCTTTCTCTTACACACATCTCTCACACATTCATTCTCTCATACACACTCATTCATTTGCTCTATCTCACACATGCTCTCTAGGATGTGCGAACGCGGTTTGGAAATTTGGACCGAACTCAGTCTGTTCGGACAACTGAACCCGAACCGACCAAATCCGAACACGATCCAAACTCTGAAATGACCGAACAGTTAGGTCGGTTCGGATCGAGTTCGGATTGTTCAGGCAGCAAAAACATGACTGTGGAAGGCAAAAACGTGACAGGGAGGGGGATCCAGCTGAGGGGCAGACTTCCAGGCACCAGGGGTGGAGAGGCATGGAGTAGCAGCCAGCCTGCCCAATCACCATCCCTTTTCTCCTCAGACTACTGGCTTTGCAGGCTGCGAGCTAGGCTGCACGGAGCCAATGGGGCTTGCGGTGAGGTGGGCACAGGAAGTAACAAAACTCATTGCCTTCCCCCCTTCCAACACCTTCTGAGCTAGTCACTGTTCCTGACAACAGACGTTTTCAGAAGGATCCCTCTCCCAGTAGTTTGTGTTCTCCTCAGTCCATTGCCCTCCTTCTCCTATTTCACCCATCCAACATATTTGCCTCCATATTATCATTTATTTAGATTATATTAGATAGATTTAGGCATTATTTTTATTTTTTTACCCATTCCTGTGTTCTTCCTCCCCCCTCCATTGAATCCTTTCCTTCTCTATATATGTATTTCATCCCTGATTCCCTTCCCCTGTTTTTGGATTTATTTAGAGTAGGATTATTAGATTGATTTAGGTTTCATTTCAGTTTTGTACCCCTCCCTGTGTTCTTTGTGTTCCCCCCCC
>QEPC01008937.1:1828441-1844918 GCA_003113815.1 Sphenodon punctatus
AGAGAGAGAGAGAGAGAGAGAGAGAGAGAGAGAGAGAGAGAGAGATGTAGGAGTTAGCTTAGTTATAGAGATGGATAGAGATAGTGTGTAGTAAGTGATTGTTTTATACTGTGTTTGGAGGACTAGGCCTTTGTAGTTATTAGGCTATTCCATTTAGTTCCATAGGTTTTAGAATAATAATAGTTAATAGCAGTTAGATTTAGTGTCGATAGATATATACAATATTAGATTAAAAAATTGAATATTTTTTTAAAAAAAAAATCTTTGTGTGTATTTGAGTTTGAAGACATGGAGAAGGGAAGTAGGAGAGGCCAGTCTGCTGCCCATAAGGCAGGCAATGGGGCACGTGGCAGAGGTGGTAGAGGTTGGGGCCATGTCAGAGGAGTGGCAGCATGCAGCAGCAGCATCCAGAGCCCATCACTATGCCCCAAACTGCACACACCTAATTTTCACAGTCAGGCTTCAGTGGCTCCCAGCAGTGACACTAGTCTGGGGCTGGTTTGGCAGTGCCTCCTGCCAGCTTCCTCCAGTGCCATGCAGGGCACTGGAAGGCCTGCAGGACATGAAGCTGCTGCTGTCTATGCTGCTTCTGGACCACTGGCAGGTGCTTCAATTGTTCGTCCAGGGCCACCAATGTCCCCTATTGTTGAGGTGATCCCCAGCAGTCCAGGGCTGTTGGATCCCACCCTGGATGCTAGAGGCAGGGCCCGATCCTTGGGCAATGGCAGGAGGGAGAGGAGTAGCAGAAGCAGCAGCAGTACCAGCTCTAGGGGACACAGGGAGAGTGGCAGCAGCAGCATGGTGGGCAGTCAAGCCTCAGGGTCCCAGTACTCCCCTTCGTGGGACATCACCGTGATTGGGGACAATGACGCAGAGGCAGACACTAGTCTCGCAGAGGAGATGTCTGGAGTTAAGGTGATGGCTGTCCCTCCTCCCAGAGCTGTGTCATCACCACCAAGTTCTGCCCCTCCCAGCAGCACTGGCAGCAGTGCATCACCTAGGGTGGGCCAAAAGGCAGGAGGGGAAAAAAAATCCTCTGTCTGGGCACATTTAAAGCTGGTGCAGGCGGATTATCCCAGGGAGGTGCAGTGCACTGTGTGAAATAAGCTGGTGAAGCGTGGGCAGGTGCTCTCCAACCTTGGCACAACCGCCATGCCGAGGCACCTGAAGTCATGCCACAGCACTCTGCGTCTAAGCGGGAAGGCCGGGGAAGTGGATGCCAGTGGGTTCCTGACTGCAGTGGCCAGTTGCCCACCTCCTTCAGCAGGCAAGTGTCCTGCACCAACTGCTGTCTCTAGCAGCAGGAGCAGTATTCCTGCTAGGGGGGGAGAACAGCAGCAGGAGCCTCGCCAGCAGCATCAGCCCACCATGGAGGAGCTGAGGTGGGGGCAGCTGCCAAGGCCATCGGCAGCTGGAGGGTGGCATAGATTTCAAGAGAAAGCCAGGTGCCTGTTGGGAAAAATGATTGCGCTGGATGGGCAGCCCTGCTCCATTGTAGAGGACATGGGCTTCAGGTGGCTGATTGGGTTCTTGGCCCCCCAGTTTAAACTGCTGTCCCACTCCACCCTCAAATGGAATGTGGTGCCAGAGCTGTACAGGGCTTTGAAGGAGTGGGTGAGGGACCAGCTTGCAGGGGCTGGGAGTAGGGGTGGGACTTGGGGCAAAAAACAGATACCGGTTTTACCGGTTACCAGTTTGCAAAAAATCGGTTTACCAGATTAAATCCGGTATGCCGGTACCGTTTTTCCCCATTGATTTCAATGGGGAACTGTCCCCAATGAAATCAATGAAAAAAAATCCAATACCTCCCCCTCCCAAACTGTGCGGGTGGAAGGGGGGGGACATCCCCCACCCACCCTGCCCAGCCTGGATTTATTTTATTATTTTTTTAATCTGAAGTCCCTGCTAGTGCAGGCTCTGGGTCACGGTGGCAGTGACCCGGAGCCCACACAAGCAGGTACTAGGGCGATCCCTGGGGTGGAGGGTGGTTTAACACCCCCACCTCAGGGATCGCCCTACCCCCCACCCAGGGATCGCCTTACTTGCACTCCAGGTGGCAGCGGTGGCGGCAGCATCATGGCGCGTGTCCGATTTTAGCGCTAGGGCTTCACTAGGCCTTCTAGTGAACTTCTGGGTTTCCCCAGAAGGCCTAGTGAAGTGCTGAAGCCACTGCCAGCACTGAAGCCAGACTCATGCCGTGCTGCTGCTGTCGCTGCCGCCACCTGGAGGGCAAGTAAGGCGATCCCTGGGTGGAGGGTAGGGCAATCCCTGGGGTGGGGGGTCTTAAACCACCCCCACCCCAGGGATCACCCTAGTACCACCTGGTGTGGGCTCCGGGTTGCCACTGCTTCTGCCACCGCAGCCCGAAGCCTGCACTAGCAGGGACTTCTGGTTTAAAAAAAAAAAAAAATCCAGGTTGGGCAGGGTGTGTGTGTGTGTGTGTGTGTCCCCCTTCCACCCGCATAGCCTGGACGGGGGAGGGAAAGTGGTTTTTTTGTTTGTTTCTTTTTTACATTGCAGCCATTCATTTCAAATGGCCGCAATGTAAAAAAATCTGGAACCAGTACCGGTACCCCAGATTATCAGGTTAATCTAATACTGCCGGTACAGCAAAATACCGGCAGTATCGGACATCGGGGGAACCAAAATTCCCACCCCTAGCTGGGGGTGCCACCATCCATTTTACAACAGACCTGTGGTCAAGTAGGAATGCACAGCATGCCTACCTGGCAGTGACTGCACACTGGTGGCAGGATCCAGAGGCAGTGCTTGGCAGTGGCAGGAGGGGTTCCAAAGCAGGGTATAGGTGGGCCCTGCTTCAGGCACAAGTAATGGACAACCCCCACACCACTAGGAACATTGAGGCAGCCCTGACCGCCATGGTGAGGGAGTGGGTCACGCCAGGCGTGCCCTTCACCAAGGAGTGTGCGGTGACGGAAAACGTGGACAATATACTGAAGGCAGTCTGTGACGGGGGCTTCACCAGCATCCCTTGTGCCGCACACATCCTTCACCTGGTGGTCAGGGATGCTCTGAGCTTGGGGGATAAGGGGATTGGGGCAGGCAGCACCCTTAGTTCCCTGATCAAGCGGGGGAGGAAGCTGGTGGGGTTCTTTAACCGGAGCGTGAAGGGCAGCATGCTCCTCTGGGCGAAGCAGGCCGAGCAAGACTCCCCAGTGCACCAGCTGGTCCAGAATGTCTTCATACAGTGGAATTCCACCTTCCTGATGCTCGAGTGGCTTCTGGAGGAGAAAGCCGCCCTGCATCAGGTTCAACTGGTGATGGACAGCGAGGCACCTCCAGGGTACGATGGCGCAGAATGGGAGATCCTGGATCACACGGTCTTCATGCTAAGCCCATTCCTGGCCATGATGGAGATCGTGAACAGCTCCACCACCACCCTTAGCCAGGTGACCCCTCTGGTCCAGAGTCTCCACAGGAGGCTAGATGAGATTATCAGTGGGATTGTGGCCCTCAGGGCAGGAAGCTGACTGATGAGGCGCTTGAACTGGTGTGGCACCTGAAGGCAGGGCTGAGGGCATAGTTTGATGAGCTCCTGCAGCAGGAGGAATATGTCCTGGCAACAATGCTGAACCCCAGGTTCAAGGGCAGCGTGGCACGCCAGACAGCACTCTATGGCCATTGGAAGGGTGACCTGGTGGAGAGGATCCAGCTGGCAGAGCGGGCTATGCAGCAGGATGCCCCTGGGGATAAAGGGAGTGGGAGCAGCCACCCCTTTAAGCCAGCTGGATCTATCCCTGCCCCCAGCAGTAGCAGCAGCAGCACCCCTATTGGAATCAGCAGCAGAAGGAGCTCAGCCTATGTGCAGGCCACTCTGAGGATCATGGCACCGTGTACAATAGGGCAATGGAGGAGGTGGCGCCCAGTCAGAGCTACCAGAGGGTGTACGATGGCGCCTCAGCAGCCATGGAGACCTACCTGGAGGAGGAGTCTTGCATTGATCCCAGCAGTGATCCCTTGGCCTACTGGACCAGCAAGGCCAACATGTGGCCGGCCCTGTCAAAAGTGGCCAAGGGTATCCTGTCCTGCCCACCAACCAGTGTCCGCAGCGAGCGGGTGTTCTCCATGGCGGGGGACATTTGCTCCCCACACCACCTGAGACTGGGGGCAGGGGTGTAGCAAGGTTGAGAAGGGCCCAGGCGCGAGCCTCAGTTATGGGTCCCTCATGTGTGCTCCGAAAACCTAATAGTGGGTGGAGCTTAAGGGATGGGGCGGGGCCTGCTGACAGCTTCTAAATATACAAAATCCAGCAGCTAGGAGTTATAACTGTGGCCATAGACAAGCATGGCCTCCCAATGCTTCCCACCTCCCCAGCCGAGCATCTACCACCACTCCCCAGGAGTGGTTCCACTACAGGGGCAGCCGGGTAGGCAGTGAGGCAGGCACAGAGAGACTGACTGCATCCACTGCCTTACTGGGGGAGGGGAGTGAGCTTAGCCAGCCTGGCCTCCAGGGCCTGTTGCTTCCTGCTGCTGGTGCCGCCTGTGCCTTGTGCATGTATGCGGTGCGACCGGTCCAGAGGTGCTGCTATCAAACACACCAGACACCCAAAATGCAGCTAGCTTATTAAGTGCATTATGTCATGAAAAGAGACATGGAATTTTTTTCTTGTATTTCTAGAAAGGGTTGGAAGGAACTGTCATTTTGAGCAGGAGAGAGTGCTTTTTATAATAGAGGAGCTCGAGACCGTCATGTGGTCTATTATTTGAATAGGGTAAGCATGCACAACCTAGTTGTGAGAATGTGAGGAGCCATCTCAAAGAACCTTCTTTACAAGGTAGCAACCTTCTGGTCAGCTCATGGGCAGGGGCTGTTTGTAAACAAACAACTTTATCTCCCCGATCTGTGTCCCGCTGTTGCTGCTGCTCCTGCAGCACTACTAGGAGGCAGAGGCAGGTGAGGGATAGGAACTGGAGCAAGGGAGGGGAGGCAACAGAAGAACTTCAGCTGCATTCTCACCTGGTGGTGGTGGCAGCAGGAGGGGCGAGGGAGACGCAGTGCGGAGGAGCTGGCAGCTGGGAAAAGAGCCGGTGCAAATCTGCAGGGCTCTTTCCCCGACTTCCGGATCCTCCGTCCTCCTGTCTCCCTCACCCCTCCCCGCTGCCGCCACTGCTGCAGGTGAGGGGGCCGGCCCTGCCTATGTCCCCCCCTCAGGGCAGGGCCTGGGTGCAAATGCATCCCCCACACCACGGTAGCTATGTCACTGACTGGGGGCCAAGTTGGTGAAGCAGTTGTTGTTCATCAAGGTGAGCCTTCTGCTGCTGGGATTCCCCGAGCTGCCCCTGGACAAGGATTGATGGGCAGTGGCACATGCCATCCCATACCAGTGGCAGTCTTGGGATGGGGCTCCTCCTCCTCCTCCTCAATTTGGGCTAGGGCTACTGCTGCTGTGCTGCTGAGGTGCTGTCCTTCCCTCCCAAAGCCTGGTGCCTTCCCTTCCCAGTCCCCCTTCTTCCCCCCCCCTCTCTCTCTCTCATACTAGACAGCCTCGGCCGGCTTATCTGACTGACCTCATGATGCAGGGTGGCATTGGGAAACTGTAAGCCTGCCAGACAGCCTCTGGCTAGACGATCTCGGCCCACCTATCTGACTGGCTCTCTCTCTCACTGCACAGTCTTCACCAGCCTATCCGAGTGTCTTGCCAAGGTCCTATCCTGCCTTCCCTACTTCCTCTCATGCCACACTGCCTGTCTGCCCACCCAGGTTGCCTAGCTTAAAGCCTGCACCAGCCCACTGGCCTGCCTCTCATGCCATGCTGCCTGTCTGTCCACCCAGGTTGCTGCCAAGCTCAAAGCCCACCTCAGACCACCTTCCTGCCTCTCATGCCAATGTGCCTGTCTGCTCGTCCAGGTTGCTGCCAAGCTCTAAGCCTGGCCCAACCCACCTCCCTGCCTCTTGTGCCACGCTGCCTGTCTGCCCACCTAGGTTGCTGCCAAGCTGTAAGCCTGCCCCAGTCCACCTGCCCACCTCTCATGCCATGCTGCCTGTCTGCCCACCCAGGTTGCTGCCAAGCTCAAAGCCTGCCTCAGCCCACCTTCCTGCCTCTCATGCCATGCTGTCTGCCCACCCAGGTTGCTGCCAAGAGAAAGAGAGAGAGAAATAAGAGAGAGAGAGAGAGAGAGAGAGAAAGTCTCCCCACTGCTAGAAGGAGAGACAGACATGATCCCACCCATGCTGTCACCTGCACTATATGGCCAGAGAGAGAGAGAGGCTCCCCGCTAGAACAAGAGAGATGGGGGTGGAGGGGGAGAGGTGTATCCAGTTCAAGCTGCCTGCCACCTGCCAGAACCAGCGAGAGCTCTCATCTGTGCCCACATTCACCAGCAAACCTACCAGAATGAGATGGAAATAATAACACACAACTTATTATATGTGCCTGTCTGTCTGTGTGTGTTCCTGTACCTGCTACCACCTATTGCATAATTGAATGAAGTGTGCCCAACCATGCACTAATTCTAAGGACATGATTCAACTCCCATAGGCTGTCATTCCACTGTACCTGAATCAGTCATGCCCACCTGTCCCAGGAACCATCAACGAGATTCTGAGACCATAATTCCAGTCACTGGGGGCTGTCATTCCATTCCACTGCATCCAGAAGCCCGGTGCCTGCATGCCAGCCTGCCCCCCCTGCCTACTCCTACGCACCCACCCACGGATGCCTGCTGAAGCTGCTGAAAAAAAAGCCCCTCTGACCACCAGCACTCACTGCCTGCTGCCAAGGAGCCTGTCTCTCTTTCTCTCTGGCACACCCACACAGACACAAGCCCTGCCCCTCCTGGGGGACTGTCTGCAAGTTGAGACCCTGCGGCTGGCACATCTTGGGGCTAATACGCTAACACTACATCTGCTGCTGCTGTCAGGAAGGGATTGGACAAGCTGTGTATACAATGAGATTCTGCCACCTGCCAGAAGCAGCACAGAGGAATAAAAGATTGGACATGTCAAAAAAAGCAGGTAACAACAACAAATAGAACTTTTATAAAAACGTTTCAAACAACCACAACAACAAGACATTTATAAAACCAAAACCAAACATTTATATATATGAAAAGAAAGGAAACTTAACTTATTGGTCTGTGGGCCTATCCCCCAAAACATGGGGGAAAGGCGAAAGGGGTGGACGGGACCTAGGGGTGGACATCCTGCCCTCCTCCATTTGGTACCCATGCTCGAGGACAAATTGCACGGCCCCTGCTACAGATGCCTGCCACTTGCAGACCGACTGGCGGTGAAGCTCCACATTGTCAATCTCAGTCTGGAGGTACTGAGAATAGGCCTCCACCCTGCATTCCCGTACCTCAGCACCTAAAACCACTCCACCAGTCAGTCCTCCATAGTCAGGGCTTGCATCCGTAGCCCATCCATATACTTTTTTTGTTGGTCCAGAAAATTCTGGGTCAGCCTCTCTAGTTTGGCCCGAAATGCCCTTGCCACTTCAGACTCCTCCTGGGGGGTTGGAGAATCCTCAGTGCAGCTGGAGGAGGGGGAAGGGTTTTGATGGCATCGCTTCTGGCATGCCTTCCCCCCCTTCTTCTGGCAATGATGCTCCACGGTTATGCCAGAGTCCTGCTGCCTCACCGTCTTGCCGTGGACTTTCTCCACATGGGCGATGAGCCCTGATGTGGTCCCCTGACTGGCCCTTTTAAATCTTTTGCCACATATCTAAAGAATATAAAAAGATAGGAACATAAGAAGTGCCATACTGTGTCAGACCAATGGTCTGTCAAGCCCTGCCTGCATTCTGTCTCCACAAGTGGGTGGATGCGTGGCCAATCTCTCTCAGGGGACTTCCTAACAGGTCATAGGGCAATCCATTCCCTGTTGTTCCAGCCCCTGTGCCTTACCTTGCAGATGATAAATCCGGTATGCTTCTCATACCACCACCAGACATCAGACCTTGTGCGCCTGCTGTCTAGCAGTGGCACTGGTGACCTCCGCCTTGGTGTCCTGCGTGTGGCACCAGCACCAGCTTCCAATTCCTCCTCACCCTCTCTGAAACAGGAACACATAAACAACACCTAAGTAATAGCATGCATTTATGATGATGCCTCTAGTTCTCCCTCCTTGGGGTGCTAGGGATGGCAACGGGAGACGGTGACCCTGGCTGGCATGTGCAAATCCAAAAGACTCTGGCTGGCACATGCAAATCCTACCCTTCTTTGGGTGCTAGGGATGGCAACTGGAAAGAACCTTGCTGGCATGTGCAAATCCTGCCCTTCTTGGGGTGCTGGGGATGACAACGGGAGACCCTTGCTAGGGATGGCTGGCACGTGTTTGGGTGGGTGCTTCCTTCGGCTCATGCCTGACTTCTGGAAGAGCCCCCCACACCTTCACTCTCTGTGGCAGACATCTGCTGTCACCTGCTGATGCCCACTTTTTGTGCCTGACTACCTACCACCCATGCACCCACCTGCATGCTAGTGAGCTCACTCTAAAGGATAGTATTCTTCTTGTCCTCAAAGTAAAAAAAAGTTTACAAACCTGGCAGTACTTCCTGTGCCTGGCTCTTGCTCCTCTAATGAGGAGCCGACCTCCACCACTGAAGGTCCAGTGGCAGCAACCTCTTCCTCAACCTCCTCCACCAGCTCCACCACCTTGGCCTTCAAATCCCCCCTGTTGAGCTTCACTATCTTCACTTTTTTTTTTAGTCCCACCACACACAAACGAACAGCCAAACAAACACACCCACCAACTCACCAACCAGCCAAAACAACACAGTCAAACCAACATACAGTCCAACACAGCCAAAACACACCAAACAAAACCAAACAGCCAGCCAGCCACAACACACATGCTCTCTCTCCACACAAGCTCCGCACATACTCGAATTTCCAGTTTCCGACATGATCACGGGACCACGCGATACCTAGACCAACACCGACACCGACACCGATTTCTGAATGGCCGAACTGAACCGAACGCCACCGAACTGAATGACCGAACCCGAACCCACTCCCCAGACTGAATGACTGAACCCAAACTCGGCTCCTGAACCGAACAAATGACTGAACCACAATCTGTTCGCACATCCCTAATGCTCTCACCTCTCTCTCACACATCCATTCAAGCTCACACACACTTTCACCTCTCTCTCTTTTTCTCTCTCTTCACTCACACACCCATTCAAGCTCTCACACACACTTTCACCTCTCTCCTTTTCACTCACACACCCATTCAATCTCACACTCATGCTTTCACCTCTCTCTCTTTCTCTCTCTTCACCCACACACCCATTAAAGCTCACACACATGCTTTCACCTCTCTCTCTTTCACACACACACCCATTCAAGCTCACACTCATGCTCTCACTTCTCTCTCTCTCTCTCTCTTTCACACACACACACACACACACACAAACTCACACTCACCCATTTAAACAAACTCTCACAGACACGCACTCATTTAAACAAACAGACAAACACTGAATGTCTCGGCAAGAGTCGCCTGGTTTACCTGCCCGCTGCCCACACTCTGCATTGCCTCCTCTGGGTCCCATCCCAACTCCAGCCACACCACCATGCCTCTGACTCGAGTTCGCCACCACTCCCACCTCCAGATCCCCCACTGCCACCAGCTGCTGCTGCTTCATCTAGGCCCGGCTCCTCGTCCACCTGACTCCACTCCGCAGGTGCCACTGAAGCAACCACCCGCGTCCCCCACCAGTGTTCCCATGCCAGGAAGTTGCATAAAGCAACTTCCTGTCAGGGGAGGGGGGCATGATGGAGAAAGGAGGTGGAGCCAGGCAGGCAAGGAATGGCTGGGGTAAGCCATGTGGGTCCCTGCAGGAGGGAGAACTCTGGAGCAGCATGGTGGGTGGGTCAATTGGCGGTGGCGGGACCCCGCATCACCGTGTGTGACGAGCATGAATGCCACCCAACTGCACACAGCTAGTAGTGCAGTGTTAGTAGTAGTGTTTCTTTAAAGAAAAAACCCAGCCTAATCGCAGGACCATCGCGGGGTCCCCCAAGGGGCAGGGCCCGGAGTGGCGGCCCCTAGCTGCTCTGCAGTAAGGCTGGTCGTGCTGCACTGGCTGCTGATAGTCTTCCAGGGACAATTCAAGGTGTTGGTGTTGACATTTAAAGTCCTAAACGGCCTGGGCCCCACCTACCTGCAGGACCGCCTCACCCTCCTGATCTTGGATCAGTACCTGCGGTCGGCTGGGGGGCGCTCTCCTTGAGGTTCCCTGGGTTTCTTGGTTGTTGACCTTGCTGAGGGCGTTCTCTGAAATACTTTTTTGAATTCAGTGAGAACATTTTCACTTTCCACATTGCTGACATGATGCACTCCCATCAGATTCATCCTTAGTGGTTCAAACCAATCAAGGCCAAGGAGACTTGTGTGGCAACCTTGAGCAACCAATAGCTGCAAGTTTCCTTGGAAAGATCTGTATTGTACTTCCACCTCACAGACTCCTTCTATTTCCACATGACTCCCTTAGTAATCTGTGAGCGTGCAGTGGAATGGGGTAATGTTTGGGGCTTTGTGTGGGTAAATCTGCTGGAAAGTTTCAGATGAAATAATGGACAATGCTGATCCTGAATCAACTTCCATGATACATGGCTTCCCATTGATGATAACATTTGCATTCCGCTTCATATGTCGATATGACTGCACTGTAGGTGGCTGGATGTTCTTAGTGATATTCATCAGTCTGCTGAAGTGAGGCTGTGCCCACAGTAAGAGTGGTTGAGCTAATATTGGCCCCATTCCGAAAACTAGATAATTTCAATTTGGCCTGGCATACGCATTCAATATGTCCCACTTTCTTACAATATCAACACTGGCCATCTCTAGAATGGCATTCTTTATGCTCATGGTTTCTGCCACAACTCCTACAGCACAGTTGTGCAGGGTCTCTGATTACAAGCGTCACTAGCCCCACTCTGTGGGCTGCTTTGATGTACTCTGTGGATATCTGTTAGCTCTAGATTTGAACTTCTGGCCACACTGGTGTCTGTGGAGAACTGGCTTCCTGCCATGCAAACTTCACATGTGTTCAGTGCTGCAACCTCAGAAGCTGGTGCCGCCTCCTGTGCAATTGGAAATTTGAGCTGCTTTGTTGTTGTTGTTTGTTTTCGTTTTTGCAAACAATATTCTGCAAGGCTTCGTCATGCAAGAAACACATCAGGCAATCATGCATTTCTTCCAAGTTAGTGAAGCTGCAGTGCTGCGATAGCCTATGCAACCCTACAATAAATTCTGCAGTGAATGAGGAAATACTCTCCTCAGGAACCTGCATTGATCTGTAGAAAACATTACATTGCACAATCTCAGCGGACTGTGGGGAGAAATGTTCCTTGAGCACAGCTAGAATTTCCCCATATGTCTTTTCAGAAGTGGTACGAGGAGCTAGGAGGACTGCTTCCTCACAGGGGCTGTGATAACACTGGCTGTTAAATAAAAGTCCAGCTTCACTGCATAAGCATTCCACTTGCTAAGGTTTGCAGAGTCAAACTCCTCAATATGCCCCAGAGTGGCCATATTCCACACTCCTGTTTCACCCACCTGAAGTCTACTTGACAGTGATGATCATGCTGCCAGGAGAACAGTCACTTGAGCCTACATTCAGGTAGCTGCCTGCTGGGTCCTTAGGGCATTTATAGACGATCCCGCTTACAAGCGGGATCGCTAAATGCCGGCTTTTCCCCCCGCGCGGTCTCTGCATGCTGTGTCTGCTGATCAGACACGGCGCAGAGTGCGAGGAGCATGTGCGCCCTTCTGCGCATGCGCACTTGCGCACTGGACCAGGAAGTGCGGCATAAAGCCGGCACTTCAGGAATCCACATCGGAGGGGGCAGGATTGCCTGCCCCCTCCGACGCGGATTAAAAAGCGGCCGCAGCGAGTAGACGAGCTCCAAGAAAGGCGGCTGATCAAAGGATCAGCTGCCTTTTTTGTCTCGTCTATAAACGGCCTTAGTGTCCTCAGTATCCTTCCCATCCTCATTGCCAGGTTGTTGAGTACTGAAGCAAAGGCCACACTGGAAATGTGCCGGAACAATTGTTAAATATTAAGAAAGACTAATGCTATAATAAATCAACATGTTATGATATGACATGAGCCTAACAGAGATGCTAATTTCCTTGCTACAATGTAACAAAATCAGAAGTGCTTCGTCTGACACAAGTGTGCCAGAACAGACATTGAATGTTACTGTAACTCACTCTTTGTTGAAATGTAACCAAAAGTATACACTGGATTTATAAGTATGTAACACTTTGAATGTAACTTTTGTGTAAACAAATATAGCTGTTATTTAGGACTATGAAGACTGTTAGAAATTAGGTAAGACATTATTTAGTACATGTATTCATTCTTTCATTTAAAAGAACAGAAAGTGTTAGGAGCAAGATGGTCAAATTGGTCAGAGGAAGTAAATGATGCTTGAGACTGAGCAGAAACCTCATGTTCCCAAAACAACTGAATAGTTTATAACTCATAGGAACATTGAGGGACAAAAAGGAAGGTCAGAAACTGATAACAGAGTTAAACTATACGAGCAAGAGAAGATGGAATTATCAGACAACCAGATGCCTCTAAGAAGGGTGTGGACGACCGAGGGCCAAAGAGTCAGGCCCCCACTCCGGAGGGAGGGGTGGACCAGACCCTATCGTTCAGGGCAAACCCCCACACCAAATGACTAAGCAGAAGGACCCCAATCATGGATAGCCATAAGGGGGAACATTCTGGAGTAAGAGGCAGACATCCCCTTAACATGGATAAGTAATAAGGGAAACTTGTATATAAGGCCAGCCTCTGGATCAGTTCTCTGCCCTTCACGGTACTTGATCACTAGCCCTTATCAGGGTGCCGACGAGCTTGGTGATTTGGCCCTCTTGGGACTTCTCCTTAGGAAGTCCTGCAACGTGCCACAGCTAGGCTCTCTCTCTCTCAGCATCGTTGGGCCCCCTACCTGCCCTTCTTCTGGAACCAGACCGTTGATCTCTGATCACATAAGAATATATGCTTTGTATGTATTTGAAGTAGTCAGAGTAGGTAAAAGGCCATATGTTGAGTGCAAGTGTCTCTTTAATAATTGGTATGTTAATTGTTCTACTATCATTGAATAAATGCCTATTTAAGTGAACAAAGGAGTCATTATTAGAAATAGAAGAGGAGTAATTCCCCACCCTCTCAAAACAGTAGTATTTCCACTTGATCCCAGAAATTGAAAGGGACCTGCTTCACCAGGGTGCAGGAAAGCAGCTTGGATAGGGATCTGCTTCACCCGAGGTGCAGAAAGCAGTGAAACCCTTTTTTTCTTTTCAAACAGAGGCCTACAGGAAGAGTGAACAAACAGCAGCTGTAGCTTCCAACTCTGTCAGGGAAGAACTGAGGCTTGTAGGGAAAAGGAGGCCCCAAGTCCAGGGTGGGGAGGGGGCTTACTTGTCCTCTGACACTGGTCTGTATACAACAAGTCTGTATGGCCAATACACAACAGGATGTGTGAGGTGGGGCCACTCAGCAACCAAATCATTCTTCTTTAGAGGTGGGAACTACATCCTGTTACAGAAATTGCCTTGCTTTTTTATGCTAAAATAAGACTTTTATCAAGAACCTTGTGTGCCTTTCCTTAATGTATACTGGAAAAAATATCAGAAGTGTTAGGTCTTCTCTGAAGGCCATCCTATTCTGGCTGATGTTTTATTGATGCTATATAAGGTATTTTCTAAAATTTTGCTTATTCTTAGGCCTGCTTCTATCTGGAGATGTGATTTATGAAATACTCTGCAAGGCATAGCAGCTGTCATCAGCCCAATGTAGTACCTGGTTAATATTGTTATGTTTGGGGGGAATCTGGTTATAACACAGCCATTTTGGATGGCTACTTTATTGTTCTGAAAAAACAGAGAGGATGTAGAGCTCTGCTTGGGATGAGTGCAGAGCTCCTATACTTTTAAAAGGAACAAGTCAAAGTCCGTCCTGGCTGCCATATGGCCACTGGGATGATATGGATAAGGCACATCAGATTCTGTTGACCAATAGTGCACAAGGGAGTGATGTGGGCACCATGACCACATTTGACTTTTCCAAACCAATGGATCAGGTACCCATTCACAAGTGGGTGAAGTGGAGGCAGCAAGTCAGTGTGAGACCAGACAGGACTTTAACCCACAGGCTTCAGTAGTTGAGTGCTTTAGCCACTCAGCCACCATGCTGTAATCATCTCACTTTTATTATATTTATTAATGATAATAAATAGTGCTGAAACTTGGAATTTAGAAAACTTTGGAATCCACCAAGGATTCTGGTCCTTGAATTTCCAAAATCCAAAGTTCTGAGAACTGTGGCCAGTCCTTGGAAAACTTTGTAAGCCCTCATCGAGTGCTGGCACCATTGTGTACGTGGAACAGTCCAGAATGGTTGATGACCCTCTAGCCTCTAGGAAATGAAACTTGGTGCCATATTTGGTAGGAGGGGGGTATGGGAGGTGATGGATAAGTCAGATGTCAAGTTTTGATTGGCTGATGGCAAGACAGATGGCGAGTTTTGACTGGCTGCTAGGGCAAAATAAAAGTGACTGCATAGCCATTTTCCATTCTCTTTGGTGAATTTGGCTGTGTGTGCTACACTGCTGATCTGTAAGTAATTGGCTTGGAGGGGAGGCATGACTGTCTTGTCCTGCCCATAGGGGCAATGCTGGGGGACAGGGGTTATTTGTTTTTGGTTCCAGTGCCATGTCATGATTCTTTTTAAAAAAAAAATTAAATAAGTGGGTGCCACACTGTTGCTGCCTACTGCTTGGCAGGCACCATGGGGGCCAGAGGTTCATTTCCTTGCTTAATTTCCCGTGGCCTTGGCTTTCCAAGTTACCAGTGCCATACCAATGCCATGCCTTTTTTAAAAATAAGTGGGTGCCTGCTGCTTGCACTGAAGTTGGCACCATGGTGTCCAGAGGGGTCTGCCTAGTTCCACTTCCCCTAGCCTGGGCTGTCCATTTACTATGGACAATGCAGGGGTTGCCACCAGTGTCAAATATACTTAAAGTTTGGGTACTGGATACTGCTGCTGTTTGCACTGGCTGTTGGCAGCACCATAGAGGGCTTGGTTGGCATAATGATATTAAAGTGGGTGCACTGCTGATGGTGGGCCTTGCTGTGCGTACACTACTGCTGACTTTGGGGGGATTTCTGCCCACAGTTGCACTTTTGTGGATTTGTCTTCTTGAGCAATTGCCCCACTCTTGCTAGCCTGCTTTTCTGTGCACTGCTTGGTTGGCAATGCATAAGTGGGTGCACTGTTGATGGTGAGGCATGCTGTGGGTAAACTTAGTACTACTGGGGTTTTTTGTGGTATTTCTGCCCGCAGTTATTATAGTACTTATAGTATAGTACATGTGATTTATAGTACATTATACTTCATTGTTGTTAGATCTTGTCATGGATGGACCATTACCTCCTGCAGGCCTCTCTCCTGGTGCATGTCTGCTCCTGGATGGGCATGGAACCAATTTGAATGATCCTCCGCCATATACTTATGGAACGGGAATGGTTCCAGGAGACTTTGAGGGATATGCCCTCTGATCTGGATGACCGTCCCATCGATGACCTCATCAGTCTGTGGAACATCTTGCTGTTGGAGGCCATTTATTGGACAGCTCCAAGGCGTCTGCTTCCCAGGTGGCAGCACCATAGGCCTCCCTAGTTTTCAGAGGTGCTACAGGTGCTAAAGCAAGAGGGAAGGCGGTTGGAGTGACAGTGGCACCATTCATATGCTGAAGTTGACAGGTTGTGGCATCAAGCAAGCTTATGAGTCTATGCCATGGCTATACGGGCAGCAAAGAAACAGTTCTTTGCTGCCCTCATAGCATCTGCTAAATCCTGTCCAGCGGAGCTGTTCCGGGTGGTGCGAGGGTTGGTCAGTCAGGCCTCCCTCCACCCTAGAGTGGAGTCATCTAGTGCCTGCTGTGACTTGTTTGTGGATTATTTTGCAGATAAAATTGTAACAAATTGGAACCGTTCTCTACTTTTCCTGACTAGGAGCAGGACTTAAGCCCCTAGTAGGCAGTTCCCAATTCTGGGATCTTGGCAGAAGCACTATGAAACAGATCACAAGCCCTTTAAATAGACATACGTTTATTACTATATGATATAGAAAGAACTGGGAATATAGCAGTAATACACTATTGTCATGAGTTGCGTTTTTCTCTTATAAATCACAAAGGGAAAGTGAACTATGTGGCTTAGCTGAACGAATCAAACTAAATTGGGCTTCACTCTTCCCAAATTGCATATTATAAGGTTACACTTCACATTGTTGTCCAGCTAGAAAAGGAAGTATTGTAACGACAATAAATTTATAATAAGGGAACATGAGACTTTTGGATTATAAAAATATATGCAAAGTTTACTTAAATATAAATAGAAAACATCAAAGTTACAGGATCTTTAAGATATTTCTATCTTAAGAAAAAGCTTGTAAAAGCTTAACATTTGCACAATACATTGGCTCAAA
>QEPC01008937.1:1846637-1890759 GCA_003113815.1 Sphenodon punctatus
GGGGGAGGGAATTAATTTATTTCATTGGTTTCAATGGGGACACAGCGCCCCATTGAAACCAATGAAATAAATCCGGTACCGGCATACCGGATTTAATCCGGGAATCCGGTTTTCGCAGAACCGGTAACCGGTAAATCAGGTAGCCGGTAATGGGCCCAGGGTCCCACCACTACTATCTAGGAACCTAGCTGCTGGAGTCTTGACTTTTCACAGCCTTTGAGAGTGCTGGAAAAGGCCAAGCACCGATCAACTGGCAGCCACCTGAGTAGCTGGTCAGAGGGTACCGTTCAAGGCATCTTTCCTGTCTAGGTCTGACCTTTTTATCCAGTGACTGCCTTATGATTATCCAGAGTGTGGGGTTGTCAGTGCTAAGCCTAGAAAGTTTTCCCATTGGCTGTTCAGATTTGGGGTACTTTCTGCTTGGTCATCGTCATTATGGGATGTCCTGACCAGTTAGATCCTGCCTACCCCTCCCTCCAGATGGGAGGCCTGAGCTTTGGCCATGAGTTGCCCATGCCCCTTTCTTTAAGGCGTCTCACTGTCTGACTAGGCCATCTCTTCTCATTGCATTGCTTAGTTCTTATCTGTTCCTGTAACCTTCTCTCTTGTTTATGTATAGCCCTGTTCTAGGAACGGACAATTCTTGCTAGTTCTGTTCTTACTAGATGACAAGAATATATCCCTGTCAGCATATTTCTCTCTCCTCCTGCCAGCCTTTTCCCTCCTAATATGTATTTTCAATATTCCTAAACTAAAAGTTACTATGAAGCATATAGCAAGCAAATAAAGAATATAGGAAACTCATAGTATCCTTTCAATAGTTACAGATGTGTACAATATTCTCTTGGGTAATGCTTCAATCAGTCTATTAATTCACTACAAAATCACTCGGATTCATCATGGGTTTGATGCCGCACTTCCTGCAGTGGAGAAATTACAGATTATGAAAGCCCCACCTTGTCCATGTTTGTGGGATTAGTTTTGGTTGGTGACTCCTACAGATGTGAAGGATGTTCGTGGGGCTGTTAGGGTTACCTGTTGTGAACTGGACCCTTGCCCATCCTGGCTGATTAAGGCCTGCCGGGAGACGATGGGGACTTTGCTGGCGGGGGTGGTCAATGCCTCCCTTAGGGAGATCAGAGTACCGAACTGCCTTAAAGAGGCAGTGGTGTGGCCTCTGCTCAAGAAACCATTGCTTGACATTGATTCCCTTGCCAGTTATTGGCCAGTCTCTAACCTCCCCTTTTTAGGGAAGGTTACTGAGCGGGTGGCTTGTGACCCGGCAGTTTCAGGAGCATCTGGATCGTATTGGTTTTCTTGATCCCTCACAGTCAGGATTTTGCTCGGGTTAAGGCACCAAGACTGTGCTTGTAGCATTGATCAACGATCAATGCCAGGAATTAGATCAGGGCCATTCAAGCCAGATCTTTGTTTAAGACCCTATAAAAAGTGACACCCCAGGTCCCTCGGGGCACAGACCTTGCCTGAGATTACATGGTCTCTTTGGATTCCTTGGCTCTGTGTAACTTTTGGTACCTGTGATCAACCCCCCATGTCCCCGGATGTTGGACTCTGGTAAATAAACTCTTTAACTTTCTGCTATAATCTGACTCTGGTATTTACTTAGTTCAGTGAAGTTAATGGGTTTCATCTCTCATGGTCTATGAATTTGTCTCACCTCTCTGGGTCAAGTTTCCTCTGATATCCCAGTCTCTAGAAATACAACAACTGGTATCTGTATTAATCCATGCTAGAGCAGATCGATCCATGCCAATGTCACATCTGAAAACACCCATTGTGGACAATACATTGAAATCTTCAGCTGAATGTGCAGTGGTGGTCAAAAAAGTAAACAGGATGTTAGGAATTATTCGGAAAGGGATAGAGAATGATAATGCCGCTATATAAATCTACGGTGCAACCGCACTTTGAATATTGTGTGCAGTTTTGGTCATCTCATCTCAAAAAAGATATAGTAGAAATAGGAAAAGTACAGAGAAGGGCAATAAAAAGGATAAAGAGTATGGAACGGCTCCCATATCAAGAGAGGTTTGATAAGTTAGCACTCTTCAGGTTGGAGAAGAGACGACTGAAAGGGGATATGATGGAAGTTTATGAAATCATGAGTGGTGTGAAACAAGCAAATACAGAATAGTTAATTTTTCTCTAAAATAGTACTAGAACTAGGGGGCATGCCATGAAACTAACTGGTGGTAGATTTAAAACAAAACAAAGTATTCGTTTTTACTCAACACACAGTTAACTTGTGGAATTTGTTGTCACATGATGTGGTCAAGGCCAGTAGTATAGCTGGGTATAAAAAAGGATTTGACCAGTTCTTGGAAAGTAGGTCCTTTAACAGCTATTTAAGCAAAGCAGGTTTAGGGGATGTAACTTCTTACTGTTGGGAGCTGGGAGTGGGCAACATGGAATGGATTGCCCATTGTGACCTGATTGGGTACTTCTCCCACGTGAACAAAATTGGCCACTGTTGGAGACGGGATGCTGGTCTTGATGGACTATCGGGTTGACCCAGTATGAATCTACTTATGTTCATATGTGTTTTTAAAGGATTAGTACATAACAAGTATACTTTTAAAGTAATAGACATCACTAGTCTAGAATTCCAGACTATTCACTGAGGACTGCAGGGCCAGACACAGTGCCTTTTAATCATGTTGTTCACAGTTTGACTCCAATGTTTGAGAAACCCAGCATAATCTTGCCTTTTTCATTAACATGCACCAGAAAGCGAGTATGATAGAGCACACTGAGCAACCTACCATTGCTAGGGATGTCGGAGTAATATTTCCATCCTTAATACAATACTTAACTCCCATCAGACGATTCTTTCAATCTTGTTATGTCCATTCACACCATATGCTGCCAACAGAAGGTGTTGCTGACTTCCTTCCTTATCTAGACAGTGGTTATTTAATTCAAGAAGACTAACTCCTTGTTTGCTTACTACCACCTTTTTCTGCTGCCAGAGTTGCCTCACATCTTTTTAGTTTGCCACCTGTTGCCACGATTAATTCAGGATTGCCTCAGGCCCAGATGAGCTCATCAGTGGTTTAGCCTGTCTGAGGATAATCTCATTATAGAAAATCTTGTTTACTGGACATGCTGCCCAGAAGACAGTGCTGCTCGTTAACTCTTCCCCTCACCCTTCACAGCCCAATTCTTTTGTCATACTAAGATCTGACTTTGAATTAAATTCCTGATACATTCAGTCTGACTGTCCTATCCCTTGAGAATAAAATTCATGGAGGCCTCTAAGTGTAGGCTGTATTTCTTTCTGCAGTGGATGTGTAGCTGGAGCAAAGTCATATATGTGAGGGAGGCAGCCTTTCAGTCTGTGAGCCTTTCATGTCATCTCTTCTCCCTGATATCTCATTGACAAGCTCACATATGGTTGTAGATGCCTTACACATTAATCACAATGACTTTAACACTATTGGATTGGGTTTCCCCCCCCTTCACATCCTCTCCTGCACTGCCCAGGGATGAGGAAAGACTACAGGCTCCTATTGGCACTTCAGAGAAACTCCTGTTCCTCCCAACTTTCATTCTCTCATTCCTTTAGAGACCAAAGCCAAAGCCAAGAGCTTGAAGTGGTTCCAGATGGATGCAAACCACACTGTTCAGAAGGACTCATTCAACTCTATAAAGCCCTTTCTTCCCATGCTTTTCTGGTCTATCACTAAGAACAATTCCTGTATGGTATTTCCAACCTTTCCTGGAAACAATTGCCCACTGCCTGCCCAACTGGCAGTGAAGGGGCGACTTGTTGCACTCCCATCAAAGGAAGGAGCAAGGGCCCAGTATTTGCAGCTGAAAGCGGACTGCAACTGGTTGCCAGAGGCAACAGCTGCATTGGCAGGAAGGAAAGGAGTGCTCAGTCCAGGTTGCTTCAATGCCAGGTAAAGGGACATGAATGATGTCTCATGAGGCGAGACTGGCAGAGCCGACTCCTGGGCCAGTTGCGGGTCAGAAGCAGTTCAAGCGGCAACAGCAGAGTAATGGCTGCTTGAACAGCAGCTTCCCTCAGTGTGGTGGGAAACCCTCAGGTCATTTTTGGAGCAGCGGTTTTAGCTTGGAAAGACTCAGTGAGTCATACTGTGGTGCAGTGAGTGAGCAGTTGGGAGGACTGGCCCCTGCCTTCTCTCTGTTGCCTCCCCAACCCATTCTCTCTCATCAGACATGCAGGCAGGGCACCAGAAGTGATGTGGTGCAGCTTGCCTCCCCTGCAGCCATATTGGCTTGCGCCCCTAAGGGGCTTGTCCTTTCTCTTCCCGGGAGGCTCTCCCTCAAAGCGAGGTTGGCAGAGTCCTACCTTTTGAACCTGGTGTGATAGGGACAGTGTTTACCAACCCCCCATCTTCTGCTCTCTCCCTTTGGACTCGGGAATGATAGCTGCACCATCAGAGCAAGGGAGGCTGTGGAGATTTCCTGCCACACTTTACACTATATAGATTAAAAAGAAAAAGAGAGAGACAGAGGCCCCTGAGAGAAGCATGGCAGAGGTGGGTCAGAGCAAACATCTCACCCCCTCCAGGAAGGCAAGAGACTTGTATCTTGACTCCAGTGCTGGTGGTCTATGGTACCAGTGCTGAAAGGAAGGGGTTCTAGTACCACCTCCACACTTTTTTGCAGTCTGGATCACTTCTCTGCCTCAAGCTGCATTTTCCCTGGTCCAGGTACCTCCCATAGTTTTCCCCCTGAGTGGGATGTGCCTGCTTCATTGGGTGAGCCCTGGTCCCACCATAACAATGCCCCAGAGGGCCAGTGTGGCTGTGGGACCAGAAGGCTGAAGCCCCTTCCCTCCCATGCCCTATAAGGGCACTCAAATTGATCCTTCTGCTAAGGCGGCTGGCTTGGAAATGACAAAGGAAGCTGGCTACCTGCCAGGCCTTAATGAGTGAGAGCAGCTAGTAGGTCAGGAGCTAGGCCAGGAGGCCCCTAAGATCTAAAATGGTAACGCTCCTTCAGTCACATAATAGACACAGCCATGAGCATTGCAGGCCCCCACAGAAACCAAACGCAGCCTCCAACCTGGGTGGACTTAGTCCAGCTCATTTTCTTCATTGGACCCACCTACAGGCCTGGTCCACCAGGGATCATACCAAGGGATGTGGGGTTAGGTGAGGGGCTCTTGTTTAGATGAAGTACCACCCCCCACCCTTCGGACACCTGGTGGGGACCAGAAGACCCATCAAATCCAAGGGTGAAGGAGAAGCTCCAGTACCTGGAGGACTTTTTGGTGGGTACAGAAGGCATCCAGGCCTGCCTCAGGACACAGTATGGCCAAGCAGGTTAGTCCAGCTTCCCCCTGCATGGGCCAGGTACAGGGGGCCCAATCGGGTCATCAGGTGAGTGGTCAACAAACTTGCCCTCAGGAAACATGGTGGAATGCTTAGGGGCATGGGGCATGTGTCCAGCCTGTTCATGGAATTGAATTTTTTCCTACTGCACACTCAGCGCAGTTGAAACCTCCCCTCGCCTCTAGACATGGGCACATAGCCAGCCCTCAGTATTCAGGTATGGAGGGGACTGGCAGTGACACATTTGCAGCCTTTGTGGGTGCAGTTAGATGTGGAGGCAGTGCAGCCCCCCCAGGGGCTCAGGCTACTCAGATATATTGGTTCCCAGTGGTGAGCACCTGGAAGTGGGGTGGGTTCAAATTGGACCGTAGCCTACTCCATTTCCATACCCGTAGAAACCTAGAGGGTGGTGTGAGAATGTGCCCCCAATATGCCACAGAATGAACATTTACAGTGGTCCGATGGGGCGCATCCAAAAGGTAGATGGGGGTACAACTCTGCCCAAGAGCTTCTACAGTGTGGCATTACCTCTAACCTGAAGTTAGTTGCTGGAACGGACCTTGTGATCCATGCCAAGTTGAACATAGGACATAAGGGAGTGAAGGGTAGAGGGTTGTTTTCAGTTTTTTCCTTTTCGTCAACCAGCACATGTCTCCAGTAGGGGTGGTAGCCAAAACAATTAACAATTGACAATTAAAAATTAACTAACAATTAATTACCAATTAACAATTAATAATAATACAGGAGCACCCAGGGTAAATTTAGCTAACAGGTACCACAGATAATTTAGCTTTTGCTAGATTTAGCTAAATTTAAATTTAGCCTTCACATTTAGCTAACACAGCTAACTGAAGTACTCTGGTGAAACCTCGGTTAAAGATGCCATCCCCATGGGAGCTCAGCAGAGAGCTCACCCCAGCACACTGTGCATCACCTTACTTATGTCCGGTCCACCCAAATAGATTTAATCTGGGAGGCTTTTACTCGAGGCCAATATCAGTTTTAAAGGTCGGACTCATGGGTTGTTCAATTTTGTGTTTAGCCTGCAAGATATTTAACACTATGATCATGTAGGTGGTCCAGAAATCAGTGTGGGTTTCTTGCAAGGCACAGTCCTTGTAACACACGGAGGAAAGCAGTGTGCTGACAGATTGACCACCACAACTCCAGAACCCCAGAGGGTGAGGGTTCAAGGCCAGAGCCTGATGCTATGTTTCCCTCTCCCTTGTCTCTCCAAGATTGTAACCCCTGTGGGATAAGGGCTAGGGCTGGTTCAAAGCAGCCACTCAAAAAACAAAAAACCACACAAAAATACCAATTCTCGCCCAAGAAAGACCGTGGTCCATCCACCTCCCCGATGTGCCTGTGAGCTAAACTGGCTAGTTACAGCTGGGCAGACCTTCCTATTGGGCTGTATGAAGGGGTAATATGGGACCCATCTCCTTATTACCACAAGTGGTTGAACCAATAAAAAGGGGGCCTGACAATATGGGTCAATTTCCTGGCCAGGCTTAACGATTGCTAATTTCTGGCAACGACATCTTTGGTGTGCAGCATCATGGACACTGGACTGAATTTCAAATGGTGAATTTTCCCATAATTGTAGCAGTTCTCCTGTGGACTGATGAGTTGTCAAATTACTACACCCTATTCCAGTGCGACACCCTGGCAGTGATACATGTCAGTGTTGCCCGGGCATTGGAATTCCCCTAGGAATTTAGGCTGGTAGGGCATTTGTACTTGTTCATCTGAATAATATTCTGTTTTTGCAAAGCATGTGACAGATATTAACACTGGTGGAGCCAATGCCCTTTTGCTTACAGAGGGATCATTCTATTCAAGGGCACAAGGTGAGACAGGAAATCCCCGGAGTCCTTGCCAGAATCAGCATTGAAACTTGGATCCTCAACCTGCTCCGGACTGGTGGAAAGAACCTAGGCAGTTTATGGAATGGAGTCCAAAGAAACCTAAGGTTTCCAGTGCGAGTAGGGCTGGGACACAGGTTCCCCCATTCCTGGGACCCAAATGCCACAGTTGCACTGGTGCTTGCAAAGGGTTGCAGCTAGCAACATTATTGCGAGCAAGTTTTTCTGCACTGGTTCATAATTAGCCTAGCAGGCTGGCCACCCCCATAGGGGTTGGTGCCCCAGTAGATTAGACAAAATTAGTATAGTGAACAGTTGGGGCAAGAGTTGCCCAAGGGATGACCCTCCCGTCCCCTTTTGGCCAGTTATGCAGGATCCTTCCTCTCGAGTCTGTTTTCCGAATTTAGGTAAATTGTTTAGTGTCGCATTTCAGTTGCCTCTTTTGGGGTAATTAGGGTGAGTGAAACGGTTACCAAATTAGTTTAGGATACTTCAGGTAGGGGTTTATTCAGGTGGCCTTATCCAGAGCAATTGTGGATAGCTAAATTGGCCCTTTTGTCAAGTGGGGATACTGCTGGAAGGGCCTGGGCCGTGAGGATGTTTTGGGACTTCCAGGCATGGTGACTGCAGACACACTGGTCAAGGACTGACCAACACAGCAGGGCCTGATGTTGACTTGGTCTGGAGCTGGTGCTATGAGTTGTTTCCAAGCATCGCTGTTGTGGGTATTTGGCAGTCCAACCTGCATCAACATGGTGTGCTGCTGTGGTGCACCAATGGTGCACTGCATATGAAGGGCTCGATTGTCACCCCACATCTCATGGGGAGCACTGTGGTCCAGGGAAGGGAATGGGCCAAGGTACCCCCTCCACTCTCCACCAACCATGAAGGCACACGCTCCAGGGTCCCGGACCCCCACGAGAAATGTCCCGGGACCTCCAGAACCTTCAGGCACCCCCTGACAGCAGCCCAGAGAGCCCCCACTCCCAGGCCGGACAGGCAGAGTCCGAGGCTGGCACCCTCATCACCCTCAGCCAGTGGTCCCTGGGGAGCACACCAACACAGAGGGGCAAGCCTCAGAGGGATCCAAGACAGACGTAGATGGTAAGCGAGCGGCCAGGAGGGGAGAGGGACCAGGGGCCTGTGGGCAGGTGGAAGGGGGGGATGCATGGGCCGGGGGCAGCCCCAGCCCCCCCTGTCAAGGTGGAAATGGGGCCTGGGGTCCCACCCAGCCACCCCTACACCAACCACTCCCCCATTCGCTCACAGCACACACAGGCACCAGAGTCAGGTGAGTGAGGGGGCCAGCACCGAGGAGCCCAGGCAGCAGGTGGAGGAACCAGGTGAGGCACATGGGCCGGGGGGGACCCGGGGGTCAGGAGGGGGATCTGGGACACGTGGAGCTGGTGAGAGGGGCTGGGGTGCCAGGGAGGGGGGGAAGGAGCTGGGTGACACCCCGGGGGGCCACGGAGTCCATGGACCATCCCAGGGCTGGGGGCGGGTGCCCGGGGTGGCAGGTGAATCACCTTTGTGTAGCCAACAGGGCAACCTGAACAGCCACAGACACCCGTACCCGTACCCCCAGCACAGTGCATGAGGGAGTACCGGGAATGGGTCCACCACCAGAGTGAGGACCAGGTGGAGGACATTGTCTGCACCACAGCTGAACATGGGGAGTGGATGATAGCGGCCGTTGACCGGATGGCGGCAGCCATTGAGTGGTCCCTGGAGCTGGCGGAGGCACGGGACATGAGGTTTCAGGCAGAGGTGTGCTTGGAGCAGAGGTGGGAGCGCCGGGATCACAGCAGGCAGGTGGCAGCTCTTGGGCACCTGGAGCAGGTCATCACAGGGATGGTGCGGGAACACTCAGCCAAAATGGATAGGTCCCACGATATCGGGACCTCCCTGCTCCTGAACGCGGGCACCATGTGTGCATATGTGATGGCAGCTGCCCCGCCGGGCACCCTGTCTTCCCAGGGCCCCATGCTGGGCCCCTAGGCACCCCCCCTCCCCAAACGCCCCAGCCACCTCCACACTCACAGGGGCCATGCATCCACCTCCCAGACCTCCGGAGGGTGAAGCGGCTCAGGGGGGCCCCTCGGGTTCCGGGCCTTCCCTCCCCCCAACCACCGGCTGCCCCTCTGGCCCACGAGTCATCCCAGGACACTGATGGGAACACGGAGAGCGGGGGGGAGGCAAACTCCCAGAGCTCCGTGGTGACCACTGTGCACTCGAGGGGGTGTCCACGGAAATGTGGGGGATGGGGGGTACAGAGGGAAGGGGGAGGGTGGTCTGAGGGGGGGAACAATGGGGGGTGGGTGCTGGCAGGGGTGAAGTGGGTGGGGTTGGGTGCACCTGTACATAGGGGGTGAAATAAATGCTTTGGCAACTGTATTGCTTCCTGTGACCATTTCCGGCCGACAGGGGTTGGGGGGGTTGGGGTCGCGGCCTGTGTAGGGGATGGCCCTGGGATCCCCTGTGGCCACCACGGGGGTGGGCCGGGTGGTGATTGCCCTCACGCCTCGGCCTCCTGACTGATATGCCTCGCCAGGGTGGCATGGATGCACTTGGCATAACGGTACTCCCTTGGGTTGTCCACGTACAGTGGCACAGGGCCGGGGGGGGCGGATGGGCTCAGGGTATTCCAGGGTTGCCCCCTCGGTCTCGCACACGTTGTGCAGCACACAGCAGGCACCAATCACCAGGGCCAAGGTCCCCACGGTGTAGTCCAGCCGCCCAGCAAGGGTCCTCCAGTGCTGCTTGAGGGCCCCGAAGGCCCGCTCCACCATGGTCCTGCTGGAACACAGACGGGAATTGTACAGTGCCTCCACAGGGTTGCAAGCAACTGGGTACACCTTCATTAGCCACTGGGTGAGGGGATAGGCCGGGTCACCCAGGATACAGGGGGGCATTGGTACCCCCTCAATCCAGGTCATCCCCATGTCAGCAAAGTCCCCCTGGAACATCTGGACATAGAAGGGGGAGATGGTCATGATCTGGGCATCGTGACTGTGGCCGGCGTTGTCCGTGAAGATGTCGATGAACCTCTCCCGGTGATCCACAACCGCCTGCAGCTGCAGTGAATGATACCCATGCCTGTTGACATACTCCGCAGCCTCCCCTGCGGAGGGGTGGAGTATCTCGATGTGGGTGCTGTCCATGATGCCCATGCAGTTGGGGAATCCTCCGACCACAAATCCAGCCATCATGGCCCCCTGGTTCAGCAGCTGGATCGCTCTGTCCAGGAGCACACCCTCCACAGCCTCACAGACATCCTGGAGGATACAGGCAAAGGTGCTCAGGCCGACCCCGAAGTGCTGGGAGACGGACTGGAAGGAGTCAGGCATTGCCAGGGCCCAGACCCCAATGGTCACCCACTGAACCATGGGGATGGGGGTCCACATGAGTGTGTGCTACTGCTCCAGCCAGGGTGTGAGGAGCTCAGTGAGCTGCAGCAAGGTGAGCTTGTCCAAGGTGAGCCCTCCAGGCTGCCTCGTCCCACTGGGCCAGAGCCCTGGACCACCACCCCTGTGCCCACTCTGTGACCCATATCCACCGGGCAATGGACATAGCAAGCAGGGCGGCCCAGTGCGAGGTCTCCCTGCCCCATTGGAGGTGCCTGGCTGCCTTGCGTATCACCACTGCCCTGCTCCAGCCCCGGCTCACGGCCTGCTGGTTCAGCCCCGGACACCCTCTGAGCCCTGAGCTGGGCCAGGGCACGCCTGCAGTCGTGGTGGGCCATGCAGGGCCGTGCAGTGCTCCAGGCCACAGAAGCCTGCAGGCGGGCGCCCAGGTGCACCTCTGTGGTAAGGATTCACAACTGATCAGTGTAGGCACGATACCATTTGGCTGAGAGTGCAAGGTGCATCCAGTAGCTGGCCGCCCTGTCTCGCTCCATAGTTTTGGCAGTCCCAGGGGTTGGGGGTGGGATATGCCAGCCTGGTAATGGCCTGGGTTGGCTGGTGCCCTGCCCCCAGCTGGCTGGGCCTCCCACAGCAGGGCAGGTGGCCCTGGGTGCGCTGTTGGGTGCACCTGCTGTCTGTGCATGGGGCCTGGTGCATGGATGGGCACCCACAGTCATGCGTTCCTGCTGCAGCTGCATGCCTTCCTCCAACAACCACCACCACCACCTCTCCCTGCTTGCAAGACTGTCTCCTTGCCAGCCTGATTAGTGTGTTGGCGGTCCTGTTTGGATGCTTGTTTCCTGCAGCTGTGCCGGGTCCGCACCCCACGCCTTGCTCTGTTGCTATACATTGTTGCGGCCCATGGCCACCTAGCTTGTCCTTGGGACCCCTCAGAGCCCCCCCTGGCCCTTAGGGGGCCCTTAGTGTGCCCCCCTGCCCGTGGTGTTATTCTCTCTGTCTGGCCAGACCATGGCTGGTTGTGCTTCCAATGGACTTCCGCTTCCCAGCCCCAATGGGGCCCCCCATAGCTGGACTGTCCATGAGACCATGGCCCTGTGTGACCTATGGCATACCCCAGCCATCCAGCTGTTCCTGGGCTGCCCAGAAAGCCAGTCATGTGCTTATGCAAGCCTGAGCTCTGGGCTTCACTACTTTGGCTATGAGGCGAGCGCCCAGGATTGCCGGTTGCATGTGGAGACGCTGGGGCTGGTTCCCTTCCCCGATGGGCATATTCCGGAGATGAGATGCTCTCATATGGCCTGGTCTGCAGCTGAAACCGTGCCTGCCCTGTCTGTGTGCAGCTTGGCTGCCTACACGATCTGCCTTGCAGAGGGGGGCCCCTGCCATGACCGTGTCCTACTTTGGCTGTGTTCACAGGGCCCGTAGGTATCAGCGCTCTCGTGGGGCGGTGTATCACTGGCTGTTGGAGCTGGGTCAGCTTCCGTGGCCCCCTGCTGCTGACTGCTGCATGTCTGAGTCTACCGCGGCGGAGCTGTCGGCGCTGTCGGGCGTGTGTTCCCATTCGGATGTGCAGTTGGGGCTGTCCATGCAGGATTATTTTGAGGCCTACTACCTGATCGCCTACCACATGTCCTTGTTGGGGTACTGCCGGGGCATGATCCATTGGCCCCACCTGGTTCACCTGGTGGGGCACCCGGCCCCTGGGCCCATCATGGCCCCCAGCAGCTGGCTGTGAGTCCTGGTGTGCCTCCCAGCCCCTGGTTGCCTGCCCCTGTGTGGGCTCCCTCCCCCACCCGGGGGCTGTGTTCTGCTGCCAGCTCCCTCCCTGATGTCCCTGCTGTGCTGCTTTGCTGCCCGCTTCCCGGGGTGCTGCTGCCCCTGCCTGTGTCCCCAGGCCCCCTCTGGGCCTCCCCTGTCGGCCTCTGCACCCGGTGTTCCCCTTCGTGGTTGCCTTCCCTGGTGCCTGGGTCCGGCTCTCTGCATGACCTCCCTGTCTTGCCTGGGTCCAGCTGCCTGTCCTCACCCACCAGCGCTCCCTCCTGTAGCCCCAGCCCCCCCCTTGGGTGCCTGTGTGACCTTGGGGTACTGGGGCCCCCGGACTGCCCCTCCCAGCTTCCTCCCATGGGGGGGTCTGTGTCTTTGGACCTGCTGCGCTGCACCGACTCTCCTGCCTGCCCTCCATCACCCCCTCACTGGCATGTGGGGTCCGAGTGTGCCTCCTGGATTCCTGTGCCACTCCCTGTGCCGTGTGGGCTCCCACTATGCCTTGGGTCCAAGCTCCTGGGGCCCCCCATTCTGGAACTTCCTGTGTTGCTGTGGGGGCGCCCGTGGGGACATTTCTGCTGTGGGGGTTGTGGTTGCCATTGCCTGTGTCCAGCTGTGCCCCTGTGCTGATTCCCCCCCTCTCCCCTGTTCCACGCCCCACCCCGTGCCCGGTGTGTCTTGTGTGTTGTCCAGCCACCTGTGTCCCCCCTTCCCTTCCTTTCCCTTTTGGGTGTGTATGATTGCCCAGGCGTGTGTTTGTGCTGTGTGTTCCACTGTGCCCCTGTTGTCTGTGTGCCTGTTGTGTATGGTACCTGGGTGGCTCTTCTCCCTCTCCCCCGTCCCTTCCCATTTCCCTTGTGTGGGCATTCCATTTTGTGCCTTCTGGCTTCGTTTGCCCTCAGGAGGCCATGTCTGTGTCCCGCCGGTGCCTTGTGGGTGTTTTGACCACGACTGGGAATCGGCGGCATGTCAGTTGCACTGCCCCAGTCCACGCTCTATCAGCCCGATTCCCTGTCATGGTCCCGGTCCCGTCACGTGTGTTCTGGGCTTCTTTTGACCATGGGCGGTGGTTGTTTGGTTCACCACTGCATAGAATCCACTGTGGTGAATCGGGGCTGCATAAAATCACCGATTGGTTGCAGTCTTGTGCACAGGAGGGGCAAGATGGCTGGAAAAACACAGCAAGAAATTCACTTGGCTTATACGCAAAAGCAGAGAGGTGAGAGGGCATGATGGGTCTACCGTGACTGCAAACTTTTTGCCAGTCCCTAATAGTATAGTTGGAAGAGAATGATTACCACAATTACAGAGCTCCAGTTGGTTTTATGGGTCCAACAGACTTGCTGTAAGTGGTGGAAGCTTCCCTCGTAACCTATTATTTGAGGGACATAACGAGCATTAGGATGAAGGCTGCATTACACCCGGGAAGGGCGAAAGAAATTTATACAGAGGCAGGCAAGGGGATTGGAGAGCTGGGAGTTAGATGCTCTCCACAACTGGAGTTCTCACATGGGAGACTTAACTTACACACACACACACACAATCCCCAGATGGGGTGTGTATGTTCAGCCACAAGAAAGTAGGAACTGTTAAATGGCGGCCTTAAAGACCAAATTTTGTGGAGTTTGCAGGTTATTAGCTTAGGTGTGGGTCAGATCCAACAGATTTATTTATCGGTGGCTCCTTGGTAGTGGGGGTCCAGTACTGTTATGTAGTTCTTTGTTACAGAGTTATATAGTAAAGCAGGAGTCATCTCCTTAAGAGATGGGGAAGCGATACCTAGCACAGAAGCAGGGGTGACGAGCACTGGGGTCATGTCCCTGGGAGGGGTGAAGATCAACAGCAGAAAGGGGCAACCTGGGCCTTTCAGGCACCTGACTCCTTACGCCGGTCCTCGACTGACGAGGTCTGCCTCCCTTGCCCATGTCGTGCGATCTCGGCTGGAAGGTGAGACTTGGTTTACTGAGAAATTGGGGGCTGGTACTGTAAGGAGGCGGCCCGGCAGGATCGCTGCGGCGGCGGCCTGGGGCCGCTCGAAGGGCTGGAGGGGGTGGAGCAAAGCGCGGCGTGTGACGGGGGTGGAGCCCCGCCCATTTATGCACACTGTCAGGCACGCCCTGCAGGGGGGCGTGGCTTACCTGCCTCACACTGACTCGGAGAGGGTGGGGAGGCATAAATAGTGCCGGCGGGGCCTGGCCTCCCCGCCGGTAATCGAGTCTTCGAGAAGCTGGCCCCTGGTTTTCCCCTAAACCCTTTGCAAAGAATTGGAGCCTGAGAGAGTGGAAGCGAGCGAGTGAGAGAGTGAGTCCTAATCTTGGTGCTGGGTGAGTGTGGTGAGTGAGGTGAGTGTGTGTGGCTTATCCTGATTTCCCTGGAGTGCATAGTGGTGAGCGGTGTAAATCCTTGGTGAGACCCTCCACCCGGGTAGTGTGCCCCTTAGAAATCCCCGTGTTCCTTGCCCCTTACCCAGTGGAGTGCAAGCCCTTTCTCCCTCCTCCCTAACTAACCCCAGTCCCTGGATCTGGCACCCCTTCCCTTGGACCCTTCCATTCCCTACACTTGTGAGCACTATCCTGGACCCGAGTAATTCCCCGAGTGAGCGATTCCAGTGTGTACCCTTTCCCCTCCCTTTGGGGCAATTGGCTTGCTCAGAGAGTCCCTATGATGAAAAGGGTTGCCTTCCATTAACGAGGGAAAGCCCACCCTACAACCTGAGGGACATTATTACCGGAGAGGGCTATATTCGTAAGAGCAAGCCGCCCTATCTTCCTTGGTGTGAAAGTGGTAGTTTCCTTGCCCAGAGGCTTGACCCCACCACCATAAACCCCATTCCCTTAGAGCCAGTGACAGGTACTTGATGGTGCATCAAGATCAGTTACCCTGACAGTTATGCTTAACTGTGATAATGTTCCTTGTACTGGACCCAAATTGCCGGTGGCAATTACCCCACCTAGTTCATTGAATTTGGAATAAAGAGTATGGCCGTTAAAAAACCCATATGACTGCTGCCTTGTCTCATTCCAGGATGCATTGACAAAGAACCATGAGCAAACTAGGGGATCCTGTACCAGAGTATTATAAGATTCCATAAGAGCCTCCACAGATTCTGACTTAAAAATTAAGTTATTAGTTAATTATTAATCAGTTGTTATTTCAATGTGATCAAACTGAAAATAAAGTTGAACAAATTAGTAAGTGTTTTCAGCATCAAGGCTTTAAAAAGTAAGCTCTTTGGAACAAGAACTTTCTTTTACTGAGACTGTACAATGGGGTTCCAGTTTCTTGTGTCCTTTGGATAACAACTGCAATACACATTAGTAACAATAATACATAATCAGATATATTCATAAAATAGTTAACTTGACCTCCTATTTTTTACAGGACTGAGAAATAAGAAGTTCCTTGGTTAGTTCACAAGTTATTTCCCCCCACAAATTATCCGTGTAAAATTTGATGTTAATTGCACAATACCATTATAGTGGTGGATAATGTGTGCTAATATATCCAGTGGTGGATAATTTATTTTATTTTATTTATTTATTTATTTATTTATTTTAAATTGTCATACCCCGCCCTCTCTGACCACAAGCGGCTTGGGGCGGCTTACAACAAATAAAAACAAAGTAACTATAATAATTCAATTAAAATATAATATAAAATCCCCCCATCATCCCAACTCCCTCCTCACCATCCCATTCCTCCCTCACCTGTCCCCTCCACCAAATGTCTGGCGGAACAGCCAAATTTTACAAGCCCAAAGAAAAGTCAGCAGGTCTGGGGCCAGGCGAGCCTCCGGAGTCCGGGAGGCAGTTCCACATCCATAATACGGCCACTGAGAACACCCTCTCCATAGTAGCCCCCCCAATTTACTCAGGGGACCTCCAAAAAGGCACCCCCAGGCGACCACAGGGGCTGAACCAGGAACCAGGGAGTGAGGCTGTCCCACAGATAGGTTAGGCCAAGGCCGTGAAAGGCTTAAGAAGTGAGAATCAACACCTTCAATCGGGCCCGGAAGAAGACAAGCAGCCAGTGCAGAGAACGGAGCATTGATGTAATATGCTCCCGGCAACCCAACCCCATAAGGACCCAGGTCGCTTCATTCTGCGCCAGCTGCAGCCTACAGATCATCACCAAATTACACAATTGGACAACCACATCCAATATCTGAGTTTGCTGGGGGAAGAACATTGTCAAAAATGACACCCAAGTTTTTTACCTGGCTCACTACTTCCACGTGAACCCCTGCAATACTCAGGGATCCAAGGGAGGAGAGGGCATCCTTGTGTCAGCTGCTCCTCCCCACTAGCATCACCTCAGTCTTCCCCAGATTGAGCACAAGGTAGCTCCAATGCATCCAGCTGGCTGTATCATTTAGGCATTCCTCTAGGGCAGAGGCTGAGCTGACAGGATTCATGGGGAAAGATATTTATAGCTGTGTCTCATCAACATACTGATGAGAGTCAGCCCCATGCTTAGTCATGATATCCCCAAGAGTTGCATGTTATACATTGAACAAGACGGACTATAAGATAAAACCTTGGGGAACGCCACATTTCAAGTATCTTGGCATAACCATTTATCTGACTGACTCCACTTTTGTAGGTGTGACTCAGACTGGCAGCTTCCATTTCCTATTAGAAACAAAATGAACTGTATAAAATGCTTGTTGGTTACCCTATGCTCACACTCTCAAACCTGTTGGAAATTTTAACCCATTCATACCTTATTCATTTCAGAACATGATGTATAATTCTTATGGCAACAGAGGCCACAAACCACTTACTACAGAATAGTCCCATTGAAGCCATATTCAATAAGATTTCTCCTGATAAGAAATGGAGACAAGGTGGTTAATATATTATCTTTTATCAGACTAACTTCTGTTGATGAGAGTCCAATAAAAGATTTGCCACCCCTTCCCTTGTTTATTTTAGAGTGTAAACTCCTTGGGTCTCTTATCACAACTGTTCAACACCAAGCACAGTGCTGACACTGTAGAAATAAAATAATAATAATAAATATGAACTACTGTGTCTCCATCTTAAAGCAACATGACAACAACACACTTTTCTCTGTTCTCCAGTTAAGTGACTTGAGGCCAAAGAAATGCCACAACTAGCGTATATAATTAAAACACTAATGCTTATGTTCTTGCTGTTTACATAGATTTTTCTGAAAAATTAAACTTGTCATTTCAGATTTCGTAGAATTGCTTAAATGAATCTCTATTCTAAACTGGCATAACTGGGCTTGCAAAAAATAGCCAAGCACATTAATAAACCACCTCTTTCTTGGGACAAAAAGGGATATAGAAAAAAAATTGGTGGGATCAGTTCAGCCCTCATCCATCTGAGTGCAACTCCAATGCATGGGCATTTCATCCAGCTCAGAATAGTGAGTTCAAATGGTGCTCAGCACTTGGTCTAGGGAAAAATAGGATAACTTTAGATGTTTTCTTATTGGGACCTTGAAAAATATTTTCTGTTGGTTTGCTCTTGAATCTCCTTCCCGAACAACAATTAAACAGAATTGACAATAAAAAACTGAGCTCATAGGAATAAATCTCACATACAGTCTAACAGGACCAAACACCAGACAAGCCAGATGGCAGTAATTTAGAAACTATACTGTGAAAAGAGCAAAAACATTCCTACAGAACATGGTGACCAAGAGATAATATTCTGTAATAGCCAGTTCCTTGAGTCTCTGTGGGATTGTACAGAATGAAGAATCCCTCAGTTCAAGTCCAGGAGAGAAATTGTCCTTTTTCAGTCGTCTCCTCAAATTTTAGTTATAAAAGCATTTCATCCCTTGTCACATTGCTATTTCTTTGGCACAGCTAACTTAATTTAGTCACATGTCCCTTTCCAGCCACCCTCCCTGCCAGTAACCCTTAGAGACACAATTATAGCTCTGCCAGCAAGGAATCAGGAATCAGAGATCTCTGCATCTGAGAGATTATACGAACCCCAATCTTTGATCTTTGATCTCCTGCCTGCTGATACTTCAGTTCCATCTAATCTTAGATCCCTTTTCCTTTTAGAAAAAGAAAAACTCAGAAGTAAACATGAAGAAAGATAAAAAAGGAGAGCAAAGTGTCAAAGGGGACTCCATTCCTGCTTTGCCTCCTCCATCCAGGGCCCTACTGTACAAAGGACTCAGCAGCAAGAGGGAGACAACACTGATGTTTTTCAACTCTAATTGCTAAAAAAAACACATGAGTTCAGTCCCAAAGTTAAGAGAATGGCCTTAACGTTGTGATATTTAAAAATAAGTTTGAGGGGGTCTTTTCCTTTCTCTTTTGGGTTCTATACCTCTAAGGACACACAGATGAGTTTTCATACTTTTCTCTGAAACCACAAAGGTTAGGATTTTCCTTTTTAAAATGCAAGTTGAGATTCTTGTGTGTTGGTCATTAGAGCTTTAAGGCTAAGATAATGTTCACAAAAATTGGCAGCTCTAAACACAGCATGGTGCATGTTCTAGCTCTCTCCCTCGCTAGACACTCAACTCTATCTCTCGACTCCTTCCCTCTCCCCCTCTGTTCAAGCTCATCTCCCCAACTGTTTCTCTGATATCTCCACCTGGATGTCTCAACGCCAACTCAAACTAAACATGGTGAAAACTGAACTCCTTATCTTCCCTCACAATCCTTCCTCTCCCTCTTCCCTGTCAATTACCATTGATGGGGTCTCCATCCTCCCTGTCCCCCAAGCCTGCAGCTTGGGCTTCATCTTCGACTCACACCTCACCTTCAGACCCTACATTGACTCTGTGGCCAAATCCTGCCGCTTCTCCCTCCACAACATCCGCCATTTTCTGTCCGTCTCCTCTGCCAAAACTCTAATTCATGCCCTAGTCATCTCACGCTTTGACTATTGTAACCTCCTCCTTTCTGGCCTTTCTCGCTCTCACCCTTCTTCCCTCATCTCTGTTCAAAACTCTGCTGCCAGGATCATCCACCTAGCCCGTCGCTTTGACCATGTGCAGTCTCTCCTCTCCTCTCTTCACTGGGTCCCTCTTCCTGAACGTATTCTGTACAAACTCCTTGTCCTCCCCTACAAAGCCCTTCACAACCTTGCTCCCCCTACCTCTCTGCTCTGATCTCCCTCCGAACCCCTGTTCTAGCATTCCATTCCTCTTCCATCCCCTCCCTCCCTCGCCCTCCTTCACCTCCCCAGTTCCCCCAACCATCTTCATCCCTTCTCCCTTGCTGCCTCGCACGCCTGGAACTCCCTCCCTGCCCTAATTCGCCTTGCCCCCACCCTCCACACCTTCAAGTCCCTCCTCAAAACCCACCTCTTCAGCTCCACCCTTCCTAACTCCTGCTAAACATCCTCACCCAGGATTATCCCGCACCCGTTATCTGTAAAATCCCAACTTACTGCAACCAAGCCAAGAATGTGTATCTGAGTTCCCGCATCCTCATGAATGTTGCATCCCTTGTCTCTCCCTCTGGTCCCCTTTCCCTGTCTCCCCTCCCCCTGACTTTAGATTGTAAGCTCTTGGGCAGGGACCGTGTCTGTCTTATTCTTTGTAAAGCACCAGGTACATCGCTGGCACTATATAAATGCTAATAAATTAATAAATAATAAATAATAAAGACAACAGAAAGGAGTGCTATCCCACAGTGTGTCTGCAACCTACTGGTCAGTTTATGCTCAGCATCCCGCTCTGTACCTGACCCACAAAAGAGATGTAGTAAATAGAGCAGTCAAGCTTTTAGATGCTTGGCTGGATGCCTCCAGATCTTTGGGCTAGTTGACCTAGAAGCAACTATATTCCCCAACAAATAGCAGAAGGTGGGTTTCTCATTTCACAAGGCTCACAAAGTTGCATAACGATAACCCACACCTTAAATACTCAACAAAATAATTTATCCAGCTATTCTTCTTGTACAATGGACTCAGGGACATAGCGCTACCATAGAATGAGCTAGGCTTTGGACTCTAGTATAAGGAGTCCCTCTGCTGGCAGCCTGAAGACCACTAGAACATTTTCAGGGAGGGGAGAAAGTGTGGAAACCCTTTGGCACCCACCCATTCTGAACATTTTCTAGTGGCTCTCAGGCCACTTGCAAAGGGCCCTGCCAAGAAGGAAATTTTCAAATTGGACAGGGATGGAGTGCTGGCCCTGTTGACCAGCAGCCTTCCCAAGGCTCCTGGCCACCCTCAACCTTCTCCCCTGGCAAAAATTATGGTGCTGCCCCAACTCCCAACTGAGTGGCAGCAATCTCACCAAAGAGGAAGCTTTCAGATTGGACAGGGATGGAATGGTGGCCCCACTGACTCTTAAAGCTTTCTTCTTTGTGAGGTTTCTGCCATTCGGAGTGCCACATTGGAAGTCGGGGTAACAGCAAAACCTTTGCTAGGGGAGGAGGCCAAGGTGGTCAGGAGCCTTGGGAGGGCTGCTCCCTTGCCCTTAGGGAGAATATGATCCCAGGCCTGCCACAACCTTGCAGGTTGTCTGAATTGCTGTACACAACCCACAGAGGAAAATTCTTTTACATGAATATGTCAATAATTTCACTTCCAAGTCAAGTCAATCAATTGTTGAGCTTTTATTTATTTCATATTTCTCTTCCCTTCTAAAAGTAGGAAAGTTCTATTTCAGAAACAAAAAAATTAAATTCTTGGATGCCTGTCTTGTAGGATAGTTTTGCAAACGTATTTCTCACAGTTTCATGGGACTGTATATGATCTTTACTTAAGATATAGATTTGTTATTTCTAGCACAGTCTGTGAAAAGCTATATTTATAAAGCATCTTAGCACCTTCACAGTCCCTATTGATCACACCATAGTACTGGAATTTCGTGTCCTGATGTACAGATGCTGGCTTTATAAACTACCAGGCAATACAGATTTTAGTATCTGATTTAACCATAAAACCTACACCGTTAATTGTCTCATAGGAACTGGTGATTTATCTTATTTCTACTGCTGGAGCTTTCACCACTTGGAAAGTGCCATTCATTTCTACTAGGCAAAACTCCTCAGACGACTCTCCCTACAAAACTAGGAACTTTACTTGAGACTGGATTGTGGTAGGATATCATCTGCTATTTAGAGCACATCAGGCTTTAATTTAGGGCTGTACCGAATAGTACCTCCGAGTACTCGGGCCAAATACCGAATTTCTGAATAATCAGGCTGAGTACTCGGTGGCCCTTCAGCACTATTTCCAAAGTTTTGGAATTCAGACTCAGAATTCCAGACCTTGGAAAACTTTGGAAAGTTGTTGTAAAGTTCTTGAACCCACACACTACCCAGAAAAGCAAGCTAGCAAGAGTGGGACAATTGCTCCAGAAGACAACCCCACAAAAGTGCAATTGCTTAAAGAAATAAATAATAAATAATAATAATAATAATAATAATAATTAAACAGTAGTGTACCCACAACATGGCCCACCATCAGCAGTGAGTGCACCCACTTTAATCATTATGCCAACCAGGCAGTGCACAAAAATGCAGGTTACCAAGGGACATTAGCTCAAGAAGAATATAACAACCCTGCAAAACACTCTGCAACTACATGGAGAAACAAATCCCAACAAAAATCAACAAGAATTTGTCCCAGCAGTCACAAAATTAAGAACCCAGACATTCACCTCCCCACTTCACCCCGGGGGGGGGGAGGGAGGCACCCTCTTGGCATGGCATTGGTACTGTGGCACTGGTAACTTGAACAGAACAGGCAAGGGGAAATGGAGCCAGGCAGAGAGATCCCTCTGGCCTCATGGTGCCAAGTGCCAATCAAGCAGCAGGCAGAACTAGAAACAATGCGGCACCCAAATATTTTTTTTAAAAACTACATGGCATGGTTAAGGTAAACATAACCCCCATCCCCCAGCATTGGCCCTATGGACAGGACAGGTCAAATCATACCATTTATTTATTTATTTTAATTTATTTATTTAACTATTTTTCTACCCCGCCCTCTCCTGCTCAAGAGCAGCTTGGGGCGGCTTACAAAACACATCAATAAAAACACACATAAAATATAATTTAAAACATTTTAAAAGATAAAAAGAACTAAAAGGGCAGAATTCCCCCTCCCCACCCCACCCTACCCATCTCCCTCTCCAAAGGCCCAGAGGAACAGCCAGGTCTTACACTGTCTATGGAAAGATGGATCCAGGGCCAGGCGGGCCTCCGTTGGGAGGGAGTTCCACAGCCTGGGAGCGGCTACTGAGAATGCCCTCCCCGTTGTTGCCACCAGGGCAACTCAGGGGACTTCAAATCGGGAGTCCCCGGCCTACCGCAGGGGCCGCAATGCAATCCAGGGCCTGAAGCAGTCCCGCAGGTAAGCCGGGTCCAGACTGTTTAGGACTTTATACGTCATTACCAGCACCTTGAATTGGGCCCAGAGGATAATAGGCAGCCAGGCCGAGTTTGGGTCAAACTCCGAACTTCCGAACCACGTTTGCAAACCCTAACACCCTGATTATTAGGAGGAGGTGGTTTACAACATCCATTAAGGTCAGGGGGCCTTATCAAATAAAATTCTGACACAGAGAGGGGTTAAACAGGGGTGTGTCTTGGCCCCCACACTGTTCAACCTATACCTAAATGACTTAATTAGAGAATTCCCAATTGTAAGATGTCATCCCCCCAGGGTACAGAATATTCATATTTCCTGCCTCCTGTATGCAGACGATACGGTTCTCTTGTCCCGTACACAGGTTGGCCTAAGGCGTGCTTTGGAATTGTTCAGAAATTACTGCAATAGGAATATGATTGAAGTAAATTAGGTAAAGACCAAAGTGATGGTATTCTCAAGTAAACCTAAAAAACATAGGTGGTTTATAGATACCAATGAACTCAAACAAGTAAGGGTCTATAAGTATCTGGGACTCCTTTTCCACTCTACAGGCACATGGTCCGTACAGTCTTTGAATGCCTGTTCTCGAGCTAAGCAATTGTCAAATTCCTTGCTGGCTTTCTTTCGTTCGCATGGGGGAAACTGGTAAAGCCTGCAATAAATGTTTTTTTGCTGAAATGTATACCCCAGTTATTGTATGGTGCCCTTCTTTGGGCCTTAGATAAAATTAAGATCTTGGAACGAATACAGGCAGACTTCCTGCGCTTTTTACTTTTGGTGCTGCCTGGTGTAAGCATTCTGGCTCTCTATGTGGAATGTGGTGTTATCCCTCTCGAAGAAAGGATTTGGAAGGGGGCACTAAATTACTGGCTAAGGCTCTATTTTGGCCTTGTAGCTCTGCTTACGTGCCTGGTGACTACAGATACAATACCGAATAGTTGGGTGCAGTGTGTGAGGAGAAACTATATTTGCTGGGGTTTTCCCCTGAGTCCCTTGCCCCTATGGGGTATAAAATTGCCAGGAGCCTGGTTTTTCAGAGGTTGGCAGATGTTGGTCGACAGGCGAGATGGGCCGAATTAAGTGCTAGTACGGCCCATGGCCCCCAGAGGCTTCTGTTAACTGAGTCCAGTCAACCAAGGGCATATCTTGATGATGGGCTCCTGACACTAAAGAGAAGGCTTTTTTTTCTGGCTCGGGTAAATTATTTCCCCTCGGCAGTAACTATGGGGAGATATCATGGGATCCCTTTGGCCGAGCGTTTCTGTCACTGCCCTCTGAAGCAGGTTCAGTCCCTGAGCCATATTGTACTCGATTGTCCATACTATGAGGAGCTCCGTCAAAAATTAATATTACCGTTGGTAAGAGAAATTTTGGGCCCCCAGGAGACTATTATGATAAAGTTATTTGATGACACCTGCAAGGAGACTACAGAGAAGTTGTTGCAATTTTTATTTTGTGTATATACTATTAAACAATATTAGGGGTGTTTTATTTTGCTTATAATGTCTATTAATTTTAAAGCTTTTAAAAGAATATAATTTGTTTGCTATTTTTTGGTTTATATTCTTATTTAATTATTTTGGTCGTCTTTGTAGGTTGGATACTATATTGTAATGTTTTGGAGGTGGAAATTTTGTGTATTATTAATTTGTTATATGTTATTGTTTGTTTATGTGGTTGGATTTCATTATATTGATTTGGTTTTGTTTTATGTGTTATGATTGTCTCCCGCAGGAATGTTATCTCCCTTCCTTTTCTTATCAAAGTACCCTATTTGGGGAAGTTTAAGTGGGATAAGGTATATCAGGGGTCAAGCGTGCCGTCGTAAGTCCCGGGAAGGGCAAGGCACTCTGTTATTATCTTGTAATTCTCCTACAATGTGCATTTCCTTTATGTCATTCATAATCTAGCATTTAGGGGGTATGTGTGCCCCTTTAATTAAGAATCGGTAGGCAGACTAGGGGGTCTGCTTTTTTACAGGGGTTAAGTGTGCCGCCATAAGTCCCGCAAAGGGCAAGGTACCTTTATTTTTAGGAGGGTGTATCTTTGATGTATGGGGCTATTTGGGAGGTGATCCCCCTATGGTACATTTCCTCGCCATCATTTGAGATCTTGACTGAATTATTATTATTGAGGCGAGAGGGGTACGATACATGAGGGCGTGCTTGATAAACTAGCATTGTTTTGTTGATGAGGTGTTATAAATTATTTGTATAAATATGACCGTATTGTTTAAATTTTGCTTTGCTATGTGTTTTTTTCTTTTATGTACATTGTTATAGCCTATGGCTGAACAAATAAATTTTGATACTGATACTGACATCCATTAAGGTGACATGCACCTTGATCCATTTGGTCTGCCACGTGGACCAAATAATTTAATTTCCATCCATATTTGAAATTCTCTCTCATTGTATTCCAGATAGTGACAGCATTCAATAAACAGAAATGTTAATGAGTGTGAGAACACTAAATGGTGCTATCCCCTCCTCCCCTCCCCTCTCCCCACCGCTCTGTGTGCTGAGTGAACTCTGGCAGGAAGGTGAGGAGCTTGGAACTTAGCAGCTATGGGCCAGACCGGATCAGGGAACATGATGGGAGCTGGGGGAAAACAACAGGGAATGGATCCCCCATTGTGACTTGTTGGGTGCTTCTCCTAAGCCACCGTGATTGGCCAGTCGGAGACAGGATGCTGGACTAGATGGACCATTGGTCTGACTTAGTATGGCACATCTTATGCTCTTAAGTAAAGGAAGGATCATGGTCGGATTCTTGGCTGTAACCCCCCTAATAGATGACATATGTGTTCACCCAGGGGCCAATATGTGCTCATGTCTTAGTCCTCATGGCATCCTCCTCAATGTACATGACTCAGTGAGTCTCATGTACACCCTCTCACCTCCATAAAACAAGCAAAGGAAGACACAGCACAGTCATATTTGCTGCACACAGTTACTGCACACAGTTGCTGCACAATCCTATTTGTCCTTCACACTGCAACGTATTTGCATATGATTATCAAAACAAGACAAACATTTCAAAATTCATTTTTGAAAAGTAATAATCATAATTAGCTGGGGAGATTGGCCATTAAAATAAAATGTTAATACCTTTCTATATTGTATCAATGTTTGTTTCTGATGTTAAAATGTATAAGTTTATTGCTATAGCATTTGAGTTGCCTATTAACAACTATGGGTATTTTCAGACATTACGAGATCACGCTCAACCACAGTGAAGCACGGTCAATCCCGCAGCAGGGCCAAAGCGCCCTGAGCGGCCGCCAGATGTTCACCATGGTCAATACCCACATGGGGTCAAAATCAACCACGCTTCCGGGGCTCCCCACCGGACAATCCCCCGAAAGCATGGTCAAAGATATTCCTGGAAACAACAAAAAGTAACATCTGGATGGCAATCACCAGTCGGAACCAAAGAAAATGATCCCCAGGTGGGGACAAAGCATGCAGAGTCGCTGCCAGGCAACCAGCAACAACACAGCCACCAGAGGGAGATTTAAAGGGAAATCTGCAGCAGGGAAGTATGGCGGGATGGAGCGAGGAGGGAGGCGGAAGAGAGCGGTGGGTGAGAGAGCGAGGGTGGAGGAGGAGGAGGCAGTGGCAGTGGTGGAGGGAGCGCAGGCAGAGGAGGGGGAGGCAGGGGTCATGCTGAGGATGGAGGAGGTGGCAGGACAACACCTGCAGCAGCCAGGACAGGGCACCCTGGGGACATTAGCTGGACCGGGGGAGGAGGCACCCCAGAAACGGGTAAGGGGAAACAAGGGGAGGGGAACAGGGGGCACAGGGGGCACAGAGGGACCAAGGGGGGGCAGGGCGCCAGCCCGGGCACACGGCAGGGAGGGGAGAAAAGGGGGAGGCCCATGAGAGGGGTCAGAACAAGGGTTCTCCTGCACCCATGGTGGGCCCTGCAGGCCCTTGCAGCACTCCTGCACAGGAGGCACAGCTGCTCGGTGTAGTCATGGTACCACTCAGCTGCGAGCATGAGGTGCATCCAGTAGGCAGCTTCCCTGTCCCGCTCCATGGCGGTGGGGCCCCAGGGGGTTGGGGGATGGTTATGCTGCCTGCTGATGGCCTGGGTGGCCCGGGCCCCGCCCCCAGATGGCCAGGCCTCTCAATGTGATCCTGGTGTCTGTGGCGGTGCAGTTGGGTGCACCTGCTGTCCTCGCATGGGGCCTAGTGCACGCATGGGCATGCGCAGCTGTGCATTCCTTGTGCAGCTGCATGCCTTCAGCCAACACTCCCCCTCCCTGTTTGTAACACCATGTCCTTGCCGGACTGATTAGCCGTCCTGTTTGGGCGCTTGTTTCCTGCAGCTGTGCTGGGTCCGCACCCCACTCTGTTGATATACAATGTTGCAGCCTGTGGCCGCCTGTCCTGTCCTTGGGACCCCTCAGTGCCCCCCCTGACCCTGGAGGGTATGTGTGCCCCCTGTCCGTGGTGTTATTCTCCCTGTCTAGCTGGACCATGGCTGGTTGTGCATCCACTGGGCTCCTGCTTCCCAGCCTCCATGGGGCCCTGCATAGCTGGACCTTCCATGAGACCATGTCCCTGTGTGACCTGTGGCATACCCCAGTCATCCAGCTGCTCCTGGGATGCCCGGACAGCCAGTCGGGTGCTTATGCAAGCCTGAGCTCTGGTCTTTGCTACTTCGGCTATGAGGCAAGCTCTCGTGATTGCTGGCTGCATGCCAAGACTCTGGGGCTGGTTCCCTTCCCTGATGGGCACATCTCAGAGATGAGGTGCTCTCATGTGGCCTGGTCCGCGGCTGAGACCGTGTCTGCACTGTCTGTGTGCAGCCTTGCCGCCTACACGATCTGCCTTGCGGGGGGGGGGGGTCCTGCCTTGGCCGTGTCCTACTTTGGCTGTGTTCATGGGACCCGTGGGTAACAGCGCTTCTATGGGGAGGTATATCACTGGCTGTTAGATCTGGGACAGCTTCCGTGGCCCCCTGCTGCTGACTACTGCGTGTCTGAGCCTACTGCGGCGGAGCTGGAGGCGCTGTCAGGCATGTGGGCCCGTTCGGATGTGCAGTTGGTGCTGTCCATGAAGGATCCATTTGAAGCCTACTACCTGATTGCCCACCACATGTCCTTGTTGGGGTACCACCAGGGATGATCCATTGGCCCCACCTGGTTCATCGGGCTGAGCACCCGGCCCCTGGGCCTGTTGTGGCCCCCAGCAGATGTCTGTGAGTCCCGGTGTGCCTCTCGACCCCCGGTTGCCTGTCCCTGTGTGGTCTCCCACCCCTGCCCGGGGGCCGGTTTCCACTGGCTGATCCCCCCTGATGTCTCTGCCATGCTGCTGTGCTGCCTGATTCCTGGGGTGCTGCTGCCCCTGCCTGTGGCTCCGGGATCCTCTGGCCCCCACCCGGTGTTCTCCTCTGTGGTTGCCTTCCCCGGTGCCTGGGTCCGGCTCTCTGCATGGTCTCACCAAGCCGCCTGTGTCCAGCAGACTGTCCTCACCTGACAGCGCTGCCACCTGAGACCCCTGCCCCCCTTGGGTGCCCGTGTGACCTCGGGTTCTGGGGCCCCCGGACTGCCCCTCCCAGCTTCTTCCTGGGGGAAGTTTTCACATCCTTGGACCTGCTGCGCTGTACCGGCTCTCCTGCCTGCCCTCCATCGGCCCCTTGCTGGGGTGTGGGGTACGCGTGTGCCTCCTGGACCATTCCCGGGCCACTCGCTTTGCCATGTGGGCTCCTGTTGTGCCTTGGTCCCAAACTCCTGGGGCCCCCCCATTCTGGGACTGTGTTGCTGTGGGGGTGCCCATGCAGACAGTTCTGCTGTGGGGGTTGTGGTTGCTGTTTCCAGTGTCCTGCCCTGCCCCTGTGCTCTTTCCCCCCTCTTCCATGTTCCGCGGCCCCCCCCCCACGAGCCTGGTGTGCCTTGTGTGTTGTCTGGGTGCCCATGTCTCCCCTTCCCTTCCTTTCCCTTCTCTCTGTGTGTGTGTGTGTGTGTGCCTGGGTGTGTGCTTGTGCTGCGTGTTCCACTGTGCCCCCATTGTCTGTGTGCCTGTTGTGTGTGGTACCTGGCTGGCTCTTCTCCCTCTCTCCCCTCCCTTTCCGTTTCCCTTGTGTGGACATTCCCTTTTGTGCCTTTTGGCTTAGTTTGCCCTCAGGCGGCCATGTCTGTGTCCCGCCCCTGCCCGGTGGGTTCTGGGTGTTTTGACCGCAGCTGGGAATCGGCATCACATCTGTTGCACTGCCCCGGACCGTGATCTGCTGGCCTGATTCCCTGCCATGGTTCCGGTCCCGTCACATCTGTTTTATTGACCCCGGGGGGTGGTTGTTCGGTTCACCCCCACTGAGAATTCACTGTGGTGAAACGGGCACCCGTAACGTCTGAAATCACCCTATGACTGGGCAATTCTATGGATTGTGGGAATGGGCTAGCTTGTAGATGAGGAGTGGATGATCTGGGTTAAGCTGATTCCCATTTGTTTCTGCATATGGAGTAGATAATATTTTAATGGAAGTGTATGGTTCCATAGCTGTCTTGAGTCACGGGTTATTTAAATTTGTATTGTGTTAAGTCCTAAAGGAATAATAAGATGGTTTTGTAGCTGCACCATCTGGATAACATTGTTGATTGGTGCCTATTTATCTAAATGTTTCTTTTTTATTTTTCCATATTCTGAAATGATGAAATCTTTTTGCTATGTATGACTATAGCGAAAGCTTGGCCTTAATAAAATATTGATATATATATTGATTGATTGATTTGCCATTCAATCTATCTATGACTCTCACATTGAGGTTTTCCAGGCAAAGAAAGTCAGAACTTGGACTCCACTGTAAGATATGTTCATTTGATAAATATATATAAACATCTTGTTGGTCAAACTAATACAGAAATAAAGTAGGGCTGAAACAAAGTCTTTGTAAAACTTCAGAATTCGGCGAATATTACGGTATTCGGTTTGGAAAGTCTGAATTCTGAAGTTCCGAGGACGAAGTCCATTATACGGAAAACTTCAGAAGCTTTGGAAACTGCTACATATTTATTTTATTTATTTTATTTTATTTGTACCCCTCCCTTCCTGAAACACAGCTTGGGGCGGCTTCCAACATATGTGGGAGGCTGGTGGACACTTGAGCTTCCCTTCTGGAAATTAAAGTTAGTGCCATATTTGGCAGGAGGGGGGTATGAGGGGGGACAGTTGAGTGATGGTAAGCCAGATGGCAAATTTTGGTTGGTTGGTCAAGCCAGATGGCAAGCTTTTGATTGGCTGGCAAGGCAAAATAAACGTGGCTGCAGACATTCTTTCCATTCTCTTTGGTGAATTTGATTGTGTGCTACAGTGCTGCTGGATCTGTAAGTAATAAGCTTGGAAGGGGAGAGGGGGCCTCTCCTGTCCTGGCATCGTAATGGACTCTACGTGGGGCTGCCCTTGGGGATGATCCAGAGGTTCCAGCTGGTGCAGAATGTGGTGGCCCGTCTCTTAATGGGGACAGATCACCACAAGCAGATTACACCAGTGCTCCATTCTCTGCACTGGCTGCCTATTATCTTCCGGGCCCAATTCACAAACCAGCTTCCCCTTTTCAAGTGGGTGCACATGTGGAGAATGGCCCGGTAACCATTTTGTGCATGCACAGTAATTTAAATAAATAATTAAATAATTTAATAAACAATAAAGGGCATGATCTGTGGACCCCCACTATTCACCATTGCAGTTATCCATTCGGTGGTCCTGATCCCAAGCCATGTGGACCAGTGCATGGCGCACACACAGCATGAACACTAATACAGACACACAAGTCAAGTGCATCCCCAGCACAGGGCCCTCACTGTGTGCGCAAACTTCACAGCAGTGCGCATGTGGCTTGGGATCAGCCCCAACATATGCAAGACCAGGTTTCAAAATCAGGAGTAGCTTTTATAGCATCTGAGAATCTCTATATAACTTGCATTTGTAAAAACTTCTAACCAGAACAGTTAGAAATCCTTGAGGATATTTATTTTGCTATGAAATGGACTTTCTGCTCTAAATGGAAATAGTTTGAGTTTCAGTCATCTCTGTTTCTCAAATTGCCTAAGGAATTAAGGAATTTCCATGGCATTTAAGACCCCGGGGGGTGGTTGTTCGGGATGTATGGAAATGTAAGGAAGGGTTGAGATGGGTTCCTAAGACTTTCTGTGTGCCTGCTGGCAGCTCCTCTCAGTCTCTGCATATCAGCAATCCCAGCTAAATGGAGTACATAAATGTGAGAAGTAACATTGTAAAGAATTCCACTACAACATTTTAATTAGCAATGCATTCATGTGTCTCTTCGCTGGGAAGAAAGAGAAAGAGAGCATTAAACAGATGAAATGGATGGTGAAACAATGGCTGTCATTGACAAGGTTCTGCTAGGAAGGCGCTTGCAATGTTTCTCCTACATTCAATCCTGGCACACTGCGAACCAGTGGATCTGTGGGTGGATTCACAGTATAGTAAGAGAATCTAACGCTGGTGCTTGTTATTTATTTATTTTATTCAATAAATTTTTACCCCACATCCTCTATCACCATGGCAACTCGGAGTAGCAAACAACATATAAAATCTAAATAATACACATAAAACTAGATATTAAAATATTAAAAATTTCTAAAAGGCAAAATACTAAAGGCAATAACCCCCCCCCCTCTCCACACACACACCCTATCCCCTTCCTTCCCCAAAGGCCCGGCGGAACAATCAGGTCTTACATGATCTTCAGAAAGAGGGGAGGTCCAGGGATAAATGGGCCTCCATCGAAAGGGAGTTCCACAGCCTTGGTGTAGCCACTGAGAACACCCTCCCCACCATCACCACCCGGGATACCTGGGGATCTCGAGTTGGGCGCCCCAGCCGACTGCAGGGACCACGAAATGACCCAGGGCCTGAGGTGGTCTCGCAGATAAGCAGGCCCCAAGCCATTTAGAGCTTTAAAGGTCATCAACAACACTTTGAATTGGGCCCGGTAGACTATTGGCAGCCAGTGCAGAGAATGGAGCACAGGTGTAATGTGCTCGCAGCGACCCGTCCCTGTTACGAGACGAGCCATCGCATTCTGCACCAGCTGCAGCCTCCGGATCATCTTCAAAGGTAACCCCACATAAAATGTATTACATCAGTCCAGTTGAGAGGTAATGAAAGCATGAATTATGGTTGCCAGGTCCGAGTTGGAGACATACAGCTGCAGCCGTCAACCAGATGTAACTGGTGAAATGCTCCCCTCACCACAGCCTCTACCATCAATCTAGATGGAGCTGTGGGTTGAGGAACACCCCCAACCTATGGACCTGAGAGGCCAGAGGGGGGCAGACCCCGCCAATGATGGGAGCCACACACCCCTAGCCCTACTCACCACCATCACCTCCGTCTTATCGGGATTCAGTCTCAGTCGATTCACCCTCATCCAGTTCCCCACAGCTGCCAAGCACCGGATAAGCACCGAGACTGCTGGGCCTGGATTTCCAGAAAATGAGAGGTAAAGTTGTGTATCATTGGCGTACTGATGACATCATACCTCAAACCGTCTCATGACCTCACCCAAGGGTTGCATATACACATTGAACAAGAGAGGGGACAGAATAGAACCCTATGGGATACCACATATGAAGTTTTGGGGAAATGACGTGTATTCCCCGAGAACCATTTGCTGAGTTCTCCCTGCCAGGAATGAGCGGAACCATTCTAAAATGATCCCACTCACCCTGGCCCGGTCCTGCAGCCTTGTCACCAGCATTTCATGATCAACAGTATCAAACACCACCGACAGATCCAACAAGATTAAAATAGATGATCTGCCCTGATCTAATTCACAGCACAGGTCATTGATCAAGGTCACAAGTGCAGTCTCCATGCTGAACCCTGGGCAAAAGCCAGAATCAAGAAAACCGACCTGGTCCAAATGCCCCTGTAACTGCTGGACCACCACCCATTCAATAACCTTCCCTAAAAAGGGAAGGTTAGAGACTGGCCAATAGCTAGCCGGGGAGTCAACGCTCAAAGATGGTTTCTTGAGCAGGGGCTGCACCACCGTCTCCTTGAGGTGGCTCAGTATCCTGCCCTCCCCAAGGGAGACATTGACCACCTCCATCAGCAGAGGCCCTAATGTCTCCCGGCTGGCTTTCACCAGCCAGGACGGGCATGGATCTAACTCACAACAGGTGGCCCGTACTGTCCCGAGGACCTCAGCCACATCAGTGGGCGACACCCACTGAAACTGATCCCACAAATACTGACATGACGGGGCTTCCCCTACCTCTAGTTCATGAACTGTCATCAATTCAGCATCAAGATCATGATGAATCTGAGTGATTTTATCCACAAAAAAGTCAGCAAACATGTCACAGTGGGTACTAGAAAATTCCAGTTCCAGGCAGAGAGAAGCTGGACTGACTAGCCACTGCACCACTTGGAAAAGCTCCACTGGATGTGACTTTGCGGATGCAATGAAGGCAGCAAAGAATTCTTTCCTTGCTGCTCGCACCGCAACAGCATAGGCTCTTAAACTAGCTTTATGCTGCAATCGGTCAGCTTCAGTCCGAGTTCGGCGCCACCATCACTCCAACCGCTGTCCATCTCGCATCATCCAGCACAGGTCCTCCATGAACCACGGTGACCCCTGCCATCGGCATTCTGGGAGCGGACATCTAGGGGCCATTCAGTCTATGGCCCCAGTCAAAAAGCTGTTCCAAAAAGCAATGAGGTCATTGAGTGAACAGTCATCAAGATCAGGAGGTAATTCCCCTAGAGCATTTCAGAACCTCTCTGGTTCCATAAGTCTCTAAGGGGGCGAACCCAACGAACTGGTCCTACACCTTTCCGGGGGCAGACATGCACCAGGAGCCTAGTCTGGAGGAGATAATGATCCATCCATGACAGGGGTAAAGTTACCACCTCCCCCACCACCAGATCCCCCACCTCAAGGCCTGTGCAGAATATCAGATCAAGGGTATGCCCTCCCTCATGTGCTGGGCCCCTAACCATCTGAGAGAGTCCCATGGTTGTCATGGCATCCATGAAATCACGCTCTGCTCCCCCAAGACTGGCATCGGCATGAATGTTGAAGTCCCCCAGGACCAATGTCCTCGGGGACTGTAAGACCACCTCTGACACCAGTTCTGCTAGAATGTGTAAGGATGTTGCCGTACAGGTAGGTGTGTGGTATATCAGCAACAGCCCTAATCTGTCTCCTGCCAAATCGAACACAAGGTGGAACCCCTCCATGCCCACGATAGTCTGCACACAATACCACCTCACAGACCAGGTATCCTTAAAAACAACAGCTACATCACCTCCCCACCCCTCTGCCCTGGGCTGTTGCTGTACAGGGTACCCGGCTGGAACAAGGTCAGCCAATATTGGCCCCGACTCATTGTCCAGCCAGGTCTCTGTAATGCACACGAGGTTGGCTGGTCAATCCAGGATCAACTCCCGGATCGTTGTTGATATATTACCGACTGACCTCGCATTGAACAGCAACAGACCCAGACCAGGGGTACCCCTGATCTCAATCCCTGTCATATCTGTCTGGGGGCCTATACAAGGGACAGGAGTAAAACACTTGTCCCTTCTAATTGCTGTCCTTTGTGTCCCAGTTTGACCATACTTGCCCCAGCCCATCACAACCCCAATTACTGTTCCCCCCCAGCCCCCTCCCTCCCGGTTGTTGCTCCGCCAGAACCTCGTGGAGCAACCCTCCCCCCTCCTATGTCCCCATATCCCCACCATCCTCCTTCCCCTACCCCCCCTTGGGCACCCCCTCCCACAGGGGGACCAAACCCTCTCCCCCTTGTTGGGCCAACCCCCCCTCACACCTGGGGGACATACCCAACCCCCCCAACCCAATCCCCCCTCCTTCCCCACACATTAGGGGAGGAGCTCCCCACATCCCCCTCCCATCCATTCCCCCCTCCACTCATACCCAGCAAATTGCCCTATAAAACCAGCCAGCTCTCCCCCGGCCCTCACCTAAGGGCCGCACCCAAGGGCCCTTTAGTGTAGCCCTGGACCATGACCTGCGGCAACGCTGGGCCACCTGTCCTTTAACCCCCTTCCCACCAGAAGTCATCCAGGAGGTAATATTAAAGCCAGCCTCCTGGGTAAAAAGAGGTTTGCTTATGGAAAGGCCAGCAATGGTGTATTGTCCTCTTATCTGTTTAGTGAAAACCTCCTTTAGGAATACATTATGTTATAAGTGAAAGGTAAAGGCTGAAAAAAGCATGACCTGGAGTTGTTCCCAATCCCAACTTGATGATGACTGTACTGCAGATGCTACAAGTTCATAAATTTCTGGGTATTCGAGACAGATCATGAATGCTCTAAGCTCAAGCTCCTTGTCTTTACCTTCTAGACTCTTCATGGTCTTACTCCTCCCATAACTCTACATATCTGTCTGACAATAAATATAATTCTTTCTTAATTGGCCCACATAAGCTACCATTGTTGCTTTATGCAACTAGTGTAAAGTTCGTTCTCTCTCTCTCTCACACACACACACACACACACACACACACACACCCCTTATCCCTCTTCAACTAGTCTTGAAGCTTATGCTTGATAGGGACATGCGAACACGGTTTGACTGTTAGGTGTTCGGACCGGACTCAGCCTGTTCGGACGACCGAACCAAATGACCAAACTGAATGTGAAGTGACCAAACCGAACTCAATCGAACTCGAAAACGACCAAATGGTTTGGTCTTGTTCGGCTGAGTTCGGTCTCGTTTGGGCGGGAAAAACATGACCAGTAGGCCCAGGGGGGAGGGGGCAGCTGAGGAGCAGCCTTCCTTGTGCCGGGATGGAGTAGCAGCCAGCCTGTCCAATCACCATCCCTTTTTTTCTCAGACCACTGGCTTCACAGTCTGCGATTGGCATGGGGCTAGGCTGCACAGAACCAATGGGGCTTGTGGTAAGGCGGGCGCAACAAGTAACAAAAGTCATTGCCCTCCCCCCTTCCAATTCCTTCTGAGTTAGATACTGATCCTGTCAGCAGGCGTTTTCAGAAGTCTCCCTCTCCCAGCACTTTGTATTCCTAATCCATTGCCATCCTCCTCCTATTTCACCCATTCCCACACATTTACCTCCATAGTTTCATTTATTTAGATTAGATTAGATAGATTTAGGTGTTAATTTTTTACCCATCCCTGTGTTCTTTCTCCCTACCCTCCATTGAATCCTTCCCTCCTCCCTGTAATATATTCCATCCTGATTCCCTTCCCCTGTTTTTGGATTTATTTAGAGTAGCATTAGATTGATTTAGGTTTCATTTCAGTTTTGTACCCCTCCCTGTGTGGTTTGTTGTGAGCTGTCTGTGTCCCCCCCCAATCCCTGTGCATATATAGATAGATATTAGATAGTTACTATAGATAGATAGTTGTAGGAGTTAGCGTAGTTATAGAGATAGATAGGGATAGTGTGTAGTAGTTTTCAGTTTTAATATTTTATAGTGTGTTTGTAGGACTAAGCCTTTGTAGATATAATATTCCATTTAGTTCCATAGATTTCAGAAAAGTAGTTAATAGCAGTTAGAGTTAGTGTAGTAATAGATATATACAATATTCAAATTTTGAATAAATAAATAAATAAAATATATAAAATCTTCCTCTACATAATTTGGGAAGGAAAAATGGAGAAGATCATGAATGCTCTAAAGAAAGAGCCATGAAAGAGGCCAGTCTGGTTTCCATAAGGTGGGCAACGGGGCACGTGGCAGAGGTGGTAGGGGCCGTGCCAGCAGAGTGGCAAGCAGGCAGCAGCCCGAGCCCATCACCATGCCCCAAACTCCACAGGCCTGATTTTGGCAGTCAGGCTTCTGAGGCTCACAGCAGTGGCACTAGGGGTGTGGTTCGACAGAGCCTCCTGCCAACGTCCTCCACTGCCCAGCATTCCAGGAAGGCCTGCATTCCAGGAGGCTTCAGCTGTCTCTGCTGCGGATGCAGGAGCAGGAGCAGGTGCATCGGGGCAGGGTCCTAAGTTCACCATAGACCACCATCATCCCCCATTATTGAGGTGATCCCCAGAAGTCCAGGGCTGGTGGATCCCACCCCGGCTTCTAGAGGCAGGTCCTGATCCCTGGTCAATGGCAGCAGGGAGAGGAGCAACAGCAGCTATAGGGTGCACAAGGAGAGTGGCAGCAGCATGGTGGGCAGTCCATCAGCCTCGGGGTCCCAGTACTCCCCTTCGTGGGACATCACTCTGATTGGGGACAGCGAGGCAGACACTAGTTCCACGGAGGAGATGTCTGGAGCTGAGGTGGTGGCTGTCCCTCCGAGAGCTGTGTCGCCACCATGTCCTGCCCCTCCCAGCAGTGCTGGCAGTGGTGCGTCATTCGGTGCAGGCCAGAAGGCAGGAGGAGGCAAAAAATCCTCCATCTGGGTGCATTTTAAGTTGGTGCAGGCAGATGATCCCAGGGAGGTGCAGTGCACTTTTTGCCAGAAGGTGGTGAAGCGTGGGCAGGTGATCACCAGTCTTGGTACAACGGCCATGGCGAGGCACCTCAAGGGATGCCACAGTGCTGTGCTGCTAAGTGGGCAGGCAGGGGCAGTGGACGCCAGCGGGTTCCCAACTGCAGCGGCCAGTCATCCGCCTCCATCAGTGGGTCAGCATCCTGCCTCTAGCAGCAGAGCAGTATTGTTGCTAGGGAGCAGCAGCAGCAGCAGCATCATCATCATCATCATCATCATCAGCAGCAGTGTCATTCCACCATGGAGGAGCTGGGGTGGGGGCAGTTGCCAAGTCCATTGGCAGCTGCAGGACATGGAAGGCGGCATGGCTTTCAAATAAAAGCCATGTGCATGCTGAGTGAAATGATAGCTCTAGATGGGCAGCCCTTCTCAGTGATTGGGGACATGGGGTTTAGGCTCCTGATTGGCTTTCTGGTTCCCCAGTTTACGCTGTCCTCGTGCACCACCCTGAGTCGGCAGGTGGTGCCAGCCTTGTACCAGGCTTTAAAGGAGTGGGTGAGGGAACAGCTGGGGGTGTCATCCTCCATTTCACCACAGACTTGTGGTCGAGCAGGAATGCTCAGCATGCCTACTTGGCAGTGATGGTGCACTGGTGGCAGGACCCGGAAGCAGCATTTGGCAGTGGCAGGAGGGGTCCCAAAGCAGGGTATAGGTGGGTCCTACTTCAAGCGGAAGTAATGACCGTCCACCACACGTCCCAGAACATCGAGGCATCCCTCACCGCCATGGTGAGGGAGTGGGTCATGCCTGGTGTGTCCTTCACCAAGGGGTGCATGGTCACTGATAACGCGGCCAACATATTGAGGGCAGTCCATGAGGGGGGCTTCACTAGCACCCCTTGCGTCGCACACACCCTTCACCTGGTGGTCAGTGGTGCTCTGGACTTGGGGGAAAAGTGGATTGGGACTGGCACCCTTAGCTCCCTGATTGAGTGGGAGAGGAAGCTGGCCAGTTTCTTTAACTGGAGCGTGCAGGGCAGCGACCTCCTCCAGGCGAAGCAGGCCAAGCAAGGCTCCTCAGTGCACCAGCTGGTGCAGGATGTGTCCACCCGGTGGAATTCAAACTTGCTGATGCTTGAGCAGCTTCTCGAGCAGAAAGCCACCTTGTATCAGGTGCAACTGGTGATGAACAGCTGGGCTCCTCCAGGGTACGATGGGGTGGAATGAAAGATCCTGGTTCACACGGTCTTTGTTCTGAGACCAGTCTACACTGGACCATGCCTATGTCCTTAAGTACTTGTTTGCCAGCTATATATCATCTTCCAAAAAGGCCTCACTGTTTTGTATACCTTAGAGCAGCATTTGACACCATAGACAGGGAACGCCTATGACTGAAACTCAGCGGGTCTTCTATTGATGGCCGCCTGTTATTTCTGATAGTCAAACTGCACCAAGGCAACTCTTTGCAGGTGCGCCCCACTAGAAACGTCCTTCTTTCTAACGACATCCCACTTTGTAGAGGTGTCCACCAGGGCTGTATACTAGCTCCCGCATTGTTTAATCTTTATGTTAATGACTTGATTCCCTATATGTTGGAGAATAACATGCATGCGCCAAAACTGGGTGCAAGGAAACTTCCCATTTTGCTATACGCGGACGATACTGTTCTGCTATCAATGTCTCAAGTTGGCCTCCACCGAAGTATGAGTAGGTTTGCCTTGTACTGTAAGCAGGAAAATCTGAGCATTAATTATGCTAAGACCAAGGTGTTGGTTGCAGGCCACTCCCATCGCCAGTATAGATGGCTAGTTGATAGTACCTCCATCGAGCAGATTTGTTCGTAAAAATATCTGGGGGTGGTCTTTTCCTACTCTTGCCGATGGACCACTCACTATGAGGCAGCTAGATTTCAAGCTCGGAAAACCACCAATACTATTGTGGACTTCTTTTACTCCCATGGAAGGAAGTTAGCAGGCCCTGCTTTGCGCCTCTTTAAGGCCAAGGTTATTCCACAATTGTTGTATGCTGTGGCTATTTGGGGGCTCACCTTTTTAGACAAGTTTGAAAACATTCAGAATCATTTTCTGTGAGAAATCTTGGGTCTACCGCTTTGTGTACCTCAGGTACTCCCGAGGGCTGAAGCAGCTATAACTTCCATCAGAGCTTTGACTCTAATAGCTATCCTGAAATTTTGGTTCAAAGTGGTAGTTTTCCCTTTGTCACCATCAATGGGTCTTGTCCTTTATCCCAAGTCCCACTATTAGTTATCATTGGAGTGACTCTGAGATTAGAATTAGCTAGACTGGGGTTCTATCTTGGCTACACTTGGCTACAAGGGGGCTGTAATACTGGTCAAAAGACAAGTGTTTGATCAGAAGCAACAGAGGGAGCTAGCCGCTCTGGTTTCACAAAGGATAGCCCCGGATTACATCTATATTACCCTCAAAGCTTGTCCGCCTCAATACATTATTCAGTAGCCGGAATGGCCTCATAGGAAGGCTTTGACCCTGATGCGCTGCGGCATATTTCCATCCATATTCCTTAAAGGCAGATTTGGGTTGCGCAAAGTTTAGTACTTTAAGAAATAAATATATAGGGCCCTGTCAAATCAGCCTCTAGTGGCCGGAGTGGTGATTCCCTGGTACAGCATCTACTTGATGGCTCTGATTCTCCCCACTCGAGAGAGGTTGCTGCTTTTTGTGTATGCATAGCCTTCTATAAGCAAAGAGTAGGCCTTTCTTCCTTTTAACTTATTAATGGTAGATTTTGGATTATTGAAGGTTGCTTAGCTCAACCTGTTACATTTTGTTGAACTGTATTTGGATATCTGTATTGTATATGGATTTTTTGGGCCATTTTAATATTTATTTATTTATTTATTAAAATTTTACCCTGCCCCTCCTGAACACAGCTCGGGGCAGCTTTCAACAATAAAATACAATTTAAAACAATCCAAACACTTAAAATGCCATATAAACATTAAAATGACATATAAACAGGGCCTGGGATATAAATTGCTTGGGATAGGGGAATAAAACTCAACTACCCATGCCCCTCCCCAAAGGCCTGGCCGAACAACCAGGTCTTGCATTTCTGCCAAAATACTAATAGGCTTGAGGCCAGGCGGGCCTCCTCCGGCAGGGAGTTCCAGAGATGCAGCCCGGCCACCAAGAATGCTCTCTCCATTGTGGCCCCCCGCTTAACGCAGGGGACCTCCAAGAAGGTACCCCCGGCAGACCGAAGGAGCCACTCCGGGGCGTGGAGGGTGAGGCGGTCCCTGAGGTATGAGGGGCCGAGACCATGCAGGGCTTTGTAAATCAATACCAACACCTTAAATCTGGCTCAGTACGCTATCGGCAACCAGTGCAGAGCCTGAAGCACAGAAGTGTTATGTGCTCCCGGCGACCCGTCCCCGAAAGGAGACGGGCCGCCACATTCTTCACTAGCTGCAGCCTCCGAACCAAACACAAGGGAAGCCCCACATACAGCGCATTGCAATAGTCCAGCCTCGAGGTGATGAAGGCATGGATGAGGGAGGCCAGGTTCAGGCCGGAGATGAACGGACGCAGCCTCTGCATCAGATATAACTGGCGAAAGGCAGCCTTTGCGACTGCCTCCAACTGCCGCTCCAGGCAGAGGTCCGTGTCCAGCTCCACACCCAGACTCCGGACCTGTTGAGCTATGGGAGGGCGAACCCCCCCAATAAGGGGGGCCGACACCTCCTTCACTCTCCCCACCACCATCACCTCTGTCTTATCGGGGTTGAGCTTCAGTCTTCTCTGCCACATCCATTCCGCCACGGCCTCCAAACACTGGGACAGCAACGAGATAGCAGGGTCTGGGTCCGCTGAAAAAGAGAGGTACAGCTGCGTATCATCAGCATATTGGTGACAATGCACCCCGAGCCCCCTCACGACCCCCCCCAGGGGCTGCATATAAACATTAAATAATAATGGAGACAGAATGGAACCCTGTGGAATGCCGCATGATAAGGCGCAGGGACAAGATGTCTCCTCCCCCAGCACCACCCGCTGGCTTCTCCCCGAGAGAAATGAATGGAACCATTCAAGAACAGTCCCATCCAGACCCCCCAGGTCATGCAGTCATCTCAACAACAGCCCAAGGTCCACGATGTCAAAAGCGGCTGAGAGATCTAGCAGGATGAGAAATGTTGAACATCCTGCATCCATCTCCCGGTGGAGATCATCGACCAAGGCCACCAACGCCGTCTCGGTGCCATAACCAGGGAAGAACCCAGATTGAAAAGGGTCTAGGAAACCGATGCTATCTAGATGTGCCTGGAGCTCGAGTGCCACTGCCTGTTCAATAACCTTCCCTAAAAAGGGAAGGTTAGAGACAGGTCGGTAACTGGCGAGGGCGTCGACGTCCAATGATGGTTTTTTCAACAGGGGGCACACCACAGCCTCCTTGAGACTGGGCGAAAGCCTCCCCTGCTGCATGGACGCGTTCACTACCCTCGCCAGCACCGTCCCCAATGTCTCCCTGGAGGCTTTCACCAGCCAGGACGGGCATGGATCGAGTTCACAACAAGTGGCCCTCACAGACCCCAGGACATCTGCCGCATCGGCCGGCGTCACTTCCTGAAACTCCCCCCACAAATATGGACCAGATGGGGCCTCCATCACCTCGTGCTCTCTACCTACTGCCCCTAATCCGGCTGCAAAGTCGCTCTGAATCCGAGCGATCTTGTCTGCGAAGTAGCTGACAAATTCCTCACAGCGGGCCTGGGACACGTGCCCATCCAGGTGGAGCAAGGCCGGACTAACCGACCCCCACACCACCCGAAACAGCTCCGCCAGGCGGGACTTCATGGACGCTATGAGGACAGCAAGGAACTCCTTCCTTGCCGTCCTCACAGCCTCAACATAGGACTGCAAATGGGCCCTATGGAGAAGTCAGTCGGAATCAGAGCGAGTACGTCACCAGCATCGCTCCAGCCTCCTGCCTGCTTGCTTCATACACCGCAGTCTCTCGGTAAACCAAGGGGCCCTGCGGTGATGAAACCAAGGCAGAGGGCATCTCGGAGCCACCCTGTCGATGGCCTCCCGCAGCAAGATGTTCCAAGACTGGACCAGCTCATTGACAGAGTGACCATCCAGGACCAAAGTTAACTCCCACAGGACTTCCTGTAATCACTGAGGTTCCATCAGCCGCCGAGGGCGAACCATCCTAACTGGTCCTTCCTCCTTCTGAGGGGGGTGTGCGGAGAGACTGGCCTGATGGTCCATCCATGACAAGGGCACTGCTATAACCTCCCCCAGAACTGGACCCCCCGCCTCAAGGCCAGAACTGAAGATCAGGTCTAGGGTGTGTTCCCCACTTGGGTCGGGCAGATAACTCCCTGGGACAAATCCATGGTTGCCATGGCAGTCATGAATTCTTGCTCCGCCCCAACAAGGCCGGCATCGGCGTGGACGTTGAACTCCCCTAGGACCAAAGTCCTAGAGAAGTCCAATACCACCGCCGAGGCTAGCTCCGCTAGAGTGGTCAGGGATGCCGCCGGACAAGAAGGAGCCCGGTATACCAGCAGCACCCCTAGCTTGCCCCCTGCCAATTTGATCCCCTTGTGGGACGTTATGTGTTTTCAGTGCTGATTTTCTTCATGTTTAGCTTTATTTTGTTGTGTTGGCCTGTTTTCCTAAAAACCCAGGGCTTATTGTAGGCGCTTAAGGGACTTATAACTCAAACTAGGGGCCAAACGTTATCATTATAAGTCTCGAGAAGGTCAAAGCAATTTAGGGTTTTAAGGTCATATATATATATATACTTGGAATTATATTATTATTATGGGTGATTTCAGATGTTACACCGTCCTGATTCGTCCCAGTGAATCCACGGTGGGGGTGAATGAAATAACCACCCCCTGTGGTAAAAAAATGGCCCGAATAGATGTACCGGCTGATCCTGGTGGGGAATCGGGGAGGGGCCCCATGGTGCAACGTGCAGCTGCACGGCCCCACCTCCCCATGCTCCCCTGCCGCCCGCCCTCTGGGGAGACAGACGGGCGCCACGGCCAATGCGGGCGCAGCGCCCAGCCACTTTGACCACAGCCTGGAATCCCACCAGGGATTCCAGGCCGTGATCACCGGCCAGACGTTACTTTTTATTACTTCCCACCGGGAATCACTTTGACCACGCTTTCGGAGCTCGTCCCGTGGGGAGCCCGGGAAGCATGGTTGAAATTGACCCCATGTGGGAATCGGGAATGGTGAACATCTGGCAGCCACCAAACAGACATTCAGGGTGCTTTGGTCCCGCAGCGAAATTGACTGTGGTTCACTGTGGTTGACTGTGATCTCGTAACGTCTGAAAATACCCTATGATGATCTGTGATCATCATTTATTGTGATAGTGATTCTATTTGTATTTAGTATTTGCTTATGTTGTTTATGTATTTATGTTTACACATTTGTATTTTGTAACGACCAATGGCCAAACAATAAAAAGTTTACCTACCTACCTACCTTGTTCTGAGACCATTCCTGACTGTGATGGAGACCATCAGCTCCGCCATGGCCACCATCAGCCAGGTGACCCCTCTGGTCCAGAGTCTCCTCAGGAGGCTGGAGGAGATTCTCCAGGGGCAGGATAGTGGCCCTCAGGACAAGAAGCTGGTGGCTGAGGTGGTTGCCTTGGTGTGGAAGCTTAAGGCAGGGCTGAAGGCACGGTTTGATGAGCTCCTGCAATGGGAGGAATATGTCTTGGCAACCATGCTAGACTCCAGGGTCAAGGGCAGCGTGGCACATCAGACACCTCTTTATGGCCACTGGAAGGGTGAGCTGGTGGAGAGGGTGTCATGGGTTGGGGGTCCGCACCCCCAATTTACCGGGTTTGAGCGACTCAGTTTCCCTTGTGCACAGTTCTCTTGAATCAGTTTCTCTCACTGGCTAATTCAAGTGTGCCACAATGAAACTTCTTGTCACACAAGGGCCCGATCCTTCCCGTTTCCAGACTCTTTACTCTCTGGGTTCGCAAGAGCTTGAGGGCTCTTGTAGCCCACTTGTGTTCCAATATTAGACACTAGACCACTTCTTTATAAAGTAAGAAGTATATTTATTGATTACATAA
>QEPC01008937.1:1917097-1939418 GCA_003113815.1 Sphenodon punctatus
GGGGGGGGGGGGGGGAAATCAGGGTAGATGATTCATGCTTTATGTATATTTGAGGTTAACACTAATCTGATAAACATTGTCATGCACTTCCTCAATGAGTGCTAGTTATTCCAGAATAACAATCATGCCTCATCCACATGTCTTATGAGTGGTACAAATAGTCAGTTTAACCATCTCAATCATGAGAACAATAGAGTGGTTAGAATGTGTTAGAATGGGCTGAGAAGAGCTGCTATGTTTAGCCTCAAGTGTAGGATAAGCCATCATTCACAGTTTTCCTTTCCTTTCTTCCATCTTTTTTGTTCTTTGAGATCCTTTTTCTTTTGATTTAATATAGGAAAATCTTATAATATATTTTGTTTTTCTAACCGCCTGGTGTCTTGTCAGTTTGTGGGTTTTCCTTTTTGCTTTGAGCTCTGTGGATGACAACGAACCTGCCTGTGCTTTAACCGAGTGGGAGTTTCATCTCCTGTCAGTGATTCAGAGTGTATCATTTCAAATGCATATACTTTTAGGGATGACATCCATCTACACTGACATGAAAGAGAGCATTTACTTCCTCTGTCATGTCTGAACAGATTTAGGAAAGATAAATATGTGAAGCAAAGGTAAGTGTGTGAAGTACAAATGGAAGGAACAGCATTCCAGTTAGACACTTTTGATGTCACTGAGTAATAAACCTTGGGTATGACTTTGGGATGCTGTCTACGGTATGGCCACGTCCAATTAAAAAAAACAGTCTTTTGGAAGAAGGAGAGAAAGGAACAACATCAAGGCTTCTTTATACGAGATGGTCCCACTCGTGCCCATGCAGATCCATTGTATGGGCATGAGTGGGTACCACCCGTGTGCATGCCCCTCAGCTGGTGCATCGGGGTGTGTGCATGTTCCCATGCCCCATGCATCCCCATTCACCCATCCCCACTCACAGAGCAACTGGTGAAAATGGAGGTTGCTCCATGAGTGGGGATGCATGTAGGGTTGCCATACCTCCCCTTTAATCCAGGATGCTTATGAAAAATACATGGTGCAGGGCTGCACTGGAACCAAAGCAGCCCTGCACCATGCATTTTTCATAAGCATCCTGGATTAAAGGGGAGGCATGGCAACCCTAGATGCATGGGGATGTGTGGGGGATCGGTGTGTGACCATGTGAACTGGCTCCCCCGCACCGCCCCTGCTGCTGAGGTGCACACGTCCCCCTCCCCCACTGTGGCTCATATAAAAATGGCCCAAGAGTGCTTGTGGGTCAAAAAATGTTAGCAGCATCATTAATATGGAAAGGAGATTGTAGCTGAGCAGAATAAAAAATAAAATGGTTACCAGTGGGGATAAAAACTGAAATCACGTGTGTAATAGTTTGCATTCTTTCCTCCTGGCCAGGTGTGGTCTCCTTAGTTAATATCCCTGAGTTCCCTGGTGCCCCATAAGGCACAGTCCCCCTACTGCCCCACCCCCTGAGTCTCCTCAGTCCTGGATACCTCAACCTTAGTCCCGTTCAAACTCTCCAGGCAAGCTCCCGGAGCTCCTATTCAGGCAAACTCCCTACTCCAGCCCCACTCAAGCCCCATCCTTAGACAAGCTTCCGTTCCCAGAGTTCCTCCTCTGTTCCCAGGTCTCACCCTGTTCCTTAGGGCTCCCTCTCGGTCCTGCAGTGACAATCTCTCTCAGGGCTTCTACTCTATCCTGTTGCCCTCCTCAAGTCTCCGCCTCCCTCTTCAGGGTTTCCACTCAGACCTAAGTCCCCAGACAGCGGCCACTCAGCTGCCAGTACAGGGACTCTCACTTCTCCCCAGGTCACAACCTTGGGCCACAGAACCCTTTCTTAGCCGCGCTGGGTTACAGACTGGCTTTGTACTTAGCTGTGGAGCACCCCTTCATCTCACAGTCATGGAGGTCAGGTTGGTGCAGCATCACATGCTCCCTACGCTGCCCTGCACCTGGCCCCGTGAGCCCTCTTATGGCCCGTACCTGTTCCTCTTTTAAAGGACCAGGGTCTCCCCTAGCTTGCCGTGCTACAATATACAATAATAATTTTAATTAAGAATGAGAAGTACATCATTAATGATGTGGGATATAATTTCAGTTATGGAGTCAAGTAGTTGGTGAGATTCTGTAAGTTTAGGGGCCACACAGACGCTTCCTCAGGTGTTTATCAAGTCAGAACTACAGACCAAGCAAATGTAGGACAGATCTGGGATAAGCTGTTCTTGGTCTCTGAATAACACAGGACATGTCCTACATTTGCTCTACTATAGCTCTGATTTGCCTGAGGAAGGGTTCTGTGTGACCCATAAACTTGTGTAATCTCACCAACTACACATGGTCCAATAAAAGAAATTACCTTAACTATTTTGTCTCCAACTCACATTTGGAACCAACACTGCAACTATCCTCCCCCCCCCCCCCCTCTGGACTGCATTTGCAATCATAGAAGCCTTAGAAATAGTGTGGAGGAACTCAGACTGAAGTTGCAGAATGGTCAAGAGTGCTTGGTAAAATGACCATGCAAATACAATACTATAATTATTATTTATATAGCACCAGCAATGTATCTGGCACTGTACAATCAGTAGCTACAGACAGGTCTCTACACCAAAAAACCATACAATCTAAGAAGGACAAGTGAGCGGTGACAAAGGAGAGAGGAACATCGGAAGAGACAATGATACATTTATGAAGTAGAGAAGGTGCAGGTCCTCATGCTTAGCTTAGTTATAGGGAACAGGAGGACTTTGAGTGAAGGAGGAAAGAAGAGACATCCATGACGAGTCTATGGGAATGAGGAGCTAGGGAAAACCTGACAGAGGAGGTAGGCTTTCAGGAGGGATTTGAAGGTTGGAAGGGAGGGAGCAGAATAAATGTATTCAGAGAGGGAGTTCCAGGAATAGGGAGCAGCAAGGGAGAAAGGGGAAATACGGTTTGAGGAGCAAGGGAGTTGTGAGGAGGGCAGGGTAGGAGTGGAGAATGTCTTGTGTGAAAACGGTCAGTGTCTCTTTTGCACGTATCTCCTCCGTATCACTCCCCCTCTCTGTGGGAGTTCTCCAAGGATCTGACCTGGGCCTTCTTGTCTTCTCCCTTTACACTCTATCTCTGGGCAAACTCATTGCACCTCACAGCTTTCAGTATCAGCTGCATGCTGACAACACTCAACTTCATGTCTCTGCCCCTGCACTCTCCCCCTCCATCCAGTCTTGTATTGCAGACTGTCTCTCTGACATCTCTGCTTGGAGAATGTCTCACCGCCAACTCAAGTTTAATATGGCCAAGACCAAACTCTTCATATTTCCTCCAAAACTACTCACCTACCTCCTTCTTTCCTCACAATTTCCATTGACAGTGTCACCATCCAGTCTGTTCCTCAGGCATGTAGTCTGGGATTCATCTTTGATTCCAAGTCCTGACACTTTGCTCTGCATAATATTGCAAAAATCCAACCTTGCCTTACTGTTTCTATTGTCAAAACTCTCGTCCATGCGTCATCTCTTGCTTTGACTACTGCAACTTCCTCCTTACCTGTTTCCCGTGCTCTAACCTCATCTCTCCCACTTCATTAGTTCATGTACTGGGACTGAGATCTCCGTGAGACCTCTTATCTATTTATTATAGGGCTGCAGTTGTGCATCTATAGTTAAGGCAAGACTGAGTTCTCATTGAATCCCTGCCTATTTTTAACATTGGATTTGGGGGGCACTTTATTTCCAGGTTTGTGACCACATCTGTTGCATGTCTTTTCTCATTTATTTGACAGTGTATGTTAGCTTAAATGTGTCAAAAAAAATAAAGGAGAGTGTGTAACCACTAGTGGTTCTTACTAAAAAAGAAAATCCTTTTTTCAATCAAAAGTTATAAGCTGTAAATTAGGTCATTAACTTCTATGGACTAAATCTTTATGTCATACATGAGTGTTTGGCTCTCATTGTGCATTCTAGGTTTAGAAGATGTCATTCATTCAGGATCTATATAGATAGCTTGAGGAACTTTAAATCTCCTCTGCCACTTCCCTACCCGAGTTCATCCCAGCCTGGGGTGCGCTGGGGCAGGGAACCAGCTTTAAACATCCCCCAGCTGCCAGGAGTTAGCAGACCCAGTCTGAGTAGTCCCAATGCTCTGTAGCCAGAAGTCAGCTTCTGTCACGGGAGTGGGTGTGAGGGAACCAATAACCAAAGGACAACAGGGGAAGGGGTCCAGAGTACCCAGGAGGGGGGATTGCCAGAAAGAAAATCCTCTCAGTCAGTCTCCTGAGTATGCCAAGACAGTTCTCGTTCTTGCCACTGGGTAATCCAGCCTCAGAGGAGGTGACTCATCATCGAGGTGATTCAAGCAAGAGAGGGAAGCACCCGAAGTTAGAGAGGAACCGGAAACTTTAAGAAGTAACCAGAGGTGATACAAGGAAAGGGGTGCAAGGTAAGGACAGAGCAGGAGGGGAGCTGGGCCAAGAGGGAACGCAAGCTAGGGGAGAGGGGGACAAGGCAAGGCTCAGAAAGAACGGGCAACCATGGGGGAAGCCGGACTAGAGAGATAAGAAGCACCCTAAACAAAGGAGATCCGACAGGACAAAGGGGGGAAACACAAGACCAGGACAAGACAGGATCGGGCACAAAAGGGGGGGGGAACCCTAAACTAGGACAAGGGGGGTAAGCCAGATCAGGATAAAAGGAGGGGGATCTCAGGGCTAGGAAGCAGGATTCTGGTAACCGAAGCCCCAACAGGAACAAAGCTATGGGGGAATCAGGGCTATGGCCAGAGAGGAGAACAGGAGAAGGTCGGGAGCCGGACTAAAGAGGGCGAGAACTATGTCCAGAAGGGAAAGCTAGATTATGACACACAACCACCATGACATCCACTGGGTCACAAGGAGGGAGACCAGGATCCACAATATGGAGGGGGAAACACTGCACTACCCCCTAAACACAAGGGGAAACCACGGGGATCCCAAGTTCTTTAGTCTAGTCTAGTGGGCTTCCGTGTAGACTAGACTAGACTAGACTAGACAGCAAGCATCCACCAATACACACACTGATATGAGCAGTTGCTCCCACAGCTTTCTGTGGCCACACCCTGGCTTAAATACTAATAGTGGCCAATCAGGAAGCTGGGAGACAGAACAAGGGAGACAAGGCACAGCTGAGGAACAGGCGTGACAACACGGGAACAGAGATGCAGGAAATGACATAGAAAGGGGAAGCTGTCTGATTAACTCCGTCTGAGATGGCGCTAGTCTCAAAGGCAGCATCTTGCAACCCACCCCCCTCAGGCCAAGGGTTCAAGACCCAGCCGTGACAGATTCTTAATTTTAACTGGTTGCTCAGGTGTGCAGTGGCATGGGTTAAGTTGGGTCAGGTAGGGTGCATGGGGGTAGATCAAATTGGGTGGGGTGGGAATGTCAGTAGCGGGCGGGGCAGGTTGCGCGGCACGCGGGGCGAGCAGGGACCGGGGCCCGCAATGCAACCCTCACCTAGCCCGCACCCACCTGATAGCCCGCAAGGGCAAAGAACTCGTGGGGACTCGCCCCCCGCACGCTCCAAGAGGGAAGCGGGGATTAGGAGCCACGCCCCCAGTAGCAGGGAGCCAGGAAGGGCGCGTCCCGCAGTTACACAGAAGAGCGTCGGGGTAGCCCAGCTGCGGCGTGTCCCCCGCCCCCGCAGCGCCGATCAGAGCAGCTGCGGGCTCGTACGAGGGCCTGGGGTATAAAAACCAGCGCCGCCTGGGAAACGGCGCTGGTGATTGTTGAAACCGGCCCCCCTTACGTGACTTGAAAGTGAGAGAGAGAAGAGAGCCTGTGTATCCGAAGCGTTGCCCGTGTGGTTGGACCCCCGCCTAATCCCTGAGCCTGTGAGTGTGTGGAGTGAGAGTGGACGGTTGTTGTGAAGTGAGTGCCCTGCCTACCCTTGTCTTGGTGTCCTGCAGTTCGGAGGTGAGTGTCCGTGCCCTGTATCCCCTTCCCCAAACCTGGGTTCCTGCACCCCCCAGGGTGATTCCCTTACATCTCTCCCCCCGAAAGTATGTGGAGCGTGGAAAAGAGTGTGGGGCAACAGTGGGTCCGTGGTCAGCAGCGCCCTATGATGATAGGGGCCTGAACTTCCAATTGTGCTTGCACAAGGAAGGGCCCACACACTATCCTGATGGGCAACTATCCCCCAGTGTTCCTTGCTCTGACCACGCGCCTCGTCAAAGAGTGAAAGCATGCTTGTGTGACACCCGTACCCCCGTAACAGGGAGGTGCATGGGGGTTTATTTATTTTGGGGGATTAGACATTAGCAATACCAAACTCTCACAAGCCGTTCCAATTGCTCTCTCTTGCCTTAATCTCTTCCATCCTCCTGCCCAAAGATTCCCCTTACACTATCCCTACAAATGCCACTCTCAGCTGCACAATGATCAATTGGCAGAATTCAGTCCAGGTCTTCTTTTGGGGGGGTGGGACTGGGCAATGTGAATGATTCCGTTCTAGCCTCTGTACTCCAGGAATGTGGAATCTGCTTGGCTAGGGATGTGCGAACGCGGTTCAGACGTTTGGAGTTCGGCCCAAACTCAGCCAGTTTGGACACCTGAACCAGACGGCCAAACCGAATGCCAAAACCCCCAAACAGTTTGGCCGCATTCAGATGAGTTTGGGCAGGAAAAACCTGGCTGGAAGGCCCAGGGAGGGTGGGGGAAGCTTAGGAGTGGTGGAGAGGCTTGGACTAGCAGCCAGCCTGCCCAATCACCATCTCTTTTTTCCTTAGACCACTGGCTTAGCAGTCTGCAATTGGCCACGGGCTAGGCTACACAGAGCCAATGGGACTTGTGGTAAGGTGGGCACAGCAAGTAACAAAAGTCATTGCCCTCCTTCCCCTTCCATATCATTCTGAGCTAGCCACTGATCCTGTCAGCAGGCGTTTTCAGAACTCTCCCTCTCCCAGCAGTTTGTGTTCCTCCCAATCCATTGCCATCCTCCTCCTATTTCACCCACTTCTTTCCACACATTTACCTCCACAGTTTCATTTAGTTAGATTATATTAGATAGATTTAGGTGTTATACCCAGCATCAAGAAGCAGCCACACCAGCCCTAGGTCAAACCCTCAGGGTTCTGGGGCCTACATTACAGGCAGGGAGGGCTGTCCATCCACATCATCCAGAAGGTGCCACTCCAGCCCCAGAACACACCATCAGGGTTCTGAGGCCTTCATTCTGCTCACAGGGAGATGTCATTCCACAGCAACAAGCAACAGCCACTCCATCCCCAGGACCCACCCTCAGGGTTCTGGGGCCTACATTCCAGGCAGGGAGGGCTGTTGTTCCACTTCATACAGAAGCTGCAACTCCAGTCCCAGGACCTACCGTCAGGGTTATGGGGCCTACGTTCCAGGCAGGGAAGGCTGTCCATCCACTTCATCCATAAGCTGCCACTCTAGTCCCAGCAGGACCCACCATCAGGGTTCTGGAACCGTCATTCTGCTCACAGGGAGCCATCATTCCACTGCATCACAAAAAAGCCAGCCACTTCAGTTCCAGGACCCACTATCAGGGCTCTGGGGCCTACGTTCCAGGCAGCAAGGGCTGTCGTTCCACTTCACTGTCTGCCAATGCTCCACCGATACCAGCCAGCCTGCAATGCCCAGCCAAGTATGGGTGCCAGCCACCGAGTCCTGGTCGGGCCTCTGCCGCTGCTCCACCGATGCCAGCCAGTCTGCAATGCCCAGCCAAGTAGGGGTGCCAGTCAGTGTTACTGTGCCCTGGCAATCCAATGTCTGCTGCTGCTGGTACTGCACATCAGCCATTTGCTCCTCCCTCTTGTAGACAGGCATAGCTCAGATGAGTGCACTGGTGGGTGGGGGCTGGGTGTCCAAGAGATTCACCACTGGGCAAGGCTTGACCAATTTGCAAAAGAGCTTCATGAGACTGGTTGAGTACAATGCCAGCCTACAACGCCCAGCCAAGTAGGGGTGCCAGCCACCAAGCCCTGGCTGGGCCTCTGCCACTGCTTCACTGATGCCTGGCAACCTGCAACACCTGGCCTCTGCTGCTGATGCTGCTGCCACTGGGTCTCAGATGGCCAGTCATGCCCCCACGGGCAGTCCCGGGGGCCAAGTGACGAGCCTGGGCAACCCAGGGTGCCAAGCCGCAAGCCTTCCCGGTCTCTGCTGCTGCTGCTGCATGTCCTATGGCCTGCCATACCCCACGGGCACCCCTGGAGTGCCCCAAGCCTCTGCCACAACTGAACTTTCTAAACATTCGGGGGGTCTGAACTCCGCGGGACCAAACTCACGAACCCAAACTAAGTTTTTAGTCCAAACGTCTGAACATCCGAACTCCGGTCTGTTCACACATTCCTATGCCTGGCCAAGAGGGGAGGACATTATGCTACAAACTCAAAACTTGTGTAGAAAAATACCAAGTGGCAAGGTGTTCAGTCCCTGCAGAAGCAGAGTTTTAGTAGATCATCACCTTGATTTCCTCCACCTGACAGCTAGATGTCTCTAATTTGCTGGTCAGGTTGTTCTCCTGATAAGCCACCTCCAGTTTACTTCAGAGGTGGGAAACCTCTTCCCTCCCATAGGCTACCATGAAAACTAGTGCAAGCTCTCAGGGCCACAGAGGAATTGGGGGTGGGGATGCTTAACAGGTACAGTTTAAAAAAACAGAGCAGGGGAAGGGAGCAGACTGTCTTTCTGTCTGACTGAGGCATTCCTCTTCACCAACCTTATTAATTAATTAATTAATTATTAATTATTATTATTATTAATTTCTCTTGTACTGTCAGTGGTTCCAGTGCTTTACAATCCTTATCTCATTCACTTGTGAGGCAGATCTGTCTTATTCCCATTTTACAGATGGCAAGAATGGAGGCTTAGAGAGAGTAGCTTCCCCAGAAGGTTTTCATTCTGACAGGATTTTATTTATTTCCAATGGATACATTCCTAAAGATATAAGCTAATTTCCATATGTCTCCTCTCAAACAGAATTATGACCTGGGAGACATAGAGATCCCTGCTATTGATGGGGTCTTCCTTTGGTCACTCAGGTTCACAGCCTTGGGGTGCTCCTGGATTCATTGCTCCACCTGGATGGCCAGGTTGCGGAGGTGACCAGGAGTGCTTTTCCCCAATTACATCTGGTGAGAAGGCTGCAACATTTTTTATCAGATTCAGATCTGGCCACCATCATTCATGCCCTCATAACCTCAAGTCTAGATTACTGCAGTGCACTCTACATGAGGCTGTCCTTGATGACTACGGAAGCTGAAATTGCTGAAGTATACAGCAGCCTGACTTCTGTCGGGGGCAGGTCACCAGGAGCACATTACACTAGTGCTCCAGTCTGCACTGGCTGCCAATAGCTTTCTGAGCACAGTTCAAGGTGCTGGTTTTAACTTATAAAGCCCTAAATGACTTGAGCCCCAGGTATCTGAAGGACTGCCTCTTCACTCATGTCTTGTTGCAGCTGCTGAGGTCAGCTGAGGGCATCCTCTTGCAGGTACTATTTTTCTGTGAAGCTTTTACACCTAAGGCATACACAGAGGAGTAGCTGCCCTATGATGATGGAGGTTTGTCTAAGCCTGAGTGTTCATCTTCTGGAAATGATGGGATGGTGGGGATGGTGGAGGTATTAGGGAAGGATTGGAGGGGTTAAGGTCAGGGACCCGTATTCACTGCCTTTTTCACTTTGGTGATGGGGGGGGGGGGCGCAGAATGCAGTGAACACAGGTCTCTGGTTAGTGGGACTTTTTAGATGTTATTGATTGTAAGCTGCCCTGAGCCTTTATGGAAAGGGTGACATATAAATACATTTAAACAAAACAAACAAACAAATAAATAGTTGTTTCTGTCATTTACATTCATTGTCTGGTCTGTTTACTGAATTCTGCAAGCCACGTGTGCTGTCCCCTCCACCTTTTACTATCCTGAAACTCTATGCACATTATTTATCTAACTGAAGAGGAGAATGGTAAAAAGATGCAAAAAGACAACTAATAACTACAGCACTCTATTTGGAAGCTGCCGCCTGTTCATTTGTACCCTGTTCTGCCACTGCATAATGCATACCACCGCTGCCTCAGCTTGATCCAATTACCATTCCATGTTGCTTATTGCAGTGCCCCTTTTTGTGCCTTTCCTGCTCTTGGTTCTGCACCTCATTGAGGTGAAATCTGACAGGTTCAGTGCTAAATTAATACTCCCAGGCTATTTCTCTATTTGGATACAACTTTAGGTCATGAACTTTCAGTCACACAAAAAAGGATGCTCCAGCATAAATATGATCTCTTAATGTTTCACCACTTAATATATCTTTACATTTTGCAATAGTGAAGATCTTCATATTTCCCAGGGGGAAAAAATGGTACAGAGTGGGAACATGAGGAGAAAAAAAGCAACTCATGTCAGTCCTTAGTCAAGCATTTCAGTGACCAAGCAATAAATTGCTAGAGCATTTCATGACATGAGCTGAAATGATGTTCTTTAAATTCTGTTATTCCAAAATGTCATACATAACAATTGCTGATAATACAGTCTGTTGTAGTGAAAATTCTGTTGTCTCACCTGTAGTAAACTTGATCTTGTGTGAATCCTGCCAGGATCACTTTTCTTTCTTTTCATTGTGCACCTAGGCCATGCTTCACAAACCGCTTATTTCCAAACATGACACGAAACTTCTGTTGACTTTTGTTGCCCCTTTAATTTAATTTGTTAATGTTTGGTTGAGAGGGGGGAATAAGCAATGGGGGAATATCAAAATGAATGCTCTCTAGAACAGCGAGGAAGAAAACACAAACTGCCAGGGAACTGCCAGCATGACCAGTTGAAAACAAACACTCTGCTCCCGTCCGCCCGATCTTCTAATTCCTCCTAAAAACCTCTCTCTTCTGTCAGGCTTTCTGTAGCTCCTCAAACTCCACAGGCTGCTGCTCACTAAAGTTCCTTCTGCTGTCCTATCATTCAGGGTTCTCTTCTCCCCTGTAACTAAGCTAAGCATGTGTACCTGTGACTTCTCAATGTATTCCTTTCTCTCCCTTTTCCTTGTCTCCCCTCCCTTGTTCATCCTAAATAGTAAGACCTCTGAGGCAGCGATCTGTCTCTAATTTAATGATTGCTCAGTGCCAGGCACACTCCTGATGCTATATAAATTACTACTACTACTAAATAATAATAATGATAATAAATTTAAAAAGTTACTCCTTAACTTCCAGGGACTGAAATCTGTTACCACGTTCTTGATCATACAGGAGTATAAGGTAGTTTTTCAAAAACCTATGAAGATAGACACCGAATATTCATTAACATTCAAATGGAATTGGGGACTTAACTATCTTTTGTGCCTGTGAAAATCGTCCCCATCACTTCTAGATGGTGGAGTGAAAGAAATGGAGGGACAAAGGTGACCCCTCAAAATTGTCACAGCATTGTTCTCCCTTTCTTTGTTTTATACCTTCTGTAGTAGTAGAGGTATATACCAGTAAAGGCCTAAGGAAAGGGTGAAAAGACTGAAATAACACTAAAAGGAGCCCTGGCACACATGGAAGTAAAAGGGTTAAATCAAACCAGTTCTGAATAGACTGTAACCATCAACAGATGGGCCATGTCATCTTGAGCCCAAGGACATGTGTGCAGCCGTAGAGCTATTTATTTATTTCTAAAACTTATATGCTGCTTCCTCCTGGCTCAGGCATCTCGGGGCAGCTCACAGCATTTTAAAACACATTAAAATATACAATAAACAATTAAAACAGAACTCCTGCCCTAACCTAACCCACCCACCCCACCTCCCTCAGGAAAGGCCTTGCAGAACAGCCAGGTCTTACAGTGCCTGTGGAAAGAGGGGAGGTCAGTAATCAAGTGGACCTCCAATGGGAGGGAGTTCCACAGCCGCGGTGCAGCCATAGAGAACACCCTCTTCATGGTGGACACCTGGGAAACCCGGGGGACCCCAAGGAGGACACCCCTGGCTGACTGCAGGGGCCGATCCAGGACCCAAAGAGTGAGGCGGTCTTGCAGGTAGGTGGGGCCCAAGCCATTTAGGGCTTTAAAGGTTAACAACAACACCTTGAATTGGGCCTGGAAAATTATCGGCAGTCAGTGCAGAGAACGGAGCACCAGTGTAATGTGCTTGCATCGGTCTGTCCCAGTCAAGAGACGGGTTGCCGCATTCTTCACCAAATGCAGCTTCTGAACCAGCACCAAGGGTAGCCCCACACTGAGTGCATTGCAGTAATCGAGTTTCGAGGTAATAAAAGCATGGACGATTATGGCCAGATCCGAGTCCGAGACATATGGCCTAAGCCGATGCACCAGATATAACTGGTGAAATGCCCCCTTCACCACAGCCTCGACCTGGACATCCAGGTGAAGCGGTGGGTCCAGGAGCACCCCCAGACTCCAGATCTGCGAAACCAGGGGAGGATGGACCCCATCAATGATGGGGGCCACTACCCCCCCCAGCCTTCCCCACAACCATCACCTCCATCTTGTCAGGATTTAGTTTCAGGCGGCTCACCCTCATCCAATCCCCCACAGCCGACAAACACCGGGTAAGCACCAAGACTGCTGGGCCTGAGTTGGAGGAAATTTTATGTATTTTTATTTTATTTAAAATTTATATCCTGCCCCTCCTGCCCACAGGGCAGCCTGGGGCGGTGAACAGCACTCAATAAAACAATATAATTTTTTAAAAACAAATAAAAAATACAATATGTGGGGAAAACCCCAACCCCCGCCCTACCCCTCGCCAAAAGCCTGACGGAACAGCCAGGTCTTACATATACGTTGAAACAGCAGGAGAGTGGGAGCCAGCTGAGCCTCCTCCGGGAGCGAATTCCACAGCACATGGGAGGCCACAGAAAAAGATCTAACATCGGTGGCCACCCGCCTCACCAGGGGAACCTCCAAAAAGGCTCCCACGGACAATCTCAAGGGTCGCACGGGCACATGGGGAGTAAGGCTGTCCCGCAGATAAGCAGGGCCAAGGCCGTGGGAGATATAGCTGGATGTCATCAGTATACTGATCACCTCACCCCAAACTCCCTGACAACCTTCTCCAAAGGCTGCATGTACACATTGAACAACAGAGGGGATAAGATGGAACCCTGCGTAATCCCACATGTGAGGCCCTGGGGGAGTTTTCATCTTCCCCCCCCAGGACCACACGCTGGGTTCTCCCAGCCAGGAAAGAGCGGAACCATTCAAGAACAGTCCTGTTAATCCCTGCCTGGTCCTGCAACTGAGCCACCAATAACTCATGATCAACAGTATCAAATGCACTTGAGAGATCTAACAGGATCAACAGGGTCGAGCGACCCCAGTCCAACTCATGGGAGAGGTTGTTGACCAAGGCCAAAAGCGCAGTCTTCATGCCATAATCCGGACAAAAGCCCAACTTCGAGGGATCAAGAAAAGTGACCCGGTCCAAATGCCCCTGAAGCTGCTGAGCCACCACCCGTTCAATAACCTTCCCTAAAAAGGGAAGGTTAGAGAGTGGCTGATAGCTGGCCAAGGTGTCAACACCCAAATATGACTTCTTGAGCAGGGGCCTTACTACCACCTCCTTGAGGCAGTCCAGCATCCTGCCCTCCCTAAGGGAGGCATTGACTATTCCTGCCAGCAATGGCCCCACCATCCTGGGCTGGATGGAGGGTTAGATGAACATCATGGGGAAGGGGTACTCTCCTCCTGTGCAGGCATAGGGATAGAAACCTCCCTCCTGAGTCAGTGATTGGTTTACTGGTCAGCAGTGTTACATGTCAAGGATGTAGCCATCCCAGCATGTTTATTAATCAATAATGTAGGTCATCAAGGATGTGATGTGCTTGTAACAATTTCTTCATGTAGCTTTTCATGCATTATCTAACCAGTTCTAGCAACATACTCTGTACTGAAATGCGTATACACACTATGGATCTGAGACCTCTCCTCAAACCTCTTCATCCGAGTCCTGTGAGCTATTTGGGGATCTCTGGAGGCTGCATCCTAGATTTGTGACTCAAGACTCCACTCTGATAATAAACCTTCCTATAGATTTGGCTCCGGTTCCGTGTCTATCTCCCTGTAGGGTAACTGTCAGGCTCCGGGGTGCATAGCTGGGGAAAATGAGGAGGGAGGAAACAGAAGACCAGAGGACGGGGAGAAAAGGGGTGTCCACAAGGCTACTTCTTGAAGCCTCTCTGCTGCTATCCACTACCTGGGAGACTACATGCACAGCATATCTACCGGACAAGCTGGTCTAAGAGGGCGTACAACTCATCATTGAGGCCAGGGGGCCAAAGGGACCAGAAGAAGGGACCAACCACAAGGGAGTGGGAGGAAATCCCAATGGAAGGGAAGCTGGTAAGGGGGATCAGTGACAGAGAACAATGGGAGTAGACCAGCAGCGCGGAGCACTGGCAGGGATAGTCAAAGACAAGGGAGCAGACAGTTAGCTAGTGACTGAGGAGCTGGAGGGGAAACCAACGAAAGCTGGAGGCAGGGCTAAGCAGAGCCAGAGAAGCTGGTGGGGAAAGCCAGCTATGGGGGTAACTGGGGGGAAACGAAAAAAGACACAGCACACTTCTAGGAAGGGGTCGACACAGGGGCTGTAAGGGAGACCAGGGGACAAACAGCACACAACCCCCAAGACACTTTTAGGAGAGGATCAACACTAGGGCTATAAGGGAGACAGGGAGGTAAGGGGACAAACAGCCCACAGCCCACAATACACTTCTTCTAGGGGGTCAACACAAGGGCTGTAAGGGAGACAGAGAGGTAAGGGGACAAACAGCACACAACCCACCGTACAATTCTGGGAGGAGGGGATCAACACAGGCGCTGTAAGGGAGGCCAGAGGACAAACAAGACACAACCCACAATACACTTCTTGGAGGGGGTTACCACGAGAGCTGTAAGGGAGGCAAGGAGGTAGGGGAACAAACAGCACACAATCTCCAAGACCCTTCTAGGAGGGGAACAACACTAGAGCTGTACGGGGGACAGGGCGGTAAGGGGCCCAACACACACAATCCACAGTATAGTTCCAGGAGGGGACCAACACAGGAGCTGTAAGGGAGGCAGGGGGGTAAGGGGACAAACTACAACACTGAGCACAAGACAAAGGAAGGGATGGAATAGTAGTCACAAACACTGTGCACAAGATGCTACGGGACCACATGCACACAACAAAGGCTTGGGACGGGTATGAGATGTTGCTCCACTGGCTTCCTGTGACCACACCCATGCTTAAATGCTTTCTGTGGCCAATCAGGTGACTGGCTACAGTTGGGGGAGGCATGACACCCAAGGAACATCCACACAGGAGGAGATAGGGAGAGAAAAAACAAGACCTTCACAAGCCCACCAGGTGGCATGGGGCTCTAGATTGTGCTCTAGTATCCCAAGGGCCATGGGTTCAAGGCCCAGCCCTGACAGTAAGCTTTGGCTCTGGAATGATGGTACCTCCCACTGCCTCCCCATGGGCATGGTCTGCCTTTTACCACAGGTCTGTTCACCATTCCTATATAAGAGGTACCTGCCCTCATGGAGATTTCCAAGTGTTAGATGCTATGAATAGACCATTTGCAGATAGACCCGAGCATCCTTGGTAATAGGAGCACACATGGGTACTCTTCTACAGCTAAGGACAACTTTGCTTTATTTTAGACAATGCCTTGCCACCAGGTGTTTATCACAAGCAAAGTTACTCATTAACAAGCACAGCTGGAATAAAAACTGAATGGTCCTTTCCCACCTGCTAATCTTAGCTATAAATTAGTACCTAAAGAATACAATCAGTTTCTCTCTGGCTGATTCAATCCTGCAGCAGGGACAACTCCTTTATCACCCAAGGGCCCGATGCTTCCCGTTTACAGACTTTAATCCCTGGGTTCACAAGAGCTTGAAAGCCCTTGTTGCTCACTTGTGATCCAATGTTAGACACAGACACTTCTTCATAAAGATAAGAAGTCAATTTATTGAGTTACATAAGCAAGATTGTTGATGCAGAATGGTTACTAGAAATCCACACACGTGTGATACTGGCCTACATGTCGACTACAAGCCTAATAAATATGAAAAGCAAAACATGCAACATGTATGTAATGTTACAATTGAGAACTATAAAACCCAAATCAGGACTGTGACATGTGACCAAGCTCCAGGAAATGCAAAGAGCTAACAAGAATGTGTATTTGGGAACCCTGGCCAGCCAGACCTGTGGAGATGCAAATCAACCTTCATGTTTGCCTGGGTTGCCTACGTGACAGGCCTCACGTTTCTCCAAGGAGGGAACGAGAGACAAAGACACCATGAAAGATATTTAAGGAGGCCATTAAGCCACCTGGATAAAGCTCTCTCATTTAGCCATCTGGAGCAGCTGCATCTGCATCCTAAAAGCTGTCACCCAGTGAGGTTGGAAACCATGAACTGAGAGAGGGGACTTTGCTTTCTAGCAACCCTAAGACTGAAGACCCAGTCGCTTACATCAAAGACTAGGGATGGGCGAACGCGGTTCGGAAGTTCGGTGTTCGGCCCGAACTCAGCCTGTTCGGATGACCGAACGCGAATCCGAACCCGAACATACCGAGCAGAACCAAACACCGAACAGCAAAATAGCCGAACAGTTTAGTCAGTTCAGATCGCGTTCGGTTGTGTTCTGGTGGCTAAAATGTGCTACTGTTACTCTGTTACTCAGGTCACTGGAAGGCCAAATGTAGCAGGGAGGGGGAAGTCATCTGACTCAGCTAGGAGCAGACATCCAGGCACCAGGGGTGGAGGGTGGAGAGTGGCTTGGTGTAGCCGCCAGCCTGTCGAATCACCATCTCTTTTCGCCTCAGACCTCTGGCTTGGCAGTCTGCGATTGGCCACGGGCTAGGCTGCACAGAGCCAATGGGGCTTGCGGTGAGGCGGGCGCAGCAAGAAACAAAACTGTCTGCCTCCCCCCTTCCCAATACCTTCTGAGCGAGTCACTGTTCCTGAGCAGCAGGCGTTTCAGAAGGGTCCTTCACCCAGCATTTTCCAGCTCCCCAATCCATTGCCATCCTCCTCCTATTTCACCCATCCAACCCATCTACCTCCATATTCTCATTTATTTACCTTAGCTTAGATAGATATAGTTGTTATTTTTTGTTTTTATCCCTCCCTGTGTTCAATCTTCCTTCCTCCCTCCCCCCTCCATTGAATCCTTTCCCTATATATTCCATCCCCAGTGATTCCCTTCCCTTCCCCTGTTTTTTTATTCATTTAGAGTAGGATTATTATAGATTGATTTAGGTTTCATTTCAGTTTTGTACCCCTCCTTGTCTTGTTTGTGATTGCCCCCCAACCCCCATCCCATATATTCATAGGTAGATAGATAGGATTAGGTCGATACATTTTTGTTTGAGTAGTTTAGTTTAAGGTTTACTGATAGAGTTTACTGTTTTCTGTGATTCAGCTTTAGGGTTTGTTGGAGTTATTCATAGCATTTAGAATACATTTATTAGTTAGGTAGTTAGTTAGTTATTAGTGTAGATATAGAGATATAAATATTTGATAAAAAAATTCAATAAAATTTTTTTAAAAAATTATATATTAAAAAACATTGTTTTTTTCGGGAGAAATGGAGAAGGGAAGGAGAGGCCGATCTGCTGCCCGTAGGGGAGGCAATGGGGCACGTCCCAGAGGCCGTGCACGAGGAGCGGCAGCAGGCAGCAGCAGTAGCCAGAGGCAGAGCGCCTCACCCCCTCCCAAAATCAGGAGGCCTGCTTTAGGGGCCCAGGGTGCTCTGCAACGTCTCCTGGCAGTGCCCTCCACTGACACTCAGGGCACTGGAAGGCCTGCAGGAGTTGAGGCTCAGGCTGCTGCATCTGTGTCTGCTGTGCGTGGTGATGGAGCAGGAGCTGGGGCTGCTTCTTCTACCGATGTTCCTCCAGGGCCACCAATGTCCCCCACAGTCGAGGAAATCCCCAGTAGCCCAGAGCTGGTGGATCCCACCCCGGCTGCTAGAGGCAGGGCCCGATCCCCGGGCAATGCCAGTACTAGGGACTGGGAGAGGAGGAGTGGCAGCAGCGGCAGCTGCAGCAGCACTAGCAGCCACAGAGGGGGGCACAGGGAGAGTGCCAGCAGCATGGCGGGCACGGGCAGTCTACCCTCCGGGTCCCAGTACTCCCCTTCTGGGGACATCGCCATGATCGCTGGGGACAGTGAGGAAGAGGCAGCAGTCAGTGACACTAGTGCCGCAGAGGATATCTATGTCCATGAGGCAATGTCTGACCCTCCTCCTCCCAGAGCTGCATCACCACCAGTGCCACAAAGTTCTCCCTCTCCCAGCAGCACTGGCAGCAGCACGTCTGCCGGGGCGGGCAAGAAGGCAGCAGGAGGGGGAAAAAAATCCACTGTCTGGGAGCATTTTAAGCAGGTGAGGGCAGATGATCCCAGAGAGGTGCAGTGCACGCTGTGCCAAAAGGTGGTGAAGCGTGGGCGGGCGCTTGCCAACCTTGGCACAACTGCAATGGCCAGGCACCTGAAGGCATGCCACAGTGCTGTGTTGCTGAGCGGGAAGGCAGGCGAAGTGGATGCCAGCGGGTTCCCGACTCCAGCGGCCAGTCGCCCGGCCCATTCAGCGGGCCAGCGTTCTGCAGCTACTGCTGCTGCCTCTACCAGCAGCAGGAGCAGTATGGGGGCAGAAAAACTGCAGGAGCCTCCCCAGCAGCACCGCCAGTCCACCATGGAGGAGATGGGGTGGGGCGATGTGTCGAGGCCATCGGCAGGGCGCCGTGGCACAGGCTTCCAGGAAAAAGGCAAGCGCCTGGTTGCCGAGATGATTGCCCTGGATGGCCAGCCCTTCTCCATTGTGGAGGACAAGGGCTTCCAGCGTCTGCTTGCATTCCTGGCTCCCAACTTTAAGCTTCCTTCCCGCTCCGCCCTGAGTCGGACTGTGGTCCCACAGTTATATAGGGCTTTGAAGGAGCGGGTGAGGGAGCAGCTTGCAGGGGCTGGGGGGGCAACGGTCCACTTCACCACGGACCTGTGGTCCTCCAGGAACGCCCAGCATGCCTACCTGGCAGTGACTGCACACTGGTGGCAGGACGCAAAGGCAGTGCTTGGCAGTGGCAGGAGGGGACCTGAAGCAGGGTATAGGTGGGCCCTGCTTCAGTCCCAAGTTATGGACAGCTCCCACACCGCAAGGAAGGTAGAGGCAGCCCTGACCACCATGGTGAGGGAGTGGCTCACGCCAGGCGTGGCCTTCACCAAGGGGTGTGTGGTCACGGACAACGCGGCCAATATGCTTAAGGCAGTCCGTGACGGGGGGTTCACGAGTATCCCTTGCGCCGCACACACCCTCCACCTGGTGGTGAAGGACGCTCTGGGCTTGGGTGATAAAGGCATTGGGCCAGGCACCCTTAGCTCCCTGGTCGAGCGGGGGAGGAAGCTGGCGGGCTTCTTCAACCGCAGCGTGAAGGGCAGCGAACTCCTCCGGGAGAAGCAGGCTGAGCAAGGGTCCCCGGTGCACACCCTGATCCAGGATGTCTCCACCCGGTGGAACTCCACCTTCCTGATGCTGGAGCGGCTTCTTGAACAGAAAGCCGCCCTGCATCAGGTGGAACTGGAGACAGACATCGAGTCACCTCCAGGGTACAACAGGGAGGAATGGGATATTATATCCCAAACCGTCTCTGTCCTGAGACCATTCCTGGCCGTCACGGAGACACTGAGCAGCTCCACTGCCACCCTCAGCCAGGTGACCCCGCTGGTGCATAGTCTCCACAGCAGCCTGGATGAGATTCTTGGGGCGGTGGGGCGGGATCGTGGCCCTCAGGGCAGGAGAATGTGCGACGAGGCGATGGAGCTAGCCGACAAGTTGAAGGCGGGCCTGAGCGCTCGCTTTGGTGACCTCCTGCGCCGGGACGAATATGTCCTGGCAACCATGCTGGACCCCAGGATCAAGGGCAGCATGGCACGGGAAAGTGCGCACTATGGCCTCCAGAAGGGGATGCTGGTCGATAAGGTCAGGCAGGCAGAGCGGGCCATGCAGCGGGATGCCCCTGGGGATGGTGGGAGTAGGAGCAGCGACCCTCAGCCATCTGGGTCTATCCCTGCCTCCAGCAGCAGCAGGACCCTTACTGCCAGCAGCTCCTCCTCTGTTCTGTCCACTCAGGGGAGCATGGGGACCAGCAGCACAAAAGGGCAAGCAGCGTGGCTGAGGGCAGTGGGGCAGGTGGTGCCCACCCAGAGCTACCGGAGGGAGTATGATGGCGCCTCAGCAGCAGTGGAGACCTATCTGGAGGAGGAGCCTTGCATAGAACCCGGCAGCGATCCCTTGGCCTACTGGGCCAGCAAGGCCCAAGTGTGGCCGGCCCTGTCCAAAGTGGCCAAGGGATTCCTGTCCTGCCCACCAACCAGTGTCCCCAGCGAGAGGGTGTTCTCCATCGCGGGGGACATATGTTCCCCGCACCGCCTGAGACTGGGGGCCAAGTTGGTGGAGCAGTTGCTCTTTCTCAAGGTGAACCTTCCGCTGCTGGGATTCCCGGAGCTGCCCCTGGACAAAGAGTGATGGTGCAGTGGCACACGCCATCCATCCCATGCCAGGGGCAGTCGTGGGACAGGGCTCCTCCTCCTCCATCCAGGGCTCGGCTGCTAATAGTACTGTGCTGCTGAGGTGCTGTCCCTCCGTCCCAATGCTTGCACCCACCCTGCCTCTCTCTCTTTGCCTCTCTCTCTCTCTCTCTCTCTCTCTCTCTCTCTCTCTCTTACTAGACGGCCTAGGCCGCCTTATCTGACTGACCTCATGATGCAGGCTGGGCCTAGGAAACAAACAAACAAACTGTAAGTCTGCCACCCGGCCTATGACTACCCAATTCCTCGTGGGGCAGAAGCTGAAGGACAAACCCTCTCCCCTTTCCACAAAGAAAAAGAACAGCTTTCTGGGAAATCACAGTGGGCATCCCCAACCCAGCCCCGCTCTCTCATTCCTCGTGAGGAATCTAAAGGGAGAGCTGTTGCAAGTAGCAGACGCTGCCACTTTAGCCCCACAGCACCCTCCATGTCGGGACCCACTCGCAGGGGGGGGCTGTGGCAAAGTACAAGCGGCCCCCCTCCCCAAAAGCCTACTCCTCCACGGATCCCGGCTGAAGCTGGCTGCTGAAAATAAAAGCCCCTCCGACCACCGGTGCCCGCCACCTCCCGACCCCTGCCAAGGAGCCTATCTCTCTTTCTCTCTGTCTTACCCACCCACAGAAACACCAGCAGCCCTGCACCTCCTGGGGGCTTTCTGCTAGTTGAGACCCTGCTGCTGGCACCGCACATCTTTGGGTTACTATGCTACTTGAGGTGGCATGTGCTGCTGGAAGGGATCTAGTAGCTGTATGAGATTCTGCCACCTGCCAGCCAGAACTTCAGCACATAGGGAGGGATAAAAGAGAGGACATGTAAAACAAACCTCATAACAATAAATTTGAAAACTTTACTTAAAACTATTTACAAATTCAATACAGGAAAACAAAATAACAACAACAACATTTAATAAAACAAAAGCAAACATGTAAAGGAAACTTATTAATTAAACAACCTAAGAGTCAGTGTCTCTGCCACTGGGCCTGTCCCCCCGTATTTGGGGGAAAGGCAACAGGCCTTGGGGCAGCTCACATTCCGTAGGTCCGGCCACCATAGAGGGGTCCACCATGCTATTGTCCATGGCATATTCCACCACCTCTTGCAGATCGTTATGCCACCTGGAGAGTGCCTGGTGGTAGACCTGCACACGGCGCAGCTTGGCGGACACATACTGGCCGTATGCCACCACCCGCTGCCACTCCGCCTGCATCTCCACCACCAGGCACTTCTCCAGGTTGGCGGAGGAGTGCTGGACCCCCTCCACGTGGCCCTGGGTGCGGCTATGCAACCTGGCCCTAAGGGTCTTGATCGTGGCATCCTCCGGGATCTCTAGGGATCTCCATGGTGAGGCTTGAGGTGGGGGGAGGGAAAGGGTTTATATGCCTCCTTTTCCTGGTGGCCTTCCCCCCCCCTTTGCATGCATTGCAGTTCCATGGGCGCAGCTGCAGCGGAGTTCTCCTCACCCGCCAGCCTCACCCACATTTCGTGGGTCCGCTTGATGTGGCTGAGAAGCCCTGATGTTGTCCCCCCCCCCCTCTGCTGGCGGAACACTTTTTTGCAGATCTAAAAAGAGCAGAAAAGGAAGGAACATTAGAAGTGCCATACTGTGTCAGACCAATGGTCTGTCAAGCCCTGCCTGCATTCTGTCTCCACGAGTGGGTGGACTGGGTGGCCATCCAATCTCTCTCTGCAGGGGACTTCCATTCCTAACAGGTCAGAGGGTAATTCATTCCCTGTTGTTCCAGTCCCCGTGACATACCTTGCATGTGGCGGTTCTGTCGCCCT
>QEPC01008937.1:1939826-1952994 GCA_003113815.1 Sphenodon punctatus
TTGACTGTGGGTGTCTTCAGACGTTACGAGATCACGGTGAATACCCACCTGTGGTCACCGTGTCTCGAACGTCTGTTTGCGGCGCGCCATATGTTGGCCACGGTGAATCCCCACATGGGGTCCGTTTGAACCACGCTTCCCGGGCTAGCCGGGGGAAGGTCCCGGGAAGCGTGGTCAAACAGATCCCGGGCCGTGACCAACAAAAAGTCACATCTGGCTGCGCGCCATGGCCCGGGATCCCCGGCGGGATCCCGGGCCATGGCACATTCGGCCGGACGTGGCGGCCGCATTGGCCCCGCCGCCCACCTGTCTCCTCGGAGGGCGGGCGGCGGGGTTCGTGGAGGGGGCGGGGCCGTGCAGCCGCACATTGCGCCGCGCGGCCCCGGCCCCTCCAACTTTCCCCGCCGGGATCCCCCCGGCACGTCTGTTGTGCCGTTACGGGGTGACCCCGGCGGGGAATGAAGCCGGTGGTTCCGGTATGAGGCCAAAGGGCCCCGTATCGTCTGAAATCACCCTCTGTGGCAGACATCCGCTGCCACCCACTGTTGGCCACTGTTTGTGCCTGACTGATGCCCACCACCCACGCACCCACCCGCACGCCAGTGAGCTGAGCTCGCTCTAACTGATACAGCCTTTCTTGTCTTAAAAGTAAAAAAAAGTTTACAAACCTGGAAGGAATGGCAGTAGAGCCCACCGTTTCCTCCTCGTCCAAAGAGGAATCCAGTGTCACCAGTGCCACGGGAGGTGTAGCAGGGGCAGCGACCTCCACCAGTTCCTCCTCCTCCTCCACCGGGAAATGTGCCCACAGCCAGAGTATGCAAGCAGCCTTCTTCATTTTATTTATTTATTTATTTTCAAAAAACCCACACAGCACAAACCAACAGTCACCCACAACACACACCAACCCACCCAAACACACAGCACAGCCAAACCCAACACAATCACAGCCAAAACACATTAACCAAACAGCCACAGACTCAAACACACACCCACTCGCCTCACAGCTCCACACGCACACGAATTTCCAGTTTCCGGCATGATTTCTGGCTTCCCGCCCGCTCGTAATATTTTTAGACTGAACGCCAGCGCCAAACACCAAATGCCAAACGCGATCTCAGCGATCCGCCCGAATGGCAAATGACCGAACCCAAACACACGAACCAAATGCGGCCGAACCGAACAGCCAAACATGAACTCGGCGATCCACCCGAACGGCCGAACACAAACACACTAACCGAACGCGGCCAAACCGAACGGCCGAACACGAACTGCGATCTGTTTGCCCATCCCTATCAAGAACTGAGAAGAACTTATGGACCTTTGTAGGGTAAGATGCTTATTTAGGAACTCAACCAGTATAGATCAAGAATGTGTTATATTTACTTTTGATTTCTAGTAATCACTCTGTGTCAACAATCTCACTTATGTAATCAATAAACTGACTTCTTATCTTTATGAAGAAGTGTCTGTGTTTAACATTGGAACACAAGTGAGCAACAAGAATTCTCAATCTCTTGCGAACCCAGAGATTAAAGAGTCTGTAAATGGGAAGGATCGGGCCCTTGAGTGACAAAGGGGTTGTCCCTGAGGCAGGCTTGAATCAGCCAGAGAAAGAAAACTGTTCAAGTGGACTGTACGCGAGGGAAACTGAGTCACTCAAACCCGGTAAAGTGCGGGTGCAGACTTCCAACCTGTGACAATGGTTACTAGAAATCAAAGGTAAATATAACGCATTCCTATATCTATACTGGTTGAGTTCCTAAATAAGCATCTTACCCCACAAAGGTCCATAAGTTCTGGTTTCTCAGTCATAGATGTAGAATTTTGCTTTATTTTAGACAATGCCTTGCCACCAGGTGTTTATCACAAGCAAAGTTACTCATTAACAAGCACAGCAGGAATAAAAACTGAATGGTCCTTTCCCACCTGCTAATCTTAGCTATAAATTAGTACCTAAAGAATCGGCAATGGATGTGTCCTTACACTAAATCACACTTAAAACTGAGGGCACCTGACCGTTCTGTGCTGTTGTCTGTGAAACTAATTTTTAAAACATTCCCCATAACTTCTACAGTAGTTGGTACTTAATGAACGGTCAAGGTTAATTAATTCACTGAACTGAGTAACCAAAAGGAGTAAAGTCATGGTTGGGGCAAAAGTTTTCATATTTTGAATGTCAGCTTCTTGATACCAGAGGGGGAGAGAAGTCATTTGGTCTGTGAGAGCCGTATGCCTTATATCTGATCAGAATAAATGTGCCAGTGTGAACTGCTACAATAATCAGAGCTCAGGGCATAACATGCTCCTCCCTTGTCCAACCTTTCTATTAAAATCATTTTGCAATTTCACAAGAGGAGGCCACATCTGAAAAGTCCACCATTACAAATTAACACTCATTAATATTCTAAGCAGAATGGTATAGTGTTGAATAGTAGATTTGCTAAATCAAGTGCAGATCCACTGGCAAAATAATGTGCAGAAACTTGGACTCCTGCTGATTTTGCATATTTGTGGCATGAATAAATAGGATGCTTCAGCCCCCACAGGCATCAGTCCAGCACCTTTCATGAGCACTAAGCTCACTTTGCAAAGGGGAACATATAGAAAAATGAAATGCACATTGATTTCCTTTAGCCCAGTAATGTTGTCTTCTTAACTTCTCAAGGACTAAATATAGGAAACAGTTAGTTGAGCTGGTTGGAGGGAAAACAGGAGAAAAAAAAAATCAAGAGAAGAGTGAAAGGGCCTTTTGATTTTGCAGTTTCTTTTGAATGCTTTTATTTTTTCATCCAAATTCCAAATTGAATTTTTTTCTAACCCCCTCACTCCTACCCCATTATTTTCAAGAGTTTTTGTAAGGTTTCGTTGCATCCACACTGGTGTGACAAACAAGGAAAACAGAAAGTGTTAGGAATAAAAGGCAAGTGTTTATTAATAAACAATTAGAGCTGAAATAAAATTTCAACAAAATGGGAAATCTCATTGAAATCCTGGTTCCTAATACTGTCTTGTTCAAACTGAGAACCTCTCTGCAATGTCTAAACTGACATTTTGCATCTCAAGTTACTCACTTTCTGCTTACCAGGATCCCATTTACTATTTTGCCATCCATTTGGAAGCCCAAGAGGTAATACCAAAGCAATACTGCATTTCTTGCACTCCATTTTCCCTTGTACTTTCTTGTCACTCATTGGTTGGTACACTGATTTCTTTATTAATCTGCAATTCACTTGCAGATTGATCAAAGCAAAGAGAAAAACATGGAACAACAATTCTGATTGGAGGCACTGGAGTGGAGTTTAAGGGACAGTGAGGGGAGGGGGAAGGCTGAGCTATTTGCACAGTGATTGGCTCAAAAATGCAAAAACAACAAACCCAGGAAGTAAAAAGTAAGAGATAAATTAATGGTATGCAGTACATGGTAACCAGTAAGCGGAAAATCAGTAAATCAGGATATTATCTCGTGGTATTGCAAGAATCGAGAAATCACATCAGTATCAGAAAACAGTTGGGAAATTGATGCCGGTTCTCAATGTGTGTCACCGGGAAGGGCTAGTCCCAGGGGAAAAGGGGGGGGAGGAATGTGCCCTTCCAGTCTCCTTACACCCCAGTGACTCACGCACATGCCCGTGCCCCTTGCTCTGTGGGGAACAAGTGAGAAATGAATGCCCGTCAGGATAGTGGGTGGATCTCTAGGCCTCCAAGAAACCAGGTCCCTATCATCATAGGGCACAGAGCATTTGTAGGGAGCCTTGGGCCGCGCACTAGGCGCGCCACTCGCATAGCCCACACCAACAACGGGGAGGGGAAGGAAGGCATGGTACCCATGAGGGTAGCCGGGGGGGGGGGGGAAACCCAGGGAGCAATGGAGCAGGAAGGAGGCTTGCACACAAAGGGGAAGGGTTCACAGTGTAGGGCCCAAAAGGGGGGGGGGGAGGGCTCTCACTCCTCTTCGTCCACGCAGCTGCCATACATGCTCGCACAATGCACTCACACACAAGGGAAAAGGGGAAGGTCCAACAGTTAATCCAGTTCCAAAGCACTCCACAATATACCAAAACACAAGCACTTAGCTCTCTCTCAGGCCGGTTTCTCCACTGCAATCATCAGCACCGAGTGTTCCCTGGCGCCGGTGTTTATCCCTAAAGCCCTGCCCCCTCTGCACGTCCGCAGGCACGCCAAGCATCACACAGGGGGTGTGGCCCCCTGGACGCATCAGACGGCCCAGCGCCCGCATCCAGTGCATCCACCGGCATGAGCCGCAGTGGGGGAGGAGTCCCCAGCACCACTGTTGGTGCAGCAGCCAGCAGCTGGAGGCCCCGGCGGGCAGGAATAACAATATGGTGAATTTTTTTTGTGAGAAGCTATTTAGCTGCCTATTTCAGCCCTATCAATAATGGGTATCCACTGAAAGCAAGTAAGCAAGCAAGAAAGTACTTCAGAAACACCAAAATGAAAACAAATGTTCTGCTGAAAAAAATCCTTTAGAATTCTGTTCTTGAAAAAGAAAAGGTTTGTTAGAGTCCCCACATTTCTCCCGACCCTCTTCTCACTCCCAAACACAAACACTTTTTATTTGGAAAGAAAAGCTACTTTATGTCTACATTACTGTTCATGAGAGAGGCTGTGCTAAGGAAGGTAGATAGTAACGCTGCTGGGGACCAACTTCTTTCATCCTGTCTTGAAGCTTGATACCTTTCAGGTCTGGTCCCACTCAGTGTAACTTGTCCCTTGATATCAATGGGAGAGGTTCTCTTTCCCTTTGTCATTAATTATCTCCGATGCTCTCTTCACCTTTAGAATCTGTCTGCACTGTTCTAGGCCAACCTCTCCCTGTGCGAGGATAGCAGGCATGGTGTCTTTGAACCTGGGATCTAAAAAAACATAGCAAGCTCTGATTCTTTATTGTATGTTATGTAGGGGTCATCTTTCATTGTGACTACTATGCTGTCCACGAAGCACCTTGTAACCACGTCACAGAGTACTTCAAAGCACCCCTGAATGTTACAAATGAGAGGGATGAGCTCACTTCCTTTGCCAGCCACTTGCATGTGTTCCTTAAAAGATTTCAGGATTATACACAGGCATTCCGTGCATCTCCACTGAAGAGGTAGCTATCTGCAACACTGGGAATGCTGTGTACTCATGACGACTTTATATATATATTACCCAGCACCAGAGAAGCACAGAATTGTACCTGGCTGGATGATAGGATACTCTTCCTGTGTGTTGAATTGGGATACAAGGAGACACAGGCTGGGTTACATTTGCATTACTTACGCCATTATTAAACATTTTCCCACAGCACCGCCAACTGAAACACTTTTGCAGATCAGTTACCTACTGCTCAGCAGAGTGCTTACACAACAATGAAAGTAATACAATTTGATATTTGTATAATTACATATCTATATTAAAATGTATACCTTGTTCTTTCCTGTTGTGTACTTGGATAAGTACAGCTTGCAGCAGCATCAAATTTTTTTCAGGATTTTTCAGACATACTTTTTTGAGAATTGACCTCTTCCAAAATGATAGCATCATATGTCGTTCAGTCTGCTCTCTGTATGTATGCAGCAGTTCATAGACATGCAAAAATGAACTATCAGCTGGTCTCTCACTTTCCCTTTTTAGGGAATGTTATTGAGCGGGTGGTGGTTCGGCAGTTGCAGGAGCATCTGGACTGGATTAACTTGTGCTATCCCTTGTAGTCACGTTTTGCCCTGGATATGGCACAGAGACTGCACATGTGGCCTTGGTCGATGACCTCTCCCATGAGTTGGACCAGGGTGATTCAACCCTGTTGATCCTATTAGATTTCTCGGCTGCATTTGATACCATTGACCATAAGTTGTTGGTGACTCGGCTGTGGGACTGGGCAAGGATTGGCGGGACCGTTCTTCAGTGGTTCCACTCCTTCCTGGCTGGGAGAGTCCAATGTGTGGTCCTGGGTGATTTTTCATCTTTTCCCCAGGGCATCACATGTGGAGTCCCACAGTGTTCTATCTTGCCTGGTCTCTTTTTCAATGTGTACATGCAGTCTTTGGGGGATGTTATTAGGTAATTGTCGTGGGGAAGGCTGGAGAAGTGGTGGCTTCCATCATTGATGGGATCTGTCCTGCCCTGGTATCTCAGGTTTGGAGTCTGGGGGTGCTCCTGGACCCGCAGCTCCGTCTGGATGCTCAGGTGGTGGCTGTGGCGAATGGGGCATTTTGCCAATTACATCTGGTGCGTCAGCTTCGGCCATATGTCTTGGACTCCGACCTAGCCATGATCGGCCATGCTTTCATTACCTCGAGATTGGACTACTGTAATGCACTTTACATTGTGCTACCTGTGGTGCTGGTTTGGAGGCTGTAGCTGGTGCAGAATGCGGCAGTTCATCTCCTAACGGGGATGGGCCGACGCAAGCGTATTACACCAGTGCTTTGCTTTCTGCACTGGCTGCCTACAGTCTTCCGGGCCCAATTCAAGGTGTTGGTGTGGACCTTTAAAGCCCTAAACAGCCTGGACCCCGCCTACCTGCAGGATCACCTCACCCTCACCCTCCGGGACCTGGATCAGCCACTGTGGTTGGCTGGGGGCGCCCTCCTCGAGGTCTCCTGGGTTTCTTGGGTGTCGACCTTGCGGAGGGCATTCTCTGTGGCTGCACTACGATTGTGGAACTCCCTCCCATTGGAGGTCTGCCTGATTACCGACCTCCCCTCTTTCCATAGACAATGTAAGACCTGGCTGTTCACTGTGCTTTTCCTGAGGGAAAGGGTGTGGGGGGTATGTTGTTTTTAATATTGTGTTTTAATAGTGTTTTAAATCATATTATTGTTGTTTAAAATAGTTTTTTTAATATGTTGTCACCCCGAGATTAGCCCCGAGATGCTTTTAGCAGGATGGGAAGGCATACAAGTTTTATTTAAAATATATTATTATTATTATTATTATTATTATTAACAAACATTTATATAGCGCCAGCAGTGTACCTAGCACTTTACAAAGTAATAAAATAGACAGGGTCCCTGCCCCTAGGGCTTACAATCTGAGAGACAGGAGCTGGGGGAGAGACTTAGGAAGGGGAACAGAGGGAGAGACAAGGGGTCTAACATTCATGAAGATGCGAGGTCTCAAGTGCACGTACTTGGCTTGGTTACGATGAGAATGACAGCAGGCAGGTCCATGTTGCAAGGATAAGGGTAAACCGATCATAGGTATAGGAATAGTGGCTCAGCAGGATAAAGAGTCAGACAGAGCAGAGCGAAAGAGGTGAGTTTTAAGGAGAGATTTGAAGGTATGAAGGGAGGGGGCAAGGCGGATGTGGACAGGGAGGGAGTTCCAGGCATGGGGGGCAGCAAGTGAGAAGGGACGAAGGCGCTTAGGGGAGCAGGGAAGGCGTGGAAGGGTGAGAGAAGGGACAGAGGAGGAGCGAAGTGCACGGGCTGGAGTATGGAGGGCGATAAGTGCAGAGAGGTAGGGGGGAGCATAAATATATAAATATTTTAAAATCATTTAATAAAATCATGACTTTTAAAATTTTGTTTATGGAACTGAACCCTGTATTTTATTTTTCTAATCATAATCATGTGAGATCAGTGGCAAATAAGGCAACAACGGTCCAGGAGGTCATCCTGGATCATGCCACCAATCTTGCATGTATCACGGAGACCTGGCTGGACGATGAAATGGGGCCAATTCTGGCTGATCTGGTTCCGGTTGGGTACTCCGTGCAGCACCAGTCGTGACCAGAGGGACAGGTGTGTGTAGCTATGGTTTTTAAAGAGGGCTGCTCTGTGAGGAGGTATCCAGAGCAGTCCATGGCAGGTATTGAGGCTCTCCATCTTGTGTTTGATTTTGCAGGAGACAGTTTGGGTGTGCTACCGGTATAGCATGCACCTACCAGTTCAGTGGTCTCCCTGCATGCCCTGGCGGAGGCTGTGTTTGAAGTGGTGTTGCGGTCCTCGTCCTTGGGGACCTCAACATTCACACCAACGCAGTTCTCAGGGGAGCCGAGCATGAGTTCATGGCCGCCATGGGCCTTTCCCAGAGGGTCAATGGCCCGACACACCTTGGAGGACATAACTTAGACCTCATGTTTTGCACTGACCTTGAGGCGGGTGGTCCGTTAATGGGGGAGATATCAGCTGTGCCCTTGTCATGGGCAGACCATTACCTCCTGCAGACCTCCTTTCTAGTACATGTCTGCCCCCAGAAGGGTGCGGAACCTATTAGGATAGTCCACCCCCGGAGGTTGTTGGACCCAGTGCAATTCCTAGGCGCTCTGGGGGAGTTACCCTCTGACCTTGATGACCATAACATCAATGGTCTTATCAAGCTGTGGAACACCTTGCTGATGGAGGTCATCAATCAAATGGCTCCCAGGCATCCATTGCCCAGGCAGAGGCTCCGCAGGCTTCCTTGGTTCTCTGAAGAGCTGTGGATGCTGAAACAGGTGGGGCGACAGTTGGAGCGATGGTGGCATCATTCTCGGGCTGAAGCCAACAGATTGCAGCATAGAGCTAGTTTACGAGCCTATGCTGTGGCTATGCGGGCAGCAAAGAGGGAATTCTTTGCTACCCTCATAGCATCCACAAAATCCCATCCAGCGGGGGCTGGTCAGTCCGGCCTCCCTCAGCCCTGGAGTTGAGTCATCATCGACCCACTGTAACCTTTTTGTGGATTATTTTGTGGAGAAAATCGTTTGTATTCACCAAGACCTCAATGCTGCACTTAATACAGTGGAGGAGGTAAAGGTGGTAGAAACCCCGCCTTGTCTGATTTTGTGGGATCAGTTTCCATCGGTGACGCTTGCTGATGTGATTGGGTGCTGGGGGCTCTTCGAGTCACTTCTTGTGAATTAGATCCGTGCCCGTCCTGGCTGATTAAGGCCTGCCTGGAGACAATGGGGCCATTGCTGGCTGGGGTGGTCAGTGCCTCCCTGCGGGAGGGCAGAGTGCTGGCCTGCCTCAAGGAGGTGGTGGTACGGCCTCTGCTCAAGAAATCATTGCTTGACGTTGACTCTGCTGCCAGCTATCGGCCTGTCTCTAACCTTCCCTTTTTAGGGAAGGTTATTGAACAGGTAGTGGCTCAGCAGCTCCAAGGGCACCTGGACCACACCAATAATTTGGATCCCTCACAGTCTGGCTTTTATCCGGGGCATGGCATGGAGACGGCATGGTGGCTTTGGTCGATGATCTGCACCATGAAAAGAATAAGGGTCAGTCGACCTTTTTGGTCCTATTAGATCTGTCGGCTGCATTTGATACCGTTGACCACGAGATGTTAGTGACACGCCTGCGGGATAGTACGGTGGTGGGTGGGATCATTCTTGAATGGTTCCGCTCATTTTTGTCCGGGAGAACTCAGCGGGTGGTACTCGGTGTGATTATTTTTCATTGCACTGAGACCTTTTGTGTGGGGTCCTGCAGGGTTCTGTGTACATACAGCTGCTTGGCGAGGTTATCAGGGGGTACGGGGTGAGGTGTCATCAGTATGCGGATGACACCCAACTGTACCTCTCTTTTTCAACCAACCCAGGCCTGGTTGTCTAGGTGCTTACTCAGTGTTTGGCAGCTGTGGGGGACTGGATTAGGACTAATTGACTGCAACTGAATCCTGACAAGATGGAGGTGATGTTAGTGGGTAAGGTGGTGGAGATGGTGACCCCCTAGGTTGAGGTGGTTTGCCCTCCATTGACTTCCCAGGTGCGGAACCTGGGGGTGCTCCTTGATGCTCAGTTCTGCTTGGATTTCCAGGTGGAGGCTTTGGCAAGGAGTGCCTTCTGTCAGTTACATCTGGTGTGGCAGCTTTGGCCGCTGGTTTCAGTTCTAGATCTGGCCACAATCATCCATGCTTTGATCACCTCTTGGTTAGACTACCGTAATGTGCTCTACATGGGGCTACCTATGGTGACGGCTCAGAAACTGAAGCTGGTGCAGAATGCGGCGGCCTGGCTCCTGGTGGGAGTGGGCCGCTGAGAGCACATTACACCAGTGCTCCTATCTCTGCACTGGCTGCCAATAGTCTTCCAGGCCCAATTGAAAGTGTTGGTTTTGACCTATAAAGCCTTACATGCTCTGGGCCCTGCCTATTTGCGAGACCACCTCACTTCCCGGGTTCTGGAATGGCCCCTGCAGTCATCTGGGGGTGCCCTGTTGGAGGTCCCTCAGGTTTCCCAGGCAGCCACGTGGGACAGGGCGTTCTTGGTGGTTTCACAGCCTTTGGAACTGCCTCCCGGTGGGGGCCCGTCTGACCCCAGACCTCCTGAGTTTTCATAGGAATTGAAAGACCTGGCTGTTCAGCCAGGCATTTGGTGAGGGAGAAGGTTGAGGGTGGTGGGTGTTATGGGGTTTTTTGTCCTCCCATTCTTATTGTTTTTATCTAATGTGTTTTATATATTTTATTGTATTTTTATTGTTGAAGTTTGTGAGCTGACCCAAGCTGCCTGTGGCAGGAGGGGTGGGGTAAAAATTTCTTAAATAAATAAATAAATAAATATAAACAAAAACATAAGTGCTAAACTGTATCAGGCCCATGGTCCACTTAGCCCAGCATCCTCTGATAGTGACCAACTTCATTCATTTTAGAGGAGGGCACAACAAGTCATAATGAAGCGATCAATTTCCTGCTATTCACTTCCCACACCCAACAGTCAGATATTTCATCCCCTCACTAACTTGACTAATCCTGTAAGAATTTATCCAATCCTTTAAAAAAAATAAAAAAATAAAAAATTAGTTATGCTGTTGGCCTTCACAATATCCTCTAGCAATGAGTTCTAAAGGTTAGTTGTATGTTGAGTGAAAAAAATTGTCTTAAATCAGTTAATGTCATAGGGTGTCCCCTAGTTCTAGTATTATGTGAAGGAGTAAATAATAGCTTCCCATTTATTTATTTATTTTAAAAATTTATACCCCACCCCTCCTGCAAAAGCAGCCTGGGGCGGCTTCTAACAATAAAAATATAATACAATAAAATACAATTTAAAATCATCCATAACAATATAAATTATTAAAACAGGGCTTAAATTATTATAAATAATAAATCAGGTGGGGGAGCTAAAAAAACCCTCACCCTCCCCCCCCACCCTCCCCAAAGGCCTGGGTGAACGGCCAGGTTTTACAACTTCGCCGGAATGTCAACAGGCTTGGGGCCAGGCGAGCTTCCTCTGGGAGGGAGTTCCAAAGGTGTGGCCCTGCCACCGAGAATGCCCTCTCCATTGTTGCCCCCCGCTTAACATGGGGGACCTCAAGAAAGGCACCCCTGGCGGACCAAAGGAGCTGCTCTGGGGTGCGGAGGGTGAGGCGGTCCCTGAGGTATGAGGGGCCCAGACCGTAAAGGGCATTATAGATCAACACCAAAACCTTGAACCTGGCTTGGCACGCTATTGGCAACCAGTGCAGAGCTTGGAGCACAGGTGTAATGTACTCCCGACGGCCCGTCCCCATAAGGAGATGAGCCGCCGCATTCTGCACTAGCTGCAGCCTCCGAACCAGGAACAAGGGAAGCCCCACGTAGAGCGTGTTGCAGTAGTTCAGCCTCGAGGTGACGAAAGCATGGATGAGGGAGGCCAGGTCCGGGCCGGAGACGAACGGACGCAGCCTATGCACCAGAAACAGCTGGGGGAAGGCAGCCTTAGTGGCTGCCTCCACCTGCCGCTCCAGGCGGAGGTCCGCATCCAGTATCACCCCCAGACTCTGGACCTGCTGAGCTATAGGAGGGCGAAGTGCTCTGCTTCACTTATGACTTTGGACATTTCTGTCAACTCTTCCCTTAGTTGTTGCTTCTCTAAGCTTAATAGCCCTAACCCTATTAAGGGCGCTTTTAGATGAAAGATAGGCAAGGGGCATCATTGCCGCTGCTGCCTCTCCACCCCTGTGATACTCTCTGGGACGTGTCTGCTGTTTAGACACGTCCCAGAGAGTATCTGTGCATGTGTCTCATTTTGCGCATGCGCACACTTCCGGCAGTGCGGCATAAACCCAGCACATTGGCAATCCGCCTTGAAGGGGGCAGGATCACTGGCCCAGCTTCACGCGGCGGAGACCCGGCATTGGAGCGCGTTGGAGATTCACACGGATGGCAACAATGGCGGTTGATAAAGGGCTCAGCTGCCATTTCTGTCCCATCTAAAAAAGCCCTGAGCCTCTCCTTGTACTGAAGCTGTTCCATGCCTTTGATAATCTCTGGGTGATAACAGAAGTAACAGCACCGCTGTGACAACCCAGCCCTGATCAGGAGGGGAAGATGCAGCGGACACAGTCAGGATCAGGTCTGGCTTCAGAACAAACATTCATGCAGCTGGCCCTCTGGGGAGGGCCCAGCACCCAGTCCCCCACCATGACAGGCAGCCATAGTGACCAATCCAGCCTGGGCCAAAATGAATGGGCCATGATGGGTCAAAATGAATGTTATTGCCCGCTGTAGTCCAGTCTGACCTGATTGGGCAGAGGATAACCCAGACTATGACCCTGGAAGTCTCTGGGATTCAGGGGCAGCTGGTGGGTTTTGAGGTTGGAGGGGCAGTAAGGCCAGCCGGCCGGTGGGCTACAGTGGGCAGAGCCAGAGCAACAGTAGGCGAGCCAGGGCAATGGTAGGTGGCATAACCCAGCAGCAAGGAGTTAAAAGGGTTATTACATTACTTAATCAAGCAATTCCAGTTAGGTTAGGCAGGTTATAATCACCTCCTCTTCCAGGTTTAAAAGCAGGAAAACAATCTTAAACCTCACTTACAAGCAGTTTTAGCAAAGACACACACACACACACGCAGCAGAGGTCAGGGCCGGCCCAAGGGTTTGAGGGGCCATGTGGCAAGCCTTGCTGCGGGGCCTCAAAGGCTTGCCGGTCTGCTGGCGGTTTTGCCACCAGTGGGTTGGAGGAACCTTATGACTGGCAGAGCTCTAGAGAGGGGCTTGCCCATTGTAGGTGGAGCCTCCAAAAATCCAGCAACAAAGAGTTTTCAGTGTTAAGATGTGATGGACAGAACATTAGTTTACACTGGGAACTCCTTGCTGCTGAGTAAAACCCTGCACTTGGAGACTGAGAGAACCCTCCTACTAGCATCTCATCCAGTAAGTGGATGGGACTCCAGTAGGACAACTCGCTCTCTCTCCATCAGTGGTAGTGCCATAGCAGGATAAAAAAATCCTGTTCACATATTTAAAACATACAAAACCTCTGG
>QEPC01008937.1:1958193-2008034 GCA_003113815.1 Sphenodon punctatus
GGCAGCTTTGGCCTGTGGCTTGGGCTGAGCCCTCCCAGGGGGTGGAGCCTCGCTCACCTGCAGGGGATGAATGAGCCCTGCTGCTATGGTGGCTGGGGGCTTCTGGGGCTGGAGCCCTGCTGCAATGGCTTCTGGGGGCTTCTGGGGGTGGGCGGGGCTTCTGGGGGCGGGCAGGCAGCTTTGGCCTGTGGCTTGGGCTGAGCCCTCCCAGGGGGTGGAGCCTCGCTCACCTGCAGGGGATGAATAGGGTGAGCATGCACAACCCAGTCGTGAGAATGTTAGGTGCCATCTCAAAAAACCTTCTTTACAAGGCTACAACCTTCTGATTGGCACATGGGGAGGAGCTGTTTGTAAACAAACAGCTTTATCTCCCAGTCGGATCGCTGCTGCTGCTGCAGTGTGAGCCAGTCAGTGGAGGTGGTGGAGGGGAGGAGGGGGCATGTGTCAGCCGGCAGGGGGGACCCAGGGCATGGGAGGGGGAAACCAAGCCAGGACAGATGGCTGCTGGGGCTTTGCTACCAATGAGGGTGGGGTGGGGAATTTAAACTGGGGGGTCTGACTCCATCTGCTTCAGAAAGAAGGGACTTGCTGCATGTATGTTGGAGGAACCTCAATCCCTGCTTCAGAAGTCCCTTCTGAAGCAGTATTCTTGCCCTCTGCTGCGTGTGTGTGTGTGTGTGTGTGTGTGTGTGCGCGCGCGCACGCGTTGGGGGGGAATTTCAAGGCCCATGAATTACCAGACTCACAGTTACATCTCACGACTTAAAAGGCACCCCATTTCCAGCATTGTGAACACAGCTAAAGCTCGCCAGACTCACAGTTACATCTCACGACTGAAAAAGCACCCCATTTCCAGCATTGCGAACACAGCTAAAGCTTGCCAGATGCAGTTACATCTCATGATTTAAAAAGAACTCCATTTCCAGCATTGCGAACACAGCTAAATCTCACCAGACGCACAGTTACAGGGGGCAGGGTGGGGGACCCTCGGGAGGTGGGAGGATCCTTGGGGGATGGGAGCGGGGTGGGGGGACCCTCAGGAGGGTGGGGGGACCCTCGATGGGACCTTTGGGGGTGGGAGCAGGGTGGGGGGACCCTTGGGAGGTGGGGAGACCCTCGGGTGTGCGAGCATGGTGGGAGCTGAATGGGGGGACCCTTGGGGTGGGAGTGGGGTGCAGATCACCCAGATCTTAAACATCCGGCTCTTTGAAATTCTGCATAGAACTTCTCCCAGAACTTTCATGTGTAAAAAGTTCTTCTGGTAAACTGCTTTGCTCCAGGCAGCTGTGGTCACTTGGTTTCATTGGCAGCCTGTCACGTCTACAGCTGGGGCTACTTTAGGCTGCCTCAGGGCAGTGTTTGTGTAAAGAATGCATCTAGGAACTGCCTCAGGGCAGTGTGTGTGGGGAAAATGAATCCAGAACTTACTTGTGGACTTGTAAACCCAGAGGATTGAAAAATCCAGAACTTTAAGGTGTGTGTAAAAATGCCCAATGTTTCAGTGCCCTTTTCCTGAATGGTAACATCAGATTTGGAAACCAATATTATATTTATAATTAGGATATTTTTTCCTGTGTACATCACTTTGCACTTATCAACATCAAATTTTCATCTGCCACAAATATTATATATTTGCATTAATTTATATTTGTATACCACTATCATTGTATTTTAAATGAATTTATTTATGTCTTTTGCCAAATACAGAGATTAAGAATCATCATCACCTAAACAATACATAAATAGGCCCGAAATACTAACATATTGCAGTCAAACAACATCAGAGAATGAGACCTCTAATTGATAAGGTCAGAGAATGAGACTTTTGACTGCTTAAAGGCTGGGTGTGAACAGCAGGAAATGGATAGTTTCTCTATTACTTCTTATGCACTTCTCTGAAGCAACTAAAGCTAGCAGCTATCATTATTGATTTATTTTATTTATTTAAAAAACTTAGTTAATATCCCACCCATCCTGCCACAGGCAGCTCTGGGAGGCTTACAATAAAACATAAAACAATATAATCATTTAAAACCATACATAAAGGAGGATAAAAATATCCCATATCACCCCTTATCCTAACCCACTCCCCCCCTACCCATCCTCCCCCACCACAAAGGCCAGGCGGAACAGCCAGATCTTACATCTACATCGAAAAGAGGGGAGATCCGGGGGCAAAGGAGCCTCCAATGACAGGGAGTTTCACAGCTGAGGAACGGCCACCGAGAAGGCCCTCTCCAATGTGGTCCCCCGAGAGACCTGAAGGACCTCGAGGAGAGCACTCCCCGATAACCACAGGGGCCGATCCAGGACCTGAGGCATGCAGCGATCCTGCAGATAGGATGGGTCAAGGCCTTTTAGGGCTTTATAGGCAAGCACCAACACCTTGAATTATAGGCAGCCAGTGCAATTAACATAGAACCGGTGTAATATGTTCCCAGTGGACCAATCCCACAAGGAGATGGGCCACCGCATTCTGCACCAGCTGCAGTTTCCGAACCATCACCATGGGTAGCCCCATGTAGAGCACGTTACAGTAGTCTAGCCGAGAGGTGATGAAGGCATGGATGATAGTAGCCAGGTCAGAGTCTGAAAAATACAGCCAAAGCTGAGGCACCAGATGTAGTTGGAAAAAGGCACTCCTTGCCACAGAATCCACCTGGACATCCAAGCGGAGCTGTGAATCAAGGAGCACCCCCAGACTCCACACCTGTGGGACTAGCGGAGGGCAGACCCCATCAATGATGGGGGCCATCACCCCCGCCGCCTTACCTACCAGCATCATCTCTGTCTTGTCAGGATTCAGTTTCAGTCAGTTAGCCTTCAGTCTGTCCCCCACAGACGTAAGACACCTGGTAAGCACCAAGACTGCCGGGCTCGAGTCTGATAAAAATGAGAGGTAAAGTTGGGTGTCATCAGCATACTGATGATGCTGCACACCAAACCTCCTGACCACCTCGACAGGATATTGGGCTAAATGGAAAGCTGGTCTGCCCTATTATGGACGTTCTCATGTTTTTATTGCTTTTTTCATGGTCCAATATGGCCTTTTAATAGTTGCTTCCAATGAGTGAAAACAAATGTGATGGCTCCTGAGCACCGCCATGGACTGATCCGGTCTGGTGTTGGACCAGCACCGTGATCAGGATTCCCCAAGTCACAGGGGATTTCCCCAAGTCACAGCCCAGGCTAGCCCCCCACCACAGTTGGGAGCAAGACCAGGGAAACAACTGGCATGCTCTTTTCCACATAATGGTGGCCCCCAGTTTAACCCATGCTAAAGTGGGTTAATACATGCCACCATCACATTTGAAAACACCCAATGTCTTCCATGGGTTTACTCACTGTGTTGGCCACTGGTTATAACTGTATATATATTTTGTGCTGCGCTATAGAGGTTGGGGGAAAGTGCTTTTTTTTTTTTTTTAGATAGCTATGCATAGTTTGCTCTTTTAGCTACCACCTAATTCTGCCCAGTTCTGTGTGTTCAGACATATTTTTTTTAATGGCAAGACCTTGTTTACTTTTCTTGCATGGCAATAAATAAATTTTAGTGCAGGGGGTGGGGGAGAAACTTACTCATCCTCTTCAGCAAAAACTTTTGGTAATGTATTGTTGAGGGTGATTTTTGTCCTACTTTAGATTCTATTTCTAAAGAATAGAGAATGCCCTTTTAGAGCTGTGGAGAGCATTGGCATGAAACCCTGGTTAACTTATAGTTTTTGAGAAAGTAACCCTTACCTTTCCTCGAGTCACAAAGCTGTACATTTGCCTGACTACCTCAAATTACCATTTTTGTCAGAGTGCTACTTTAATGAAATCCAGCCATTTTACCTGGCTAGTGGAAATAAACTATATTTGAATGAGATTTTTCTCAAGGTTCCTCAGTTCAGATAAAGCCTGGATTTTGATCTCCTTCCTGGCTGCTCGTGAGACTTTCTTTTTTCATGTTTTGAAGCCACAATTACAGAGTGACAAGACATCCACTCTTGGTCCCATGGCAGGGAAATGGATTATTCCACTGATTTATTTAATTTAATTTATTTATTTATTTAAAAGCAGCAGTAAAAGACTCCCATGTACATTAGGACATGGCTTAAGAGGAATTATCATCCTTTTAAATAGAACACATACTGTGTCACCAGTTCCATGTTCAACAGAAAATCAAGCTAATTGATCATTTCTTCCAGGACATCCCTGAAGCATCATTGACCTCTGCCGAGCTGTTTCTTATTAGAAAACAAAATAATTAAACTGAAGGAATACATTTCTCTTTCAGGATTCTTACTCTTACTCTGTTTTTCTCTTTTCCTCTTAGCCTTTGTCCTAGCAAATTATTGTCTTTTTAAAAGAATTTTTAAAAGGTAAAAATGGGATCTCGGTTTGTTTGGTTTTTTAACTAGTGGATTTATGCAAGATGAATGACTAAGATACCATGTTATTCCAATAGGATTCATTCAGTCCTACAGAGATGTATGCACATGCATAAAAATACCCTGCCTAGAAAGACATTTTCAGAGCAGGCAGGAGTGGAGTAATGGCACCCCAACTCTTAAAACTTCCTCTCTGGTGGGGCTGCTACTGCTCCCGGGGGCAGGGGTGCACTGGGATCCAGGGCAGCAGCACCATAATGGGGGGGATGCCAAGCCTGGCCATGAGCCCTCTTAGGAGGGACCTCACCCCTTTGCCCTTAGGAGATCCTGGGCCCACCACAACCTTGCTACTTCACTGGCTATTGGCAGTTAAACATACTGTGCTGAACCATACTGTGCTGAAACAATGATTAACCGTGGATGGGGGTGTGCATGTCATTGTTGATATATCAGTAGTGAAAACAAAATTTGTCGTTATCGTTATTGCAATAACGAAAATGCCCCAAAATAACAAAATCACTAAAGATAACAAAAGTCGTTATTGATTTTGTTATTGCCTAGCAGCCTAGCAGGTGTTTTTTAGAGGGAAATGTGGCGAGGGGAGGAGGGAGCAGACATCTTGGAGCTAGAAACATTTTTGAACTCTTGAACTGGGCCTGTGATGGGAGGGGAAGGACGTGATAGATGTCATCACTGGCCAATGAGCAATGCAAGCAGGTCCAAAGAAGTTGATTGGCACTCTCTAATTGCTCAATGCCTCCTGCCTCCCAAAACCAATCAGAGGAGCTCTGGGGTAGAGCACTGCAACCCTTATACTTCAGGGCTGGACTGCTTGTCTCTGGTTCTGTGCTAGCTATCGCTCTGTCAGGGTGCATTTGCAGAATTTGCTGGTGCTTGCACTAAAAATCCCCCCATATATATATCCCTACCACCTTACCTTTCCAATCCTTATTCCTTACCCTTATATTTTACCTTTTTCCTTCCCCTGCCTGTCTCCCCCTGCACACATATATATATATATATATATATAGAGAGAGAGAGAGATATACAGGTAGTATAGTTTAGATATATACATGAGATGATAGATATAGATTAGAGATAGTGGATATACCTCTGAGTTTTCCTTTTCCCTTTCCTTGTCTGTCTCCCCCTGTCCATATATTATATAGATATAGAAATTAGTTGTATATATTGAGATACTAGGCTGTTTTATTATATGTATTAGGATTATAGGATAGGAATAATTTGTATTATACATAATTTTGGTTTGGGTAATACATACATAATATGTATTATATAAATAAAACTAGATAGTGTGTATACCAATAGTGATTCCAAAAACAAAATCTTCATTTAAAATCGGTACCGATGCCGATAATGACAACAAAAAATGACATTTCGTTATTAACAAAAATGAAAATGACACATTTTAATAACTAAAATGATTTAAAAAATGAAAAATGACATGGGGCCCTGGTGCACACCCCTAGTGGATACTGTTTCCATCAGAAACACACCATTTGTCTGCTTTGACATGAGGAGGAAACTTGTCTGGTTTTCCACTACTTTCATTAGTTCCTGTTTGGGAACTGTTGTTGTTTGTTACTTCCAGTAGTTCTTGACTAAAGTGTTGTAACTCTGACAAAAGTGATGTAACACTGACAAAAGTTGCAGAAATCAACAAAAAATTGCAGGCACGATCTTGACAATAACAGAAGCATGGATCAATTGAAAATGTAGAAATACCGACAAATGCTGACAAGCGTTCCTGAAATGTTGGGATTTCCTGACAATTGGGGGACAGCTGTTCGTGCCTCAGGTCATGTGTGGGGTCTGCCACGGTGCAGTCATTAGCAACACATCAATGGCTGGTGAAGGAGCCAGGGGAGGACTTTCTTTTCAGGACTAAGGTTGCATTCACCCCTGACATGATGGTGCTTTTATAGTGATGCGAGGCAAAGACACATCAGCCAGGGAGGAGCCTGATGCCTGAAGTAGCACCAGTGTGAAGAGGGTTCTTCTGTGACCTTGCTCATGGATGACAGGGCATACAATCCAGCCCTGGAATCCGTGAGTAAAGTCATAACAGAACCCTGTTTGCACTGGTGCTACTTCTGGTATCAGGCTCCTCCCCGCTGTTGCGTCTTTGTCTCATGGATCTTTTGCTGCCGCCGCATCAGGTGTGAATGTGGCCTAAGTCCAAGTTCCTTAGTTGGAATTATAGCATACAATGGCCCTGTAATGATTGGTATCTACATATATATAAAATCACAGCTAAATGGTACTATACAATTATAGCTTTACAGAGACCACATAATTGAAAGATTTTGGTATTTTCAGACGTGACGGGGCAGCATTTGCCCCGTCACGGAAAAAACCCTGAGATTCCCCACCGGGATCACTCTGGCACGGCCAACAGACGTGCCGGGGGATCCCGGTGGGGAATCAGGGCGGGGGTGGGGTCACGCGGCGCAACGTGCGCCCGCACGCCCCCGCCCCCCCACACTCCCCCACTGCCCGCCCTCTGGGGAGACGAGCGGGCACCCGAAATGACCACGGGCCAGGATCACTGTCCAGACGTGACGGGCCCCTTCATCCCCATCTGGAATCTCATTCACCACGCGATCGGTGCTGGTCCCGCCGGTCCAGCCGATCGTGTGGTGAATGAGATTCCCGGTGGGGATTGAGCATGGTTAATATCTGGGGGGGGACTTCCGGTTCCCCAACAGACGTTACGAGGGCATTCCCCACCACAGGGAATTGACTGTGGTTGAGCGTGATCTCATAACGCCTGGAAATACCCAATGTCTATAATTTGAAGAGAATATTTTCAAAAGCACAAGTGGCTTTTTGGTGCATAGTGGAAAAACCTATAGAAGGTGGGGACCTAACATCCATTTGGAATTTTGAAAAACTTCATTGCCTACTACTGTGCGATTGTCTCTGTACTGTAAAATTTACTGGACTCAGTGTTTGCACTCCTTAAACAATGAATATGAAATAGCAGCACATTCTAATGCAATAAGAAGGTTAATCAATAGTCTAAATGAAGCATCAATGGTGCATGAAAAGCATTATTGTCAGGAATCCATCTTCACTGTTTTCCCCATTGGTGGCAATGGGGATAATGCAGCGATCATGGGTCCCTGGCAGGAAGATACTGTGGGTAAGTCCTTGCAACAATCAGTTTCACAGCTAGCCTAGTCAGCACCCTCTCACTGGCCACCTAGATAAGAGGAGGGATGCAGTGGGGAACACACTTGCTACCCATGGATAATTCTCACATTGAGTTTTTTTGTTTTGTTTTTAGTTTTGTTTTTGTTATTAAAATTGCATTCATTTTAGTTTAAGTTTTTTATTAATTTTCATTTTGTTTTTAAGTTTTGTTTTTATTTTCCATTGGTTTCAATGGAAATCCATTGTTTTCATCAATTGGTTTAATTGGATTTCATACATTGGTTTCATCTATTTCATCCACTGGATTTCATTCATTTCATCCGTTGGTTTCATCCAGTGTACATGACATTTGGACATACTATAGCCTCACCTAAGGAATCATCCCTGCAAAATTTTAAAAGATTGGATAAGGGGGACCTGATTTTATAAGCAATTTAGAGTTTGTGGTTTGCACACACATTTCCATCTGTAACTAGGGCTGAAGCGACAACTCCTTTTTCTGCTCCACTATTTCATTCCACCATTTCACAATTGCCCGTGACTTTCCTCAGCTTTTCCGCTGGCATTCTCCAAATTCCGTCAGCATTCCGCTAATTCAGAAACTGTCTGAACAATCTCAGAAACTGTCAGAACAAACAGTGTTCTGCTGCTTCGGAGTGCCAATGGAAACTGTAGGAACAAACAACATTCTGCTATTTTTGCAGCTGGTGGAAGCAGCGGAGTGGAAGTAGCGGAATGGCGGAAGTAGCAGAATCAAAGTAATAAAATGAATGTCTCTATCATACAGTGCTGCTCATTGCGAAAGAGCTTTTTCCATTGGAAAAAGCTACCTCAGCGGCTCGCCATTTCAGCCCTAGCTGTAACGTCTTTGTTTTCCATCCAATTTGGATATTTGGACAAGTTGTTCCCCTCACCCAATGGATCATCCCTGCCAAATTTCAGAAAAATTGGATAAGGCTCCCAATTTTATAAACAATAAGTTTCATGATTTTAACAGAAGTTGCAAATTTCCTTAAATCACTTGCAGGTGTTGCTTCTGTTTAGATTATAGACATTTTACTAGATGCAGAGATCTTTTTGGAGCACTTGTAGAGAGGATGAAGAATACAGGAAGGAGGAGGAGCAGGTACAAAGAGGCACTGGTACAAGCTTCATTCATTGGCAACCCAAAGTCTGTGGGGACATCAATGATAGAGAATAGATGAAGAGTTCTGCTTTTATGAGCATAAGAACATAAGTAGTGTCATACTCAGTCAGACCAAGCTCATCAAGCCCAGCATTCTGTCCTCCAACAGTGGTCAATCTTGATCACATGGGAGAAGAGCCAACAGTCAAAAAGGGCAATCCATTCCTCGTTGTTCACTCCCAGGTCCTAACAGTAAGAAGCTCATCCCGTTAATAGCCATTAATGGACCTACTCTCTAAGAACTTATCCAGTTCCTTTTTAAACCCAGCTATACTACTGGCTCTGACAACATCCTCTGGCAACAATTTCCATAAGTTAATTATGCATTGAGTAAAAAAGTATTTCCTTTTATTTGTTTTAAATCTGCCGACAGCTCGTTTCATGGAGCGTCCCCTAGTTCTAGTCCTATTTGAGAGAGTAAATAGCCAGTCCCTATCTACTCATTCCACACCAGTCAAGATTTTATAAACCTCTATCATGTCCCCTCTCAGTCTTCTTTTCCCTAATCTGAAGAGACCCAGATTGTCAAGCCTCTTTTTGTACTGAAGCCATTCCATACCCTTTATCATTCTCATTGCCCTTCTCTGTACCTTTTCTGCTTCAGCTATGTCTTTTTTGAGGTTGGGCAACCAAAAATGCACACAATATTCGAGGTGTGGTTACGCCATCAATTTGTATAAAGGCATTATGACAGCCTCAGTTTTATTCCCTATCCCTTTGCGAATAACTCCTAACATTCTGTTTGCTTTTTTGACTGCTGCTGCACACTGGGCTGAGCATTTCAGTGTATTGTCCACAATCACTTCCAGATTCTTTTCCTGAGTGGTAACTCCTAGGTTAGTACCCAGCATTGTGTACTCATAGTTTGGATTATTTTTCCCTATGTGCATCACTTTGCACTGGTCCACATTAAATCTCCTCTGCCATTTAGATGTCCAGGCATCCAGTCTCGTAAGATCCTGTTGCAGTTCTTCACAGTCTGCTTGTGTTTTAACTACCTTGAATAACTTATTGTTATCTGCAAATTTGATCACCTTACCCTTAACGCCCTTTTCCAGATCATTAATGAATACATTAAACTGCACCAGCCCCAATACAGATCCCTGGGGCACACCACTTTTTACATCTCTCCATTGAGAAAACTGACCATTCAGTCCTCCTCTTTGCTTCCTATCCTTTAACCAGTTACCGATCCATAGTAAGACACTACCTCCTCTCCCATGACTTTTTAATTTTCTCAAGAGTCTTTTATATGGCACCTTATCAAATGCTTTCTGGAAATCAAGGTATACTATATCTACCGGGTCTCCCTTGTCACCATGCTTATTTACACCCTCAAAGAATTCCAACAGATTAGTGAGGCATGACTTACCTTTGCTAAATCCATGTTGACTCTTCCCCATTAAGCCATATTTATCAACATGCCCAGCAATTCTGTTCTTAATGATAGTGTCCACCATTTTCCCCCGCACAGACGTAACGTTTACTGGTCTGTAATTTCCAGGATCACCTCTGGATCCCTTTTTAAATATAGGGGTTACATTTTCCACCCTCCAGTACTCAGGTACAGCGACAGATTTTAGCAATAAGTTACAAATTATTAACAGTAGGTCTACAATTTCATATTTGAGTTCCTTCAGAACTCTGGGGTGAATTCCATCTGGTCCTGGTGATTTCTTTGGATTTAGTTTGTCAATTTGTTCTAGAACCTCCTCCAGAGTCATGTTGATTTGTGACATCTCTTCCAAATCATCACTAACAAAGTAAGGTTCCGAGGTGGGAATCTCCCCAACATCGTCTGCAGCAAAGACCAAAGCAAAGAACTCATTCAACTTGTCCCCGCACAGGAAACAAGGCACTTTACAAATAAACACACAGACACATAGTTTTGGGTGAACTGGCCGCAACTGTTTATTAAATGACCAGCCAACGATAAACCTGTTAAAGAACAAAACCATTATAACCCAATCACCCTAACAATGAGAACGGTGGATCCCTTACCCCCTTTCGTTCTTATTGCCAATTAGAATTCGTCAGAATTGTCCCTGAGCCAATCGATGAGACCACTAATTTGGGTGAGTCCTAAGGGGAGTGAGGTACACCCTGACTGTTAGACCTGGCCATAATGACCCTCACTCCCCGCGTTCAGTACCATGTGTTGTTCCCGGATTGGAGTTACCAGTCCAATCCATTCACCATTAGACCACCTTAGCCATACCTAGGGAAGACTTGACACCTGGCACCACATCGGGACCGCTCAGATCCTACCATGTGGTACCTTAGGCCAGTCTCCCTCTACCGGGATAGCAGCGGGGAGCCCCCCTTCCTCACCTGCTTCCCGGATCCAATTTTGGTTGGCCTACCACCCTACACATACCAGATGTTCCCATAGCCACCAAGGCCGTTTTCTGGTCCTTTCCAAGGTTTTCTTCCTTCATGGTACTGAACACCGCCACCAAGGTCGGCAATAATTATTGCCGAACGACCCCCGCACTCACCCAAACAATTACCCACTTAGGCCAGGCTTTTTAGTAGAACATCCCGGATTTTTTTCAAATATAGATCCATACCTTGATCTGAAAGGTGCACCCCATCAGCCCAGTACAACTCGGGCCTGGTCCAAGTTATATCGCTGTGGACCAACCATATTCCCCCAGACTCTTCTACCACTTTTCTAATCTCATTGTTAACACGTTTGCGTGATCGATCCACCGCTCTCGCACTGTTCGCACCCGGCCACTTGATTCTTTGTAGAAGCGCCGTGAATACCAACAGTGTCCTCGGGAACATTTCCCTAATTCGCAGCCAATCCTGCCGGACCATTATCGATAAGTCCAGACCCGATCCCCTAGTGAGATCATTCTCCCCCACATGGAACAATATAACCCGAGGGGGGGAACGCCCTGTCCAGCCCAAGAACATGGGCAGCACCTGGGGCCACAACATGCCCCTCTTCCCCATCCATGCCACCTCAGCATGAGGGGCCAACCCCAACTGGGTCCCTAACCCCAAGATCCCAGCCCTCCTTTTAGCCCAAACAACGAAACTGTGGCCTACCATCCAGACGACCCTTCTGTCTTGGCCACGTTGCCAACCTGAAACATAAAGAAGGTAACCATTGTCACTACTGCTCGTAGTGTTTCCCTATTTCCTTTGTAGGGGGCGTACGTATGACTTGTACGCTCTTGACTTCCATCGGCCTACTGCCTTGATGTCCTCTACTGCCAGTCCCGCGGCTGCCGCTGAGGATGCAGCCCCTATTCGGAAGGAATGGGAACAGAACCGTCCCGATACCCCCAACCTCGCCAGGCATTGCCTCATGACTGCCACAAACTGGTAGCGTGAAAGCGGCACACCTGAACGGTGTACCAACAACGGCCCCACAATTTGAGGTCTCACTGCTAGGAATGCCCCTAAACACTGGACCGGGCAGATCCGTGGCTCGAGTGATCTGGAGAGCACCACCTTGGCCCCCTTCTTCCTCTGATCAGTCTTCGAAACCCGAATACAGAGTTCCACCCTATCTATTCCCATAGACACATCGCCCGATTGCAGGGCCCTACCCGACTGATCTGTACGTGAGCCCGCCACCAGCTCGCCCACCCTCAATGCACCGAAAAAGGCAATGACAAAGGCCGCTTGAAACAGTTTTACCTCGAACTCTTCCGTACAAATCGCCCGGAGCTCACCCACTATATCAGCCAACAACTTGGGGGACATCGGCACCCGTGTGTCCACCCTGTCGCAGCCTTGCCGCTTCCAGGACTCGAGCATAGCCCGTAGGACTGGGGAGCCCGGCAGTTCTGAATTCCCTACCATCTTTGACAAGAAAGATAGGGCCGACCACTTCCCTGCAATCGTGCCAGGCGCCAAGCCCTTCTTCCGAAGCGCCAGTCCAAACTGCACCACCTGAGGCAGAGGGACTGGAAAAACTATTGACCAGCCTTTGCTCCTCGCAAAAACACTAAACTCCCTCAACGCCCGTTCGTACTGTTGCCACGTGGCCGGCGAGACCGCCCCCTTTACAGCTTCTATAACCTCTATAATCCAAGGCTCCAGAGCTCCTGAGGAACGTATTCCTGTTTCTCCCTGGCCTGAGGGGCGAGTTCCCGAAAACGTTGTATCTGGAAACGAGAAAGGGCGTCAGCAATCTCGTTTTCTGCCCCTGGCACATGCTTTGCGCAGAAAACTATGTTGTGCCTCAAACACCACAAAACGAAAAACCTCACCAGGCGCATAACCCTCTCTGACTTTGATGACAAACTGTTCACAATGTGCACCACAGCTAAATTGTCACACCAAAATAGCACCTTCCTATTCCTGAATTGCTCCACCCATAAATAGACCGCCACCACTATTGGAAATAGTTCCAAGAATGTTAGGTCCTTTAACATCCCCGCGGTACCCCAGCGGGTTGGCCACTGTTCTGCACACCACCTCCCGCGGAAATAAATTCCCAGACCCGCCGACCCCGCCGCATCAGAGTGCACCTGCAACTCGGCGTTTACTCGAAGCACCTCCCTCCACATACTGACCCCGTTGTGGGCTCGGAGGAATTCTACCCACACCTTTAAATCCTCCCTCATCTCCCTGGTGACCCTGATATGATGATGCGGCAAGGAAACACGGGCCGTTTTTTTATAAAGGCGGGACAAAAACGCCCTGCCCGGCGCCACCACCCGACAGGCGAAATTTAGCTTACCTAATAGGGATTGCAACGCCCGCAGCGTCACCTTGCTAGCCCCCATGCAGGCCGTGATGTCACTACGAAGTACCCTCAACTTGTCCTCAGGCAACCGGGAACACTGCGAGATCGAGTCCAATTCTATCCCTAAATATGTCAAGACCGGGGCAGGACCCTCAGTCTTTTCTTCCGCCAATGGCACCCCTACTAACTCCGCTACCTGCCGGAAGGTCGTCAATAGTTCAGCACACTCTGCTGACCCCGCTCTCCCGATAAATAAGTAATCGTCGAGATAATGAGAAATTAACCTAGTCCCAGCCCTTCGTTTGACAATCCATTCCAGCGCAGAGCTGAATTTCTCAAAAACGGCACATGAGATAGAGCATCCCATAGGCATCGCTTTATCATAGTAAAATTGGCCCTGGAATGCAAACCCCAACAATTCAAAATCCTTGGGGTGCACAGGCAAAAGCCGGAAGGCGGATTTCACATCGCTCTTCGCCATCAGAGCCCCTTTTCCAGATTCACGGACCAACTCTACCGCTTGATCAAAAGAAGCGTAGTGGACCGTACAAAGCTCCGCTGGAATGAAATCATTCACCGAAGATCCCCGGGGGTGCGAAAGGTGATGTATCAACCTGTACTCCCCCGGGGCCTTCTTAGGCACTATTCCTAACGGCGATACCCTCAAGTTATCCGCTGGCAATGAATCAAATGGGCCCGCAATCCGGCCCTCAGCCAATTCCTTTTTTATTTTCATCTCGACGACCCCTTCCATGCCCTTAACTGATCGCAGGTTCCTTGCCATCCCATGCTCACGCCTACCCTCAAATGGAATCTCAAACCCGTATTTAAAACCTTCAACTATATAACACGCTAACTCTGGGTCGGGATAATCCCGCAACAATTGCTCTAATACCCACCACCTAACTGGGGTTGGCGCCCTTCCCTGGGCCAGCCTGCGCCCCACCATTTCCTTTTCCAAACCCGGGTTGGAAACCCCGCTTCCCTCTTTGATTCGATCCCCGTCGACGCTGACAATTGGTGGAGGGGTGGGACCCTCCGCATTGCAAACACGCGTGCCGGAATCTACAAAAGGAACGAAAACACTTCCCTTCGTTGAAGTCCCAACACGCGAGCGATTGCTGCCCTTTCTTCGTTTGCTCCCCCCGAAAGCCATCCACTGGCTGACCATCACCCTTAATGATGATATGGCCGCTGTCAGCGCGCACAACTTCCTTCCCCTGGACACACTCTAACCATAGGTCGTGGTCCTTTACGTCCCAGCGCACCCCGGGTGTGATTGCTGCATTCTGACGAAATGATTCGTCATACCGCAGCCAACCAAAACCGTCCTTTGTGAGGTATGCCCGCCGCACTATGTCAAAATATTTCCACAGCGCGACTGCCCTCTCCGGGAATGCCTGCATCACCACGCCAGCGTAGACGATGAAGGCAGATTCCCAGTTGGCCCAGTTTCTATCAATCCTGCGCCTCTTTGCCCTCTCCAACTCCTTTGACTCAGGCCGCGCATTAGGATCCGGAATTGGATCACAAAAAAGGATCCCAAAGAGATCAATATAATCTCCCTTCCAGATCTTCTCCCTCACTGATTGCAGGAGATGCACCCCCAAAGGCGCCGATACCCGGGCATACCCCCCCTGTAACGGGGAAACATCCTGTGCAGCCCCACCGGCTGCTACTACCCCTTGACTAGCTACGCTAGCCAGTGGTGCTGTCTGCACCACTGCTGGCCCCATTTGCAGAGCCTGTCCCCCGGTATCTGATGCCTGGCTAACCGACCCATGTGGACGCCACACGTTGTCCACCCACACTAGACGGTTGGGATCCTGCTGTATGGGTAGTTGACCCGAACCTACCCCTGACCAACTCGCCCCTGGCTGCCCAGCCATTGCTGTCCCTGGGGGTTCGGCTGGTCCCCTGCCTGTCACCCCCACGCCACCCATCCCTGTTTGCCCTGCTATTGTTGCCCCGGGGGGGTACAACCATTCCCCCGCCTGACCCCCCGGCGCTATCGCCTTCAATCAGGCGCGATCCTTGATGCTCCCTCATACACGCGCCATCCATAGGTGGCTCGGCTCCCTGGGCACACACAGGGGACGTGACCAACTCACCAACACTGCTACCTGCTGCAGCCGCAGCCTCGACATCCTGCAGCTCCGGGCGCCTTGATGATAGGGCCGCCTCAGCACGAGGTCCCCTGCCTTCCTCGAGCAGCTGAGTAATTCGTGTCATCTGCTGCTCCATCCTATTCACCTTTTCTGCCAGTGCCTCGACTGCTGGCCCTCCAAATTCCTGTCTCACCCTGTCGTGGGACTGTAATGACACCTCTTGTGAGTTATGGCTCTGCCTTCCCCCAGACAGACCCCCAACCCGACCTGGGTCCAGGATGCCTGAAGCCTCCAGCCTGGTCATCATACTGTCCCACCCCGTCATTCTGGCTTCCATGGCCTGCAAAAAGGCCTGGCCGTGCCCCTGGTGAAGCCACCCCTCGGGGGGCTGCTGCCCACCTTGAGCCCCCACCGTCTCCCCGTCGCGCCCCCCTGGCACTACCACTGCATCCCTCATTGGGGGTGCTGCCCCCATACTGAGGAAAGGCCCGCCTGGTTGCACATGCCCAGGCTGCCCTCCTCCTACACCAAGACCCACCGCCAAAGGTGGGAACACAGGCACTGGAGGAGCCCCCTTTCCCATCTCCCCTCCATCTGCTACCAGGGGCGGAGGCTGAACAGCCGCCCCTTTCTTTTGCCCCCTCTTTCCTTGTAGCCTGCCAGGCACCTGTCCCTTCTTAGTTCTGCCCATTCTCAGGACAGAACCAGAACGCTTTGCGTGATGGGGGGGTGGTGGAGAGGGTCTGATTCTCACCAACCAATGCTTGCCCACCAATGACTAAGTGGAAGGGTTCACCCTCCTCCGGTACCCGGGCTACAACCTGAAATGCGCCCCAGGCTGATATGCCTGCTGCTCCAAATCTACAGAATGGAAGGGGGGGGGTATCGCATCCCCCAACCCCCGAGGCTAATTCGCCTGGAAAAAACCCACTAGGGTGAAGGAGGGGGGGGGTCCCACGCACCCCACCCGGCCCTCGCACCCGGTACAGCCGGGCACGTGCAGGAAGAAAAAAGGGGGGGAGGGGGGAGCAGAGTCCTTCTCACCCCCCGCTACCCGGTCCCCTTGGGCCCCCCGCCAAACACCCTCTGCTTTATTAATTCCCCCCCTTTGGCTTCCAGCACCCGGTACTCCCTGACTGGCCGCTCCGGCCGCCCCGCTCAAACCGCGCCGCTCCCTAAGGCCTCCCCGACTTCGCAGAGGCCCCGACACGCGTCCTGCTTCTGGCGCTGCCTGCGGCCGAATGCCGCGGCTCGCGCGCCTCCCACACCATGTGGCTCCCCTGAGCCAATCAGCTTCGTGCATTTTCGCGCCTCCGTCCCTTTGCAAGCTGCAACGGCGCCCGTTGCAGCATGCAAGGGACCCTCCTAAGGAGCAGTCCTGGGCGGCTTCCCGCCCCCGCACCTGTGCCTTATTCCCCTGATGGGGCGTGCACAAATCTGTCCCCGCTGCGCACAAGGCGGCAGCGGGGTCCATTCTCTGCAGTGTCCTTTTCCTCCCTAAGCACCCCTGTTATCCCTTGGTCATCTAACAGTCCAACTGACTCTCTAGCAGGCTTCCTGCTTCTGATGTAATTGAAAAAGGTGTTATTAGTTTTAGCTACTTTAGCAAGTTGCTCCACAAATTCCTTTTTGGCCTGTTTATAACTTTTTACATCTACTTTGGCAAAAAGCTTATGCTCTCGTCCCCATTTTCCTCATTGGGATTCGGTTTCCATTTTTTAAAGGATGCCTTTTTGACTCCAATAACCTCCTTCACCTCACCATTAAGCACACAGGCAGACGTTTGGTCCTCTTCCTACCTTTTTTAATTTGTGGAATACATTTAATCTGAGCTTTCAAGATGGTGTTTTTAAATAGTCTCCACACTGCCAGAAGACATTTAATTCTTGCAACTGCTCCTTTATGTTTCCCTCTAACTAGTTTTCTCATTTTTACATAGTTCCCATTTCTAAAGTTATATGTTACCGCAGTGGTTTTAGTTGGCATTTCCCTCTTGTGAGTATGTAAAATTTAATTATATTATTTATTTATTTATTTATTTATTTAAAATTTATATCCCACCCCTCCTGCCCACAGGGCAGCCCAGGGTGGCGAACAACACTCAATAACTTTAAAAAAAACCAGTTTAAACAATTTAAAACAATTTAAAATACAATACAATGTGACAACCGCCCCCCCCCCCTCTCCAAAAACCTGACGGAACAGCCAGGTCTTACATACATGCCGAAACAGCAGGAGAGTGGGAGCCAACTGAACCTCCTCTGGGAGCAAATTCCACAGCACAGGGGTGTCCATCGAAAAAGATCTAACATCGATGGCCACCCACGTCGCCCGGGGAACCTCCAAAAAGGCTCCCACGATCACTATTGCCCAGTGGCTCTAGCACCATTACCCCTAGCACTAAACCCTGCACTCCACTTAGAACTAGATCCAGAGTGACTCCTTCTCTTTTTGGTTCTGACTAGCTGCTCAAGGAAACAGTCATTTATGACATCTAGAAATTTTATCTCCGCATCCCGCCCTGAGAAGACATTCACCCAGTCAATATGAGGGAAATTGAAATTGCCCATTATTACTGTGTTTCCAACTTTAGTAGCCTGCCTGATCTCCCTTAGCATTTTACAGTCAGTCTCACTGTCCTGGTCAGGAGGACAATAGTATAGGCCAACCGCTATACACTTCCACGTTATACATGGAATTTCTATCCACAGAGATTCCAGAGTAATGTTTGCATCCTTTACAATATTAATCCTGCTTGACTGAATGTTTTCTCATACATATAGCACCACACCACCACCAGCTCCATCTACTTTGTCATTTTGATATATCTTGTATCCTGGTAATACCGTGTCCCAATTGTTAAATGTATATTTTTATTTTTAATCTGTTTATTGTAAATAACTGTTTTAGTTATTTGGGGATCAATAAAGTTTGACTGTTGCAAACTGATTTCCACCTGAGCTCTCTGGGGATTTTTCCTGTCTTCTATATTAGGATACTCTAATTCCCCTGAAATTACGGCATGATGGTATCTTTTGCAGCTGCCTCAGCCTGACCCACGTGCTGCTCTGAGCACTTGCACTGAGACTGAAGACTGCAGCAATGACAGTCACACACACAAAGCACTGAGCCAGCCTACAAGTCACACAAGATTTAACCATGGTGGGAGCTGTGCAGCTTGGCAGAAGCTTATATTTCATCCCAAGTGCCCACCCCCAAGACTCCCTGATTGCTCCCTGGATACTGGAAAGTTGGAAGCCTGAGCAGCATCTTCAGAGAATGAGCCTATCCCAGAGATTCGCTGATGTTTGTCACAGTGGTACAAAATGTGTTTGTGATACTAATTGGCCAACAAAAATGTCAATCATCTATCCTCATCCTGTACTGTGCCCTGATTGTTACTGAGAATTTGGAAGCATCTGCTTAGGAAAGAACCAATAAGAGTGTGGCAGATTGCAGCCAAGTAACTGAAAGGGGCTTGACAGAGCCAGTTGAAAAGCAGAGAAGCCTAACTTCAAGCAGTTGCAGTAATTCACAGAGTGGGACTCACCTGGTTCTGTGAGCTTGTAAGAGCCAGAGAGTCAGACACGCCCACTCTACCTGTTAGGAAAGAAAGCAGGAAACCAAGAGAGACTCTGTTTTCTGGGAGCATAGACAGGAACAGGAAATAGCTGTGGGCTGGGCATGGTTAGGTCAACCTAAGTATAAAGCTGAGCCAGCTAAGAAGGGGCTCAGTCTGCTGCAGGACTCAGTAGGAGAAGAAACTCCCTGGAAATTACTGTGGCAAAGCCAAAACTCCCAGGAAAATTGTAGCTGCTGAAGGCTGCCTGGCAACCTAGAAGATTGGGAGTCCTGACCTGATAAAACAGATCCCTGAAAGCAGTAAGATCCTGTGTACATGTATGGGACTTTGGGCCTGGGACTACCGGACTGTTTGAGATGTGGTAAAATGCTGACTACTACCTAGTCAGTAGGTGTGAAGGATTTTTGGGTATTGTGGGAGACGCATACAGACTTTAAAGCTAATTCCCTGTGCAAGTTGATGATTTGGGGTGCTCCTGTAAAGACGTACCCGCTAGGCACTGCCACCCTGTTACAAAGGGATTCTCTTATGTCTTCTTAGGTCCTCGGAAGCCAGGATTGAATTTTGGTGTGGGCCATGGCTCAGATGGTAGAGTGTATGCTTTGCATCTTTAAGATCCCAAATTCAGTCCCTGGTATCTCCAATTGAGGATCTCTGGTAGCACACCTGGGTGAGGAATCTAGCAGGGATTCTGGAGGGTCTCAGGTAGGATGCCTGGGTTAGGCCTCTACAGGACATCTTGAAAAGCTGGATTTGAAAACCTGCTGCTGTGTCAGGTTGTGGGCTAAGATGGACCATAGGTCTGACTTAGTTAGGCAGCTTCTTATATACTCTATCACAGTGCTGCAGGATGTTTGGGATGCCACTTGGCCAGCCTAGATGTGTTAATTATGTCTCTTGTTTGCTGGGCTGCTTCCCCCTCCTCTACCTTGCTGCCTGGTTATGTCCTTGTCCTGGTTATGTCCTGCAATTTTCATTTTTTGTGCCAACATTTTTCAGAACTAGTAGGGATGTGCGAACAGAATGTGGTTTGGATGTTTGGACATTCGGTTCGAAACCCCAGTACAGGTTTGGTTGTTCGGTTCGGCCGAACTTGGCCAAACATCCAAAAATAGCGCTATAGATAATGATACCGAAACCGAATATTTTTTTTCTGTATCGGTATTATTTGGCCCTGAAACCACCCCTGGTCTCCACCCCTGGTGCCAAGAAGTCTGCTCCTCAGCTGCCTCCCACTTCCAGACACGTTTTTCCCACCCCCAAACTCATCCGAACTCATCTGAACTTTTCCGAACTGTTCAGCTGTTCGAACGTTTGGTTCGGACATTCGGTTCATTCATCCAAACAGGTCGAGTTCGGTCCAAACTCTGAACATCCGAACCACGTTTGCACATCCCTAAGGACTAGTCTTTGCACAACTTCTGTTAAAATCACAAAAGTTCAACTACTTATAAAATCAGGACCCTTTCGCCAATCTTTCTAAAGTTGGCAGGGATGGTGCCTTGTTTGAAGGGGTACAATTTTTCCAAATTTTCAGCAGCACAAAAGTTAGAGCCGGAAATGCATGAACAAATAGTAGGTACTTACAAATGTGACACCACTGTCATCATCCCACCCGAGAATGGGGAGGGCTTCCCCTGGCCAGGTGCACTCCAGCCATGAAAACAAACATCCCTGTGGCTTGACCTGGCTGGAGGGGGGCAGGGAGCGACATGTGGCCACTAAGCCATGACCCCAAGCTCCCAGTATCACCATACCCCCACCATGATGGACAGTCATGGCTGTTGGTTACAGACAGATATGGATGGCCTCCATAGCCATCCCACACACCAGGACAAGCCGTGACCGGGAACACACATTCCCACCAGGTTTGCCCACTCTCATCCATCTGGGCCACAGCTGGGTGCAGACTGTGGGCCTGCTTTGTTCTGGGCCCACATTTCTGACCCAGCCACCACCCCAGGTAGGGTTTATTCCAGGATCACATCTGGTGGGCCCAGAACAAACGTTAAGGCATCACTTGGGACAAAGTGGGACAAAGCAGGCCAGCATGGTGTCTGTTAATGAATGAATTAATTTTGATTTCTAGTCCACAACTCCACCCTTCCCAAAAGGCTCAAAGTAGCTTACAAAACTAATAAAAGCAATGCATATAAAACAACATAAAACACCCCAAACCTTTCCCTCAACATCGCCAACCTCACCACAAACACAACACAACACTCCCCATACACCCCCTCACACCCATACCCCAATACCCATTCCCATCCCTGCCCACCAAATGTCTTAATAAAAAGAAAAGTTTTACATTGCCTCCAGAAGATGCCCAGGCTTGGGCTCAAATGAACTTCTGGGGGAAGGAAGTCCCATAGCACTGGGGCAACCACCAAGAATGTCCCCCTGTGATCCTTCATCAGATGAACAAGACAGTGTGTATCCTGATGGTACCCACAGGGAGGTGCTACCAGCTGAATGCAGGAGCCACGATGGGGCATGGAAGGACAAGTGGTCTCTCAGATATGTGGGGCCAAGACCATTTAGGGCTTTAAAGATCAAAACCAGCACCTTGAATTGTGCCCGGAAAGCTATAGGGAGTCAGTGTAGACTTCAGAGCACCAGCGTAAGTTTAGTTTAGTTTAATTTATTGAGCACTAGCTTTTGCCATAGCCAAAAGATATAAAAAAGTATAAACAAGTGAACAGTAAAATAATACACAGACATATATCGAATAATGAGTTGCAGCATAACATCATCCATCTAAAAGAAATCCATAGGAGAAATCCTCTGGGATCAAATGTAACAGACATCAAGGTCGGGTGGTGATAAACAACAAACAAGAATAGTAAAATACAACAGAGGATTTCAAACTAAAGGATCCAACAGCGCGCTAAGGCAACTCCCCAACTCTATCCTAGCCCATCATCACTCCCAACCCACTAGCCACAGATGAGACGCTTCCCTTTAGGGTGTGTAAAGGAATCACCACGTCATTTCTCCAGGGGGGAGCTCATCTTCTCCCATGGGCTCTTCACAGGGGGATGTATCAGGGTGGAAAATCCATATATACACAGGAGCAGGATACAATATACATTAATAAATCAACAATACAAGGTCATAAATGACCGATAATAGACAATTAGCTGGGCAAGATTTTACTATCTGCCCCTGAACACCTCTATAAGTTAATGGTTAAACTAAAAAAGAAGAAACCGTCCCAATGTTACATACAAACTTAATATCCCATTTTATCATCCTTATTACTTTAACCTATCTATGGTCAAAGAGCAGTCATATAGTACAGGGTTTTAACCTTCCTCACCATCCAGGGGTAAAAAGCCTTGAGAGAAAACAAAGAAGAATGTAAAATACAAACTCCAATAGGTAAACAAAAAACCCAGTTAATATCCCCATATCTCTTTGGTCATTATGTCTGACTAGATTCCTTGGTCGTCCAAGGGAAAAAATGAGTCGGAATGCAGAAATAATAAATCTCAAAATATGTAAAAAAGATTATAAATCCCCCAAAGAGTAATACGTTTATTGTGTAAACAAACAAGGTTATAATATGCTAGGTTATTTCTCCCTGAGAGATCTTAAACCCGCCTCAATCTTTGTTCTTTTTTGTTGTTGTTGCAAGACAGACATAGGTTGCAACAAATTGGATATCCTCTGTTGATGAGAGGGTAATGAAAAAATCTGGGGTAAATTCCCCACTAGCCTTACTATCCAAGAGAGGTCTCAGCCAGATTTCGCGAAGGCTGTTGTAAAAGGGACATCTCAATAAAAAATGATCTACTGACTCCACCTCCTTTAAACTGCACTTACAAAGACGGGCCTGATAGGGAATCTGATTGTATCTTCCTACACAGACTGCAGCTTTAACTTGCTGAAATCTCAGGAGTGTGTAGTTTCTTCTCAGTGTTATATTCATCAGCCTATCTAAGTAAGGTTCTAATGAAAAGTTAGTCTTTACTTTTCCCAACCGCAGAGTCACCTTCCAGTTCCCCAGTTGCTAGGTCCTCTTGCCAGGCTATATCCTTTGCCCTCCTGATAAGTTCAGATTTCATAACCTTGAACGGTTTCCCCCATAGTTAGGTAAAGGTAAAACCCAGGTCTCTAAGGACATTAGATAAATAGCTCAGTCAGGGATATGTCCTGGAGCCGGTGTGTTCTAGTTGCTCTTTTAAACATAATACTGAAAGGACATTGTCTTGTTGGACCAATAATCTTATCCAGAACCTTATGAGGGTTATTTTCCCCAGACACTCTATTGCTGTGGATCCTGTCTCAGCACTAACGATTGCACCCGGTACGCTATTACTGACTCTCAAGAGCCTTCTTAGAAACTGATTTTGGACTCTCTCTAGATCATTGGTGAGTGGGTAAGTAATCATTTCCAGACCAAAAGTTAGCATTGGTAATATCTTTAGTCGAAAGGCCTGCAAAGATAAGGAGATCTTAGATTCTCTTGAGATATAAGCTGCTCTGAGGACAGAACATGCAGTCCTAGAGGCTTTCATTGCTCTAGTTTTAACATGCTCATGCAATGTGCCTCTACTCATGAAGGCGACTCCCAAATAAGTGAAGGAACTAACAGCAGAAAAACGTTGCCCTTTTATGGTCCAATGACCTTTTTTCATTTTTGCTCCAACTGCCATAATATGGGATTTACTTATGTTTATTTTCAGATGGTTGGATTCACAATAACTCATCAGATCTACCATAAGTCCTTTTAGTCCTCTTTCAGTTTGCGATATCAGGGCAGCATCATCCCCATACTGGAGAGTGGGAAAGGAATGTGCTCCTATTTTTGGCAAACAGTGTTTCTCCTGTTTCAAGTTAACAATTAAGTCTGAAACAAATAAATTAAATAGTAGGGGAGCCAAAATGCAACCTTGGCGAACCCCATGTCTAACGGGGATTGGTGCACTCACTTCTTCCTCTGACCCTAGTTTCACTCTTGTGGTGTTATTAGTATGTAACTGTATCAGTAAAGCTAATAATTTTTCTTCCATCCCCAAGTTTTTCAATTTACCCCAAAGCAATCCCCTTGGGACTGACTCAAAAGCTTTTGAAAAAAATCAATGAATCCCCAAAATAACTTCCCAGTTCTGATCTTAGTATACTTAGATATAATGTGGATTAAAGTAAAACAGCTATCCATAGTTGAGTACTTACAGCTAAAACCAAACTGTTCCTTTGGAATAACATCTTTTTCTTTGAGTCAGGCTTCCAGATATTGCAGCAGCACCTTAGTATATAACTTGCTTATGACAGGGAGTAGGCTAATCGGTCTATAACAGGCTGGGTCTTTGATGTTTCCTTTTTTTAAAATTGGGACAATCCAGCTGGAGCCCCAGGAATCGGGCATCTTACATGTTTCACTACAGAATTGAAGCCCACCAACTCGGGGCTACCTGAAGAAGTTCTGCAACAATATAATCTGGACCCTGGGCCTTGTTCCTTCTTAGGGCCATGATCAAGTCTGTTATGGTTTCCTTGGTAATCCTGAGATCTAAAGGCGGGAGGTTATCTATCTTCTAAAGGCAGTATAGTTGAATCTCTAGCTTTCTCTGAGGGATTTACATCGTATAAGGTCCCAAAGAAGGTTTCCCAAACTGACTTTGCAATTGGTATAAACGTATTGTTGTGTCCTGGTCTTATTATCTGGTTCATCAGCTTCCAGAATTTGCCTACATTCCTTGTCCGGGCAGCGACTATCATTGCTGCCCAAAGCTCATTATAATATGTAGACCTTTTGCCCCTCATTAGACACTTGTATTGAGCCCTGACACATAGGCAGCACCAGTGTAATATACTTCCAGCGTCTCACCCCCACAAAGGAGGTGAGGCACTGCATTCTGCACCAGCTGCAGCTTCCAAACAGTCACTAAGGGCAGCTCCACGTAGAGCACACTGAAGTAGTCACCTGTAGCGCATTGAAGTAGTCTAGGTGATGAAAGCATTGATGACAGTAGCCAGATTTGAATTGGAAAGAAAAGGCTGCAAACTCCTCATCAGATAGAGCTGGTGAAAAGTGCTCCTGGGCACTGCCACAACCTGGCACAACAAGGGGTCCCGAAGCACAGCACACCAAGGCTACAAACCTGACTGATCGGAGGAGGCCAGACTCCGTCAATAACAGGAGTCCCAATCCTGTTAACATCCCATGATGCTTATAAAATTGGGACCTTTTATCCAATCTTTCTGAAATTTGGCAGGGATTATATCTTGGGTAAGGGGTACAATATTTCCAAATGTCATCCAAATTGTAAACAAAGAATATACAGCCAGAAAGGAATGCACAACTTCTTTCACCCCTGTTAAACCTCTCTTTAATTTAAGAGCTGAAACTTGGTCATTGGAAAACTTCGGAGTTCACCAAGAATTCTAGTCCTTGGTTCTGAATTTACAAAGTCCAAGGTTTCGAATACCAGGGCCCATCTCTGGAAAACTTAGGAAGCCCTCATCGAGTGCTGGCGCCATTTCACACGTGGAATGATCCAGAAGGGTTGACCCCTTAGCCTCTAGGAAATGAAACTTGATGCCACATTTGGTAGTAGGGGGATATGGGAGTGGACAGTTGAGTGATGGATAGGCCAAATGGCAAATTGTGATTGGCTGGCAGGGGGAAATAAAAGTGGCTGCACAGCCATTTTCCATTCTCTTTGGTGAATTTGGCGTGAGCTACACTGCTGGCCTGTAAGTAATTGGCTTGGGTTTCTGTCCTGTCCTGTCCATAGAAGCAATGCTAGGGGATGGGGGTTAGTAGTTTCCAGTGCCATGCCATGATTATTTTTTATTTAAAAATAAATAAACAAGTGGGTACCACACTGCTGCTGCCTGCTGCTTGGCAGACACCATGGAGGTCCGAGGGATCTCTGTCTTCCTCCACTTCTCCTGGTCTGGGCTGTCCAAGATACCAGTGCCACACCAATGCCATGCCTTTTTAAAAAATAAGCAGGTGCCACTGCTGCCTGCTACCATGGTGGCCAGAGGGACCTAGCTGGTCTCTTCCACTGGTCTGGCCTGTCCATATACTAGATGACGGGGATTTGCATCAGTGCTAAACGTTTGGGTACTGCCTGCTGCTTGCTGCTTGCATTGCCTGTTGGCAAGTTGGCAGTACCCTAGAGGCCTTGTTTGGCAGAAGTTTGGGTGCTCAAGCAATACAAAAACAAGGGAGAAATCCCCAATATATACAGAAAAAAGGTGATGAACACCAAGGGCTTGGATAACCACAATAATGAATATTTGTTTTAAAAAAAAAAAAGTTTGTACCTACATTATTATTATTTATTATTATTATTAACAAACATTTATATAGCGCCAGCAGTGTACATGGCACTTTACAAAGTAATAAAATAGACACGGTCCCTGCCCCTAGGGCTTACAATCTGAGCGACAGGAGCTGGGGGAGAGACATAGGAAGGGGAACAGAGGGAGAGACAAGGGGTCTAACATTCATGAAGATGCGAGGTCTCAAGTGCACGTACTTGGCTTGGTTACGATGAGAATGACAGCAGGCAGGTCCATGTGGCAAGGATAAGGGTAAACAGATCATAGGTATAGGAATAGTGGCTCAGCAGGATAAAGAGTCAGACAGAGCAGAGCGAAAGAGGTGAGTTTTAAGGAGAGATTTGAAGGTATGAAGGGAGGGGGCAAGGCGGATGTGGACAGGGAGGGAGTTCCAGGCATGGGGGGCAGCAAGTGAGAAGGGACGAAGGCGCTTAGGGGAGCAGGGAAGGCGTGGAAGGGTGAGAGAAGGGACAGAGGAGGAGCGAAGTGCACGGGCTGGAGTATGGAGGGCGATAAGTGCAGAGAGGTAGGGGGGAGCAAGGTTGTGAAGAGCTTTATAGGTGAAGACTAGGAGCTTGTGCAGGATTCGTTCAGGAAGGGGAAGCCAGTGAAGCGAAGAGAGGAGGGGCTGCACATGGTCGAAGCGACTGGCGAGGTAGATGACCCTGGCAGCAGAGTTTTGGACAGAGATGAGGGGAGAAAGGTGAGACCGGGGAAGGCCAGTGAGAAGGAGGTTACAGTAATCGAGGCGAGAGATGACCAGAGCATGAACAAGAGTTTTGGCAGACGAGACAGAGAGAAAAGGGCGAATCTTAGCAATGTTATGGAGGGAGAAGCGACAGGATTTAGCAACAGAGTCAATGTAGGGTTTAAAAGAAAGGGCTGAGTCAAAGATGAAGCCTAGGCTACGGGCTTGGGGGACAGGCAGGATGGTGACTCCATCAATAGTTATTGACAGTGAGGAAGGAGAGGAAGGATGAGGGGGGAAGATAAGGAGTTCAGTTTTAGCCATGTTGAGTTTGAGTTGACGTTGAGACATCCAGGTAGAGATGTCAGAGAGACAGTTGATGAGACGAGCTTGAACAGAGGGAGAGAGAGAGGGAGTAGAGAGATAGAGTTGAGTGTCATCAGCATAGAGGTGGTATTGGAAGCCATGGGAGGCAATGAGTTTGCCTAAGGATGAGGTATAGATCGAGAAGAGGAGAGGGCCAAGAACAGAGCCTTGAGGAACACCAACTGAGAGGGGGAAGGAGGAGGAGGTGGAGTTGGAGAGAGACACATTAAAGGAGCGGTCAGAGAGGTAGGAGGAGAACCAGTTATGGACAGAGCCACAAAAGCCAAGGGAGTGAAGGGAATCCAGCAAGAGTGAGTGGTCAACAGTATCGAAGGCAGCAGAGAGATCAAGGAGGACAAGAATGGAATAGAGACGTTTAGATTTAGCCACCAGAAGATCGTTGGTGATCTTAGCGAGAGCAGTTTCAGTAGAATGAAGGGGGCGGAAGCCAGATTGGAGGGGGTCAAGGGAGGAGTTGGAGGATAGGAAGTCAAGGCAGCGGGAGTAGACAACACGTTCAAGCAGCTTGGAAGCAAAAGGAAGGAGTGAGACAGGACGATAGCTAGAAGGGTCAGAGGGGTCAAGAGTGGACTTTTTGAGAATAGGAGAGACTGTGGCATGTTTGAAGGCAGAAGGGAAAGAGCCAGTAGAGAGGGAGAGGTTGATGATGTGCAGGAAGGAAGGGGCGACAGTGGGAGTAATGGAGGTGAGGAGGCGGGAAGGAATGGGATCAAGGGGGCAAGTGGAAGGGTTGGAGGAGGAGAGCAGAGAGGAGATTTCCTTAAGGGAGGCAGGGGAGAAGGAGGACATGAGAGAAGGAGGGGGAGGAGGGAGAGGGGTGGGAGTGGGAAGAGAGGAGTGGGAAGCGATGTCGAGGCGGATCTTGTCTATCTTGGAGGTGAAGAAGGAGGCAAGATCCTGAGCAGAAAGGGAAGAAGGAGGGGGAGGACAGGGAGGCTTGAGGAGGGAGTCAAAGGTAGAGAACAGGCGGCGAGGGTCCCGAGAACAGGACTCAATGCGGGAGGCATAGTAGTGTTGTCTAGCAAGGGAGATAGCAGAAGTAAGGGTGGAGAGACAGAATTTGAAGTGAAGGAAGTCAGCGTGAGAATGGGATTTGCGCCAGAGTCGTTCAGCAGCACGAGTGCAAGAACGGAGGTGGCGGATACTAGGGGTGAGCCAAGGACGGGGGTTGTGGGAGAAGGCAGGGCGGGAAGAGAGAGGGGCATGGGAGTCAAGTGTGGAGGAGAGAGAGGCGTTGAGAGCAGAGACAGCGGAGTCAGGGGAGGAGGAAGAGAAGACTGTAGGAAGAAGGGGAGAGAGAGAGGAGGCAAAGTCCAGGGGATCAATAGCTTGAAGGTCACGGAAGGGGCGTAGAGAAGGGGAAGAGGAGGGGGGACAGTGGGAAATGTTGAAAGAGGCAAGGAAGTGGTCTGATATAGGATGAGGATCGAAGGAGAGATCAGCGACAGAGCAGTTTCTAGAGAGGACAAGATCAAGAGAATGGCCATTAGTATGGGTGGGGGAGTTGGTCCAAAGGTGGAGGTTGAAGGAGGAGGCTAGGGAGAGGAAGCGAGAGACTGAGGGCTGAGATGGGTCATCAACATGAATGTTGAAGTCACCAAGGATGAGAGTGGGGATATCAACAGAGAGGAAGAAAGTGAGCCAGGACTCAAAGTCAGAAAGAAAGGAAGAGAGAGGACCAGGGGGACGGTAGATGACAGCAACACGTAGATGGAGGGGGGAGTAGAGGCGCACGGAGTGAGCCTCAAAGGTATGGAAGGAGAGAGAGGGGGGAGGAGAAATTGGTTGGAACTGACAGGATTTAGCAAGAAGGAGGCCCACCCCACCACCCCGTCCTTCAGGGCGGGGTTGGTGAGAGAAGGAGAGACCCCCACAGGAGAGGGTAGCAGGCGTGACAGAGTCCGAGGGAGTGATCCAAGTTTCAGTAAGGGCAAGGAGCTGGAGGGAGCGAGAGAGGAAAAGATCATGGATATAGGGAGCTTTACTGATAGATGAGCGACAGTTCCAGAGGGAGCAGAAAAATGGTAGTTGATGAGGGGGGAGGCAAGGAATAGGGATAAGATTGGGAGAAGGGGAGCGTCGTGGTAGGCTAGAGACAGGAGGAATAGGGATAAGATTGGGAGAAGGGGAGCATCGAGGAAGGCTAGAGACAGGAGTGGAAGGGGAGCAATGAGAGAAAGTAGCCAAGGGAGCAAAGGATGTATGGGGGAGGTTAGAGAGTGGTGATCGGTTGGGGGGAGGAAGAAGCTGGGAGGAGAAAAGTAGAGGAAGAAAAAGATGGACAGGAAGAGGAGAAGGAGAGGAGGGAAAGAAAAGGCGAGAAAATAGGGCAGACATGTTAGTGAGTAAGATAGGAGGGGGAAGTACAGTAGAAAAGAAATGGAGAAAAGTACCTGTAAGGCGCGCGCCTTTAGGCCCGCTGGTCGGTGGAGCTTGGGGCGGCAGGAAGGCCAAGCCCCAGGAGAGTCGTGGTGTCCTCGAGCGATGACAGCCGAGGATGCTGGGAGCGTATGCAGACGAGCTGCAACCTCACCAGTTCTTGCAACCTCACCAGTTCTTGCAACCTACATGAATGAATATCAAGAATATAATCAATATACAAAAAAAATCAATAAAAATACTAATGAAAATGCGTTACCCTAGGCGGGATTAGAATCTGTATGGCTAGAGTCACAAGGTCAGGAACTAACTAACTGGGCTAACTAGACCAACTATAACAAGGAGGAAAAAATCTCCTCTGTTGATGGTACCAAATCAAACCAATGTATAACACTTTATTGAATGATTAATAAACATACCAAAACAACAATCATAACATGAAATTAGAAAATATTGAGAAAGCATGACACAATAGAGACATACCTTCTTACAATGGAAATAGAACCTCTATGAACTGAAATATCCAGGCAAGAATCTTGCCACTGTAGTTATTACTACTCTATATTGGACATATGTATTAGATGAGTATTTCATCATAATAAGACTCAATACATCAATCCTCCTATATATAGAAACTGAATCAGTCTTAAAAAATTACTTATAACAGCATGTGATACTGCGCAGACATATCTCCACACAATGGGACTAGAACTTCTGTAACTATAGTCCCCAGGCAAACAGCTTACAACTGTACCATGTAATCATTGGACATCTAGACATAAGTACTTCATCGTGATAACTGTCTCATAACCAATCCTCCTGCATGTAGAAATACAATCAGTCCCAGAAATGAAGCCAGTCTCAATTAATTCCTGGGTTGTTTACTTGTTTCATGAATCTCTTTATCAAGAATAACGGTTGGCAATACAACTTATTATGTAAACTCTGTTGCAGTACACCTTCCCTTCTCACATTTCCACAATTTCCTTCTTCAGGTAGTGATGGTTAATCCCAACTTGTATATCTCGGTAGATGAATGAAAATTATTTATTTGAATCTTGTATTGAATTTAAAGACTTGAATCTAAATACAAGTCAATAAGAAACACTCTCTTTAAATACTTAACTGCTAGCAGACTGTTTCTAAAACACATTTCTCATGTTCTTTAAATTCTTGATTTGAAAACTGTGATAGATTCCAATTCCATCAAAGTATACATTCATCTAAATTAGTAAATGAGAACTCAATGTTAGTAAAACTCTCATTGACAATATAATGTTAATATATTCATTCCATAAGACGAGATAAATGTACCCAATATGTCAAGCGGAGGAAATAAAAAATCTTGTCTGAACCAGAGTTTCCAGCTCAATCTACTGCAGGGAAAAAGAAACCCTCAAGCTTCAGTAACCTTAACTGGCTCATATACTGTCCTCACACTCCACTGTGCAGGCTTGGCTCCCTCATAGGGTGTTTTCAGACGTGACGGGGCCAGTTGGCCCCATCACGAAATCAATGTATTCATCCCCCACCGGGATGACCCCATCACGCCCTAACAGACATGCCGGGGGATCCCGGCAGGGAATCAGGGAGGGGGCAGGGCCGCGTGGTGCAACGTGCGGCCACATGGCCGTGCCCCCTCCATGCTCCCTGCCGCCCACCCTCTGGGGAGATGGGCGGCGCCGCGGACAATGCGGCTGCAGCGCTCGCCCGATTTGGCCATGGGCCGGAATCCCTGTGGGGATTCTGGGCCATGGCCGCCGTCCAGAAGTGACGGCGAGGTTCACCCCGGCGGGGAATCGCCTTCACTACGCGGCGACCTCCGGCCCCGCCGCTTCGGCTGCTCGTGTAGAAAATGTGATTCCCTGCCATGGTAACATCTGGGGAGGAACATCTGTTCCCCCCAACAGACGTGCTGTGATCACAGCCACCACAGGGAATTGACTGTGGTTGACTGTGATCTCGTAACGTCTGAAAACACCCATAATTGCCAACAGAAACCATTGGCATCTGTGATTCCTTATTACCCAGTGATGTCAAATATTTGTCATTTGGTGCCATCAACAGAAATTTTTTCCTCCTCCTTATAGTTGGTCCAGCTAGCTCAATGGCACATTCCTGACCCTGTGACTCCATCCATCCAGGTTCCAATTCCACCTACAGTAACGTATCATTTTCATTAGTATTTTTATTGATTTTTTTTGTATATTGATTATATCCTTGATATTCATTCACATAGGTACACACTTGTTAAAAAAAATAATAATAATATTCATGATTGTGGTTTTCCCAGCCCTTGGTGTTCATCAAGTTTTTTCTATATAAGTTTGAGTGCTGCCTGCTGCTGCTGTATGCACTACATGTTCACAAGTTGTCAACACCCTAGAGCACTTGGTTGGCATAATGATTTTAAAGTGGGTGCACTGCTGGTGGTGGGCCATGCTGTGGGTACACTACTGCTGGGTTTTTTGGTGGGATTTCTGCCCACAGTTGCACTTTTGTGGTGGGTTTGTCTTCTTGAACAATTGTCCCACTCTTCCTAGCCTGCCTTTCTGGGCACTGCTTGGTTGGCATAATGATTTTAAAGTGGGTGCACTCACTGCTGATGGTGGGCCATGCTGTGGGTTCATTACTTCTGGGTTTTGGGGGCATTTCTTCATGCAGTTGAACTCCTGTGGGTTTGTCTTCTTGTGCAATTGCCCCACTCTTGCTAACCTGCTTTTCTGGGCACTGCTTTGTCTGTGTGGGTTCAGGATAGGGGTGTGCATTTTGTTTTCACAATTATTATTACAATGCAATTGGATGCAATTTGGATATAGAATATCCCTAACACAAGGGATCAATCATTTGTGCCAAGATCCAGAAAGATTAGGTAACACTTCCAGATTCTATAAGCAATTTATTTTTTGTGGTTTGTGCACACATTTCCAGTTGTAGAAACTTTGTTATCCATCCAACATGGATGAAATTTGGACTTTATGTACTTTATTTTTAAGTCAGCAAATTGTTTCCAAGACCCTTTATCGGGTACGGTATCATCTTCATCAAAAAAGGAAGAAGGATCCAAAATTCTGTTGTCTTAGTAACTGAACATAAAACTTCATGTGTATTTCACATGCAAGGGATCAATTTCAGATGGTGGAGCCCACTGATGCTAGGGATGTTCTTAGGACTGTCAGAGCCACCATTTGTGAGTTAGATCTGTTCACATCCTGGCTGGTGAAAGCCAGCCAGGAGACGTTATTGCTATTGCTGGTGGGGGTAGACAATGCCTCCTCTATGGAGGGCAGGGTGCTGGGGTGTTTGAAAAAGACAGTGGTCTGTCCCCTACTTAGGAAGCCATCTTTGGATATTGACTTCCTGGCCAGCTATCAACCAGTTTCTAACCTTCCCTTTTTTGGGAAGGTTATTCAGTGTGTGTGTGTGGGGGGGGGCGGGTTGACTTGGTAGCTCCAGGTGCATCTTGATTGCATTGGGTTTCTGGATCCCTCGCAGTTCGACTTTCATCCAGGTTATGGCACTGAGATCATGTCTGTTGACCCTGGACCCAGTTAGATCTGTTGGTTGCGTTTGACACTGTTGAACATGAGGTGTTAATAGGCTGCCTGAGGAACCATGCTGGGGTGGGTGGAACAGTCTTAGAATGGTTCTGCTCTTTCCTGTCCAGGAGAACTCACAGGAAAGTCCTGGGGGACTGTACATCTTCTCCCCGGGACTTTATTTATTTATATTTATTTATTAGATTTATACCCCGCCCCTCCTGAGAAGAGCTCAGGGCAGCTACTTCACGTGTAGAGTCCTGCAGGGTTCTATTCTGTCCCCCCTCTCATTCAATGTGTACATGCAGCTGCTGGGGGAGGTCATGAGGGGGTTTGAATGTGGGTGTCATCACCAGTATGTTGATGATCTCCAACTCTACCTCTCATTTTCATCAGACCCAGGCCCAGCGATCTCCATGCTTACTCGGTGTTTGGAGGCTATGGGGGATTGGATGAGGGCGAGTCATCTGAAGCTGAATTCTGACAAGATGGAGGTGATGTTGGTGGGCAAGGATTTGGGGGGCTGAGGAGTGGTGGAGTCTCCTGCCATTGATGGGGTCCACCCTCCTTTGGTCTCCCAAGTTTGGAGTCTGGGAGTGCTCCTCGATCCGCAACTCTGCCTGGAAACTCAGATGGAAGCTGTGGCAGGGAGTGCATTTTGGCAATTACATCTGGTCCGAGAGCTTTGGGCATATATCTCAGACTCTGACGTTGCTTCCATCATGCATGCCTTTATCACCTCAAGATTAGGCTATTGCAATGCACTCTATGTGGGACTGCCTTTATGCTAGTCCACAGGCTTCAGCTGGTGCAGAATGCAGTGACCCATTTGCTTATGGGATGATTTACAGGGAGCACATAACACTAGTGCTTTGAGCACTGCACTGGCTGTCAATAGTCTACCAGGTCAAATTCAAGGTGCTGGTGTTGACCTATAAATCCCTACATGGCCTAGGCCCTACATACATGTGGAACCGCCTCACTCCCGGTGTTCATGATCAGCTCCTATGGTCGTCCTGGGGGCCTTTCATGGAGGTCCCTCAGATGCGGTGGGTGGTCACCGATCATACGGCTTTTTTGGTGGTCTCCCCCAGGCTGTGAAACTCCCTGCCTGAGAGGGTCCAATTGGCCCAGAGCCTTGTCCCCTTCCACTGTGATTGTAAGACCTGGCTGTTCCATCAGGTGTTTAGCAAGGGAGAAGGGTGGAGAGAGGTAGGGAGGGGTGGGGTTTTATTTTCCCAGTTTTAGTTTTTTGTTACTATTAATTTGTATATATTTTATATAGATGTTTTTATTGATTTTATGGAATTGTATTTTATATTTGTTGTTTGCCACCCAGGGCTGCAGGAGGTAGGATGGGCATGATACAAATATAATAATTAATAAATAATCCTTGCCAAATTTTAGAAAGATTGGATAAAGGGAGCTACATACTCTAGTGGAGTTGGTATTGGGGGTGGTGTTGCAGTCCCCAAAGACATGAGTCTTGGGGGACTTCAATATCCACACTGATGTCGACCTTGGGGGAGAAGAGCATGAGTTCATGACCGCCATGGCAACCATGGGCCTGTCCCAGATGGTTATTAACCCAATGCACCAGAGGGGACATACCTTAAACCTTATGTTTTGCAATGGCCTTGAGGCGGAGGCTCCATTAATGGGGGAGATTTCAGCTGTACCCTTGTCATGGATGGATCATTACATCCTACAGGCCTCCCTCCTGGCACATATCTGCCCCTGGAAGGGTGCAGAACCAATTTGAATGATTCGGCCCCGGAGACCAATGGAACCAGAACGGTTCCGGAATGCTCTGGGTGAGATACCCTCTGACCTTGATGACCATCATTGATGACCTCATTGCATTATGGAATACTTTGTTGACAGGGGCCATTGGTTAGGTGACTCCTAGGCATCCACTTCCTGGGCGGAAGCACTTCAGGCCTCCGTGATGTTCTGAGGAGTGCAGTTGCTGAAGTGAGAAGGGTGGCGGTTAGAGCGATGGTGGCATCGTTCGCATACTGAAGCCGACAGATTGTGTCATAGAGCTTGTTTACAATCCCATGCAATGGCTATTAGGGCAGCAAAAAAGGAATTTTTTGCTACCCTCCTAGCATCTGCAAAATCCCAAGCAGTGGAAATTTTACGGGTGGTGCAGGGGCTGGTCAGTCCAACCTCCCTCCACTTAGGAGTGGCATCATCTAGTGCTCGCTATGACATGTTTGTTGATTATTTTGTGGATAAAATCACTCGTATTCACCAAAACTTTGACACCACACTTATTACATTGGGGAAACCAGAAGTTACGCAAGCTCCGCCTTGTCCGCGTTTGTGGGATCAATTTCAGTCGCTGACACCCACCGATGCGGAGGATGTTCTAGGGGTGAACACAGGCACTTTTTGTGAATTAGATCCATGCCCATCCTGGCTGATCAAGGCCGTTGGCTGTTGCTGACTGATGTGGTCAATGTCTCCCTTTAGGAGGGCAGAGTGCCAGGCTGTCTTAAAGAGGCAGTGGTGCAGCCTCTGCTCAAGAAACCATTGCTTGATGTTGACTACCTCACCAGCTATCGGCCTGTTTCTAACCTTCCCTTTTTAAGGAAGGTTATTGAATGGGTAGTGGTTCGACAGCTTCAGGAGCATCTGGACCGTATTTGTTTTCTTGATCCCTCGCAGTCTGGATTTTGTCTGGGCCATGGCACTGAGATTGTGCCTGTGGCATAGGTTGACCTACACCAGGAACTGGATCAGGGTCATTTGAACCTGTTGATTCTATTAGATCTGTCGGCTGCATTTAATACCATTGACCATGAGATGTTGGCGGCTTGCCTTTGGGACCATGCAGGGGTGAGTGGAATGGTCCTTGAATGGTTCCGTTCTTTCCTGGATGGAAGAACTCAGCGAGTGTTGCGTGGGAATAATTTTTTATCATACCGAGACCTATCGTGTGGAGTCCCGCAGGGTTCTGTCTTTTCCCCTCTCCTGTTCAATGTGTACATGCAGCTGCTCGGCAAGGTATTTAGGGGGTTTGGCGTGCGATGTCACCGGTATGCTAATGACACCCAGCTCTACTTCTCTTTTTCATCGGACCCAGTCTTGGTGCTTACTTGGTGTCTGGCAGCTGTGGGGAACTGGATGAGGGCTAATCGACTGAGGCTGAATCCTGACAAGATGGAGGTGATGCTGGTGGGTAAGGTGGTGGAGATGACGGCTCCCATCATTGATGGGATTTGTGTGGAGTCTGAGGGCGCTCCCTGATTCGCAACTCCACCTAGATGTTCAGGTGGAGGCTGTGGCAAGGAGTGCTTTTTGCTAATTACATCTGGTGCAACAGCTTCAGCCATATGTCTTGGACTCTGACCTGGTCACTATCATCCATGCTTTCATCACCTCTAGGCTGGACTAATGTAATGTGCTCTATGTGGGGTTACCCATGGTGATGGTTTGGAGACTGCAGCTGGTACAGAATGCAGCAGCCCATCTTCTGGTGGGATTGGGCTGCCGTGAGCATATTACACTAGTTCTCCAGTTTCTGGACTGACTGCCTGTAGTCTTCCAGGCCCAATTCAAAGTGTTGGTGATTGCCTATAAAGCCCTAAATGGACCAGGCCCTACCTCTCTGTGGGACCGCCTCACACACACACACCAGATTCCGGATTGGCCCCTGCAATCATCCGGGGTGCTCTTCTTGAGGTCCCCTGAGACTGCCAGGGATCCACCTTCCGGTGGGGGCATGGCTAGCCCTGGATCTCCCCTCCCTTTGTAAAAGTTGTAAGACCTGGCTGTTCCGCCAGGCGTTTGGCAGGGGAGACGGGTGAAGGGTGGGGGGAGTGGGTTAGGGTGGAGGGGGGGGAGGAATTTTTAATCCTCATTATGTACTGTTTTTATATGTTTAAAATGTTTATTTGTTGTAACAGTTACAACAAACTGCTTCACCATTAGCAACAAATCTTTTAATTAGCCACACAGGTGTGAAGTGATCAGCCTCACGAGGGCAAAGGAAGATAACAAAGTCCAGAACCCAAATGAAATGTCCACACAGAAGAGTCCAAAGCTCTTTCAGCCAGTGGAGTCCAATGCAGCACGATAAGCCACTCGACATTTCGCTAACTCAGTAGCTTCTTCGGGGGTATTTAATGTACTCCTATTATAATTTTAAAAGGAAAATGCTCCATCTGAATGCTTTTAATATCTTAGACACATAGTCACATTACTTCTTAATGGCCTGTCTCACTCACATGAACTCCTGCTGAATCACAGTGGGCTTTCCTTCCTTCATCTCCTAACTAGCTTCCTTAACTTTCTTGAGGGCCCACTTAGGTAAATCAGGGAAACAGCCCTACAGTGGGTTCCATGGAACTTCCTTGTTCCTACTTCTAAATGTGCTTTGAACATGCTGATCGTGATTTGTTGTAAGCCACCCTGAGCTGCTGTGTCAGGAGGGGCAGGGTATCAAGATTTTTTATAAATAAATAAATGATTGACACATCCAGGCTGGCCAACTGGCATCCCAAACACACCCTGCAGCACTGTGACAGAAGAGAATAAGAATATCTTATTGGCTCTTTCCTAAGTAGATGCTGCCACTTCCTAGTAACAAGCAGGTGGACTTCGGGTGGGACCATCACAAGGATACATGATTGACATTTCTGCTGGCCAACTGGCATCATGAACCCATCTTTTACTAATGTGATAAACATAAGAGAATCTCTGGTATAGGCTCATTCTCTGGGGATGCGTGCCAGGCTTCCAACTTGCCAGTACCCAATGACTGCAATCAGCGAGGCTTGGGGGTGGTCACTGGGGAACGACTATAAGCTTCTTCCAAGCTGCACAGCCCTCACTATGGTTCAGTCTCGTGTGGCTCAAAGGCTGGCTAAGTACTTTGTGTGTATGATGGACTATGCTCAGAAAAACAGAACTCTGCACCTACTCTTCCCCCATGTGTGCCCCCACAGATTATGAGGTGCCAATGACTGAAGCCAGTGTCACTGCCTCTGGCACCTGCTCCTCCTCTGCTCTGCCCACCTCCTCCTGTCTTCTTCACTCTCTGTACAAATGTTCCGAAAAGCAGATGTCTGCATCTCGTCAAACCTCCAGAAGCAACACCTGCAAGTAATTTAAGGGAATTTACAAATTCTGTTAAAATCATGAAACTGATATTGCTTATAAAATTTGAACTCTTTGACCAATCCTTCCGAAATTGTGCAGGGATGCTCCCTTGGGTGAGGGGAACATCCTGTCAAATGTTGGAAATGTGTGTACAAACCATTAAATAGCTAATAAAACCAGGACACTTTATCTAATATTCCTGAATGTTGTCAGGGATGATCACGTTCAGGATGGGTACAAACAGTACAAATGTCATTGAAATTGTATAGCAAACAAGCTGAAAATGTGTGCATAAACAGCAAACCTCATGTGCTTGCAGAATTGGGACCCTGTATCAAATGTTTATGACATTTGGCAGGGATGATGAGGGGTACAATCTGTCCCGTATCAAATAAATCAGACAGAAAATGAAGATGGTAAAGTCAGAAACCAAGTTCCCATAGAAATCAATGGAGAAAAAAACAAATTCAGCCATGGGTCTCTGGTGCACACCCCTAGTTCAAGAACTTTGCCAAGATGTGACCAGCCAGGGCACTGGGGGATTACTTCTTTCTAGCTAATTCATACCACATTCACACCTGATGCCTGGCATTACTTAAATGATGCACAAGCAAAGACATGGCAGTGGGGAGGAGCCCCATGCTGGCAGTAGTGCCGATGTGAACAGAGTTCTGCCACATCAAACAGGATTCTACCATGGCTTTGCTCATGCGTTACAGGACTAGATTTTGCACCCTGTCATGTGTGAGGCTAGATGCAGCAGATCCCCATTTGTACTGGCTGTACTGCCAGCATCGGGCTCCTCCCCGCTGCTGCGTCTTTGCTTGCACATCATTTTAGTAATGCCAAGCATCAGGTGTGAATGCGGTATAATTTATGATGTGTGGGGAGGGGGATTGCCTTGCATAGGTGGGCACAATGGAGGCTTTCGGGGGGGGGGGGGGTCTGTTTTTTTGTGTGTGTCTTTATTATGCCTGCTGGACTGGCTGATGGCATCAATGGGCCAAAAAAACTTGTTGAAACTGTAACTATTCAGCGCCGAGTAGTTCCAGTTTGTGCCATTCCGAATTTTCAAAGTTCTGAAGCTTTCCGAGGTTCAAAACGCGAAGTTCTGAATTCCAGGCACTTGGACAAAGCTCCAAAGTCCAGCCGAGTACCCAGATCGGGTACTCAGAACTTTGGAACTCGGTGTTATGGGCCGACGAGTGGGGCGGGGCCGACCGCGGCGCTCGGGCCCGGCTCCGGTGCCGGCGGCGCCGAAGGAGCTGGAGGCGCCGCCTCCGATGTTCCCCCAGCAAGAGGGTAGGGCGCCCCCTCCCGTGCAGCGTGCTCCGATGGGGCCGCGAGGCACGGAGTCAGCAGAAGGAGACGGAGATCAACATCAAACAGAAGCCACGCCCCCCTTGCGGCGCTCCGCACGCCTGCGGGGGCACGCAGAGGGGCGGGGCTAGGTGTATAAAAACCAGCGCCGAGAGATACTCGGCGCTGGTGATTGAGAGGAAACCGGCCAACCTAAGCTAAGTATTGAGCGAGTGCCTAGACCTCGAAACTTAGAGCATTGTACTAGTGTGTGTGTTGTGTACCCTTCCTACCCTTTCCCTTGGAACAAGTGAGCGAGTGATTGTCTTGTGTGTGGCGTTCGATCCCTGAACCTTCTCCTTCCTAGAGCTACCTTGAAGTTTCCCCTGCTGTTGTTGCCTGAGTCCCGTCTGCCTTCCCTGTCTCCCCGGGCCCTGTCCCCTCCTTCCCGGGCACGCCTCCCTCACTTCCCCCCTCCCTGTCCCTCCTGGAGTGTGGGAGCCGTGTGTTGGAGACCGACTGGGTTCCTGTGGCACAGGCTCCTACTTGTCACCGGGCGCCCTATGATGATAGGGGCCTAAGTTCCAGGTGCGTTAGCCCAGGGAACGGCCCACACACTATCCTGACGGGCTTTATTACCCAGATAGATCCATTTGCTAGTAGGAGCCTGGGCGCGTGCGTGGGGATACTCGACAAGTGGGAGGGTCGGGGGCTAGGCCCCTGCTGGGTCACCCAGGTCAACGCCCCCTTCCCCGGCCCCACTGACACTCGGTCCCAGTACCTGGAAGGCCTATTTGGTGCAGCTCTACATTAACTTCTGTTAAAATTATGAAACATCAATTGTGTATAAAATTGGTGCCCTTTATCTATTTTTTCTGAAAGTTGGCATGCATGATCCCTTGGGTGAAAGGTATAAACTTTTCAAATGGCATGCAAATCAGATGAAAACCAAAGTTACAGCCTGAAATGCATGTCCTAAAATTTTCAGGTTTTTTTTAAAAAAATTTGCTTATCAAAGATCATGGGACTATTGTTTCATTTTTGTTATTGCAATAACCAAAATGAAAATATGATATTCATTTTAGTTATTCAAATTAACTAAAACCAATGCACCAGCTGATTTTTGGGCACCCTTAGTGGGTACCAGACACGCTTACTTAGCCCCTGGGTGCACAGATGTCTGAAGATTCAAGTCTTTCTGGGATGCTCTGGGACGTTCCTCCCCTGTCTGCTTCCTGGGCTGATTCACCTGCTCAACGGTGCTGCTGCTCCCACTGATCCTCCTGACTCCCACGGATCCCAGCCTGCTGCTCAACTGAGTTAGATGGTATGTCATACTCCTCATAGTGCCTCAGGCCTCTTCTGGCATACACGACCCCTGCACATCCCTGCCATGGAGACTGTGGCATACTGCCTGGATCAGCTGAGCAGTGGACCAGGCTGGGAGGAGCACTGGGACCAGCAGCAGGAGCAGTGGCACAGCCAGACAAATGAGTCACCCTGGGGGTTATGCAGGGACAGGATCTTCCCAGCACATACTGGGGCACTTCCTGGGCTGACTCACCCACCTGGATGCACCACTGCTCCACCTGCTTCTCTTTCCCCACATGCACCCCCACTATGGGGACTCTGTAGAGTTGAGACTCGGTCCTTGGAAAACTTTGAAATCCACCAGGGATTCTGGTCCTCAGTTTTGAATTTCTGAAGTCTGAAGTACAAAGGATAGTCCCTGGAAAACTTCGGAAGCCTCCATCAAGTCTTGATGCCATTGCTCGTGTGACTGGAGTGATCAAGACGGTTGACCCACTAGCTTCTCTGAGCTAGGAAATGAAATATTTGGTAGGGGGGGTATGGGAGGGGACAGTTGAGTGATGGACAAGCCAGACGGCAAGTTTTGATTAGCTGACAGGGGCAAAATAAAACTAAGTGGCTGTACAGCCATTTTCCATTCTCTACTGAATTTGGCTGTGTGCGCTACTGTGCAGATCTGTAAGTAACTGGTTTGGGGATGGGGGTGCCCAGCATGGTCTGTCCATGCTGGGGGACATGGGTTAGTTGTTTCCACCATGCCATGATGGTTTTTTTGTTTTTGTTTTTAAAGTGGGTGTCACACTGCTGTTGCCTGCTGCTTGGAACCATGGAGGCCTGAGGGATCTATGCCTTGCTCCACTTCCCCTGGCCTGGGCTGTCCAAGTTTCATTGCCACACCAATGCCATGCCTTTTTAAAAAATAAGTGGGTGCCACTGTTGTGCCATATAGTAGGGGCAATACTGAGGGTTACCACCAGTGCCAAATTTTGTTGCGGCAGAACCTCTCTCCATTATAAACAGGGAATTCTGAAGCCCCAATACTGAGGAAATCACTTGAGCTACAGTTCTGACAATTTATCCATGGCTTATATTTGTGAGGACTGTCATAGTTTCAGTTTGTAAAGTTTGAAGATCCAGCCAGAAAATAAAAAGTTATAATTGTTTAAAAGTTAATTGGTTGTGGTCAAAATGCACAGCATCCCGACTATTTTGTATCACTGATATCTCCTCCCCCTACCCAATGAGTTGAGCCCCCACATTTCACAGCCTTGGGGCGTGAGATCTATATCAAGGGCTGGTGTACTGTGATAATGACTGGTGCAGACAAAAACAAGTTATTAAACATAAAGGAAATCAGTTCTGCTGGCTGGTGCATGTGCAGTCGAACAGCCTCTGACCGCCATTTGTGGTGTTAGAAAAAAACAGCATAAGGAAAGTTATGTGACTGCTTTTTAAAATCATGTAACTTTATCAGGAGCCAGCTCTATCACAAAGACTTTAAGCTCTAGTCAGTTTCATGTCAATTACCCATGCTTCACTCCGTACTTTTCACTCCAAGTTTGCAACTTATTATACCAAGTCATTTACATGCATAAATTAAAAATTGTATACACGTTATACAATGAAGTGTTGACAATATCAGTGTAGACAACTTTATACAGTCAGTTGTACAACATGCAATTCTGCCCAAAAGGACAAAGTTAAAGCAGTTTGAAAAAAATGTTTGTCGTCGAATTATGATAATAAAGAAATGATCAATAAAGAAATAATGGGTGTTTTTACACACACATTTCTCCTGAATGTTTTCTGTTACATCCTGAACTTTCTGTGTGTCTAAATCACTCACCCAGATCTTAAACATCTGGCTCTTTGAACTCCTGCATAGAACTTCTCCCAGAACTTTTGTGTGTAAAATGTTCTCCTGGTAAACTGCTTTGCTCCAGACAGCTGTGGTCACTTGGTTTCCATGGCAGCCTGTCACATCTACAGCTGTGGCTACTTTAGGCTGCCTCAGGGCAGTGTTTGTGTAAAGAATGCATCCAGGAACTGCCTCAGGACAGTGTGTGTGTGGAAAATGAATCCAGAACTTACTTGTGGACTTGTAAACCCAGAAGATTGAAAAATCTGGAACTTTAATGTGTGGGTAAAAATGCCCAGTGTGATAATGTTGATGGTAAATTATGGAATATTGATAGCAAATCTGTAAATAATTTCCATGCTTTTTGGTGTTTAATTTTTGTTGTAATGTATGTTAAATATTTTTTAAATTAGAATTGTAATGTATGTTAAATATTTTTTTACTTAGAATTGTAATTAATTTTCATGTTTTTTAGAGTTTAAGTTAAGGGAAAATGTATTTCGTGAAATGGTTTTGAAAAGGAAAGTTTGGCTGCTGCTGCTGCTTGCACTGTCTCTTGGCAAGCTGGCAGCACCCTAGAGGCCAGAGAGGGATCACCTTTGCTGTGGTTTTACTAGAGGGCTCCGTGGGTGGAGGCAGGTGTGCGGTGGGTGCGTGCTGGGAGCATGCATGCACAAACAACCACCGCCTGTGGTGTTTACACAGGCGCACACCCGCTGCACACCCATTCCCCCACCACCACCGCTGGCCATGCACACGGATTGCCCCCCCCCCCCCGCCCGATCACTGAGCGGTGGGGGAGGGCATCCATGTAAAAACGGCCTAAGTGAGGACAAATGATGATCAGGTGGCCAAGAACTGGGTATAAAAGAGCAGGAGTTCCTTGCTAGAGAAATCGCATGGGGAGGTAAGCTTTGGTTGGGTACTTGTCCTGGAGCCCTGCTCATGGGTTGCTCGCCGGTTTCATTAAGAGCCCAGCCCTGTATAGGACTGCCAACTTGGGAGAGAGGTCAGAAGCCTAAGAGAAAAATTTTGTAAAGAAAACTTTGGTTGTTGTGACATTATTAGCAAATGAAAAGATTTGGCAAAGAGATCTTGCTGTGCATTGTGGTTGTGGGCCTGCTTCATGCAATGGCTCACTACTTGTACAAGGTGGCTCTGTGACAAAGCCATGATAATAATGACACGACAGAAAGAGCAATCCTACATATCTGGCAGTATAGTGAGTGAACTCTTCCTGGAAAAGAAGCCTTCAAGGAATGAAGCCATTCAGTTTTTGTTCTCGGTAACAGAATGAGGTCAGTATTATGGAATTAGCTCACAAAGGGAAGATACCATTTGTAATTATGTTATAGGATGATTAGTTTAAATCAACATTAAGTCCTCTGTGTGAAATTTCACCCTGGTTTTATATAGAGTGACTTTGTCAGCTCAATTAAAAAGTAGGTACCTGTTCACCTTTCCACCCAATGGAATGCCACTGCAAGGGTGGAATTACCTCAGAGGTGTATGCACTGGAAATAAAAGAGAAACCCACAATTCCAGACACCTCAGGGGGACACTGAAACCAGCTGGAATTGCAGGTGTTTCACTCTGATGGTGTCTGGACCTGCTTCAGGCAGCCCCTCCAGGGTCAGCCTTACTACAAGGTGACCTGGGGTGACAGCCCTGCACCCCACTATTTTCTGTACTTCCAGGGTCCCCACAGTGGCTCCTGATTTCACCAGGACATGTTGCGGGACCCCACTCCCTCCCAGCGGGGCCCCAAACACAACCACCTCTAGCACCTATGGGAGTTGGGTCCATGGGGAGGAGAAGGGGGGGGTCCCTCACTTTAGTTTGGCCCTGGATCCTGCAAATGCTGTCCCTGAGACCCTCCCTGTCCAATATCAGCAACCCCACCTCTGACAAGAAGAATCCTATCAGCACCACTCTATGCTGCAGTAGCACTATACAGTTGATTGGTAACTGATCTGTTGTCTAGCCCTAAACAGCTGATCAAAAGTTATCACCAATAAGTGGTTTGCTCTAAGCAGCTTATAGTCATAAGGCCTCCATTCTCCATCTTGGGTCTGACCACAGAACCAAACTAGAATCCATCTTGGATTAGTTAGAAAACAATAGTATAATTCTCTCACTTCCCGCCAGATCTCAGACCTGGCCGCCCTCTCCAACCAGGGAGGGGAGGAGAGGAGGCTAGTGGCACGAGGCCTTGTTTCACACAAAGCTCAATCCCAGGTCTGCCAGAACCTGTCATGTAACAGAGTCAAATGACACCAATATGTAGGATCCCTAGAGCCAAGCCAGTAACCTTGTCCCCTTGGGGAAAGACAATGGATTTCCAGACACAAGGGAATGCCAAAAGAAAAGAAGAAGAAGAAGAAGAAAGGTTTATTTCCTAGGCTAATCCAACTGTGACTTGACATTAGCACTAGGGGACTCATGACAGTTTACAAAGGAAAGAGTCAATAGGAACCAAGCTGGTGGCCCCTTCTATAGGGTTTAAGACAAAGAACCATAAAGATCAGAGATGATTGGTCAGAAATAAATGGTTACATCATTCACACGTATCAGAGATGATTGCTTAGAAACCAAATGGTACATCATTCATACAAATCAATCAGAGATTATTGGTTATCATTAAAATGCCTCCTTTCTCAAGACAAGCAATTCTTACCACTGTACCAAAACAACAAGCTCTGTTCAGGACATTATCACAAGGCCACTTACTGTTTTACAGATCTCAGCACTTCTTAAGTTTACTTTGGATTCCCAGCTGGGCCCTGGCAGGAAGTGAGAGAATCATACTATTGCTCTCTAGGTAATCCAGGATGGATTCTAGTTTAGTTCTGTGGCCAGGCCCAAGATGGAGAATGAAGGGCCTTACGCCTACCAAGCTCACCCCCAGCAAGCAGCTGTTGGACATTAAACAGCAGCCATCTGGAGAACCTAGATCCTGCGAGTCCAGACAATTTGGAATCCCTCCTCCAGTATGTCCTATTAATAAGGGAAATGGCTGGGATCTGGAATTCTAAATTCTCTAGCAGTCTGGTGGGTCCAGGTTTGTGGGGGTTTACTGTATCTGGAATCTTGCTTTCCTGCAAACCCCTGCAGAATCCTCCTAAGCTGTTTAGCTGTCCTGACTGAATGTTAGTGGGAAAAACGCTATTTCATAGCTGTTGAAATTCTAAAAGGCTGTGTTGTTATATTCTGTTTCTGTGAGCAGTAGTTTAGCTTTATTAAACAACAGGACACAGACTAAGCAAGCTACAATAAGCTTTGTGCAGCATGTGCAGTGGAGTCAGCAGCAGCAGAAGCCAGTCAGTCTAGATCCTAATTACTCAGAGCTTAACTCACACACAGCAGGGTAGGAAAGAGAATCATTCTCTTTCTCTCTCCCCTAGAGAGTTGGTCCATGTTGGTCCCAAATGTAAGCAATGGAGACTACTTTGTCTCCCTCTCTCGCTCCTTCCTTTTTCTCTCTCTTCCTTCATTTCACCTTTCCTGATGTAAGAATTTAAAGCACTAGGGACAGGGAGCTAACATTTTCCAGAAGCTTTCTATGTTTTCATTAACCCCTTAGCCATACATCCAATTACAAAATAATTATATATTTTTTTGCCAATGGTCCAATACATATCCTAAATTGAATACATAGCACTTACAGTAGGGTCATTACTTGTTGTTCTTCAGCTTGTAAGAAAAGCAGAACATTGTAACCCAGTGTCCTGGTATCCCAGGAAGCCCTGGCATAAAGCTCAGTCTTAAATTAGTTGCTAATGTCCCAAACCTCATTAGTTACCCTGCTCAAAGGAAGGGGTTGGCTAGTTTACTCTGCTCAGCTGAATTGTTCCCAAACAAACTCAGCTTGTGAACTTTAAAAGTACTGAATGAGAGGAATCTGATTTTTGAGAGACAGACTGGGAAGAGTAATATAATGTGCCCTTATGTTTCAGGGGGGGAAAGAAGCATTATTCTTTCTGAGTGTTTTCTTCCACATTAAATCTTTTAGAAGCTCAGCTTTCTCTAAGGTCATTGTATGAATTTGAGATACACCATTCTGGAAACTAAATTAGCCCTCATTTACTGAGAAGTTGAATGCCGCCAGACTAATGGTGGTGCAAGTATAATTGGTTCCCAACATGTGTTGGTGTGTATACTCCTCAAGCTATGGAAAAGATGCATTATGGGACTAATTTTGAAATGTTAATGGATATTGGACATTTGCCAGACACCCAGCTGTGCACAAAACATTGAGATGGTAAATAGCTCTTGATCTGTTTAGAAACAAATTACAATGGTTGTTAGGATTTCACATGACTGAAGGCATGGTAACCAGTGCCGACTCATAGACTGACCCTATTAACTGTACTAAGGAAATTGTTCTAATTTTTACAGTCAAAATAAGAGGCACAAAATAAGGCTATCCTAATAACATTTAAATGATTTTAGATTCACTTTTTTAAAAAAGAAAAGCAAAAGAGAAAAGATAACTATCCATAGCACCTGCAAGAACATTCCTGGTGAGATGTGTTCATTGATGAAAATTTCTGCTTGTCTTATTTGACAAGAGGTCTAAAAGAAAATGCATACATCACTCAATTAACAGAATTCTGAAGCTGCACCCTGAATGAACACATTCACTTGCACTTATAAAGCAAAATATCCTCCTGTAGTACCTCAGCATTAGATTTGACTGTGGATCACAGGTCAGAAACCTGCTTTCGTTTGATGTGTTGCTGTCTTACTTTTTAATTGAGAGTCAATGAATGTCAGCATTTTCAGTAAATTCTCTATTTGAAACTTCTTACTAACCGTGTTCACTTTGTCCAGTTGCTATTTTTTAGCATTTGGATTCAGTGCATTTGCTTAATGCATTTTACTGCCAGGAAACAATATCATCTTAATATGAAAACTATGTTCAGTTTGTCACTTTGAACAGAGGGTGTTTAATTTCAAAATGTGCCTCTGGCAATACAAACATAAAATCCAGATTCCTGCATGAACTTCTCTAATCATTTTTGAAACTCTTGGCTTTCACAATGCCTTGTGTCATTGAGTTCAACACGTCAATTGTGTGTTGTGTGATAAAGTGCTTCCTTTAGTTTGTTTTCAACTTGCTCCCTAATAAGTCTATCAAGTTCCTCTTCTTTCTGCTATTAGAAAAAATGGGGAAAGGTGAAGGAGGACACTAGGGGCCGGGGGGGTGTCAGAAGCAATCTTAGGAAGCTCCTTGCCAGGCTCATCTATAGGAAAGTAATGGTTCCCAAACTTTCTGTGGGTGAGACCCGCTCAGAGTTGGTGGGTCATAAACTCAGAAAGGGGTGGTGCCCTGCCTTCTCCGTGCTCCCCAACCCTTGCTGCCGTTGCCGCTGCCGTCGCCACCCTGCATTACCATAATGAGAGCAAGCACATGCACAGAAGGATGCTCTCTGCTTCTGCCTTCTGTGCATGTGCCTGCTTCAGTGGTAAAGCAGAAAGTGGGGACAGCAGCAGGAGGGGTGGTGGCGCTCCAGGAACATCACCCTCAAAATAGCGCTGCAGTTCAGAGTAGAGGAGAGGTTGGATGTGGGGACTCGTGGAATCCCTGTAGTCCTCAATGGAGCTGCCCAGTCACTCAGTCTGACTGGAGGGGTGATGCAGCCAGCACCCCCAGCCAATCACAGCAGAGCACTACCTTCAACCTTCCCTCCTCCTCCTCCTAGAACCCAGCCAAGAGGAACTGAAGAAGATGGTGGCCGGAGCTGTGAGTCTCCATATCCTTCCTTCTCCTTTCTCCCCACCCCCTTTTGGACTCCTCCTTTCTTCCCCCCTTGTTTGGGTTACCCTGTTCTAGTTTGGGCTCCCCTTATCTCCTTTCTATCCTCCCCCTCATTTGGACTCCCCCCGCCTTTCCTTGGCCCTCTTGTTCAGACTCCCCTCTCCTTTCTGCCCTCCCCATCCCATTTGGGCTTCCCCCCTTACTCTCTTCTCCAGGTTTGGCTCCTTCTCTTGGTGATGGACCCGCTTGAGAGGTTCATTGAGGAAGGGGAAGGTCCAGATCATGGCTCTGTACCATGGATCTGCCCACTATCCATGTGTGCATCACCCCATCGCTACTCCCTTATCCTGAGTTCACTCTTTCAATGTGGCTCATGGCTAGTTTTTGTGGGGTTTTTTCCCTTTCCGCTTTAAGGATCTGGCCCCCAGATTCTACTCCTACCCCCAAGTACTGAAAGACTGAGCTCAGAGTAAGGGAGCAGAGACAGGCATGCACACAAGGATAGGGAAAAGATCCATGTTCTGAATGCTTCTTTTCCTGAATGCAACACTTAAGCACCCCTACCCCTGACTTCTATGTCAGGGGCAGACAACCTTTCCCTCTCAGAAAAAGGCACTATGAAATTAGTACAAGTTCTGAGGACCACATAGACATTGGGGACAGGGTGCTTAAGTGGTGTGCTGAAGAAAGGAAGGGCCCAGATCATATATTTGTACTATGGATCTGTCCCTTATCCTTATGTGCATTTTTCAGTGCTTTGAGGTAGGAACTAGGGCTGAGAAGAGACCAAGAATTCACATTCCAGAGGGAAATTCCAGCCTTTCAGGATTGCTTGCTACTGTCAGTTGGTACTTTTATTTTATTTTATTTATTTTATAAATCTGTACCCCGCCCCTCCTGCGAACAGCCAGAGGTGACTTCCAACAATAAAAAAAAATACAATAAAATACAATTTAAAATCAACAATAACAATATAAATTATTAAAACAGGGCTCTGGGCCTTCATAATATATAAATAGATAATAAATAATAAATCAGGTGGGGGAGCTAAAAAATCCCCCCTTACCCCACCCTCC
>QEPC01008937.1:2008194-2036634 GCA_003113815.1 Sphenodon punctatus
GGGACCTCCAAGAAGGCACCCCCGGCGGACTGAAGGAGCCATTCTGGGGCGTGGAGGGCGAGGCGGTCCCTGAGGTATGAGGGGCCCAGACCGTGAAGGACTTTGTAAATCAACACCAAAACCTTGAACCTGGCTCGGCACGCTATTGGCAACCAGTGCAGAGCTTGGAGCACAGGTGTAATATGCTCCCGACAGCCCGTCCCTGTAAGGAGACGAGCCGCCGCATTCTGTCCTAGCTGCAGCCTCCAAACCAGGAACAAGGGAAGTCCCACGTAGAGCGCGTTAAAGTAGTCCAGCCTCGAGGTGACGAAAGCATGGATGAGGGATGCCAGGTCCGGGCCGGAGACGAACGGATGCAGCCTACACACCAGATACAACTGGCGGAAAGCAGCCTTAGCAACTGCCTCCACCTGCCGCTCCAGGTGAAGGTCTGCGTCCAGTATCACCCCCAGGCTCCGGCCCTGCTGAGCTATAGGAGGGCAAACCCCCCCAACCAGGGGGGCCACTACCTCCCTTGCTCTCCCAAACAACATCACTTCTGTCTTATCAGGGTTGAGTTTCAGTCTGCTCTGCCACATCCATTCCGCCACGGCCTCCAAACATTGGGATAGCAATGAAACAGCAGGGTCTGGGTCAGTTGAAAAAGAGAGGTACAGCTGAGTATCATCAGCATACTGGTGACACCGCACCCCGAACCCTTTCACGACCTCCCCCAAAGGCTGCATATATACATTAAACAATAACAGAGACAGAATAGAACCCTGCGGAACGCCGCATGATAAGGCGCGGGGGCGCAGTGTCTCATCCCCCAACACCACCCACTGGCTTCTTCCTGAGAGGAATGAACGGAACCATTCAAGAACAGTCCCGTCCAGGCCCCCCAGGTCACACAGCCATCTCAATAACAGCCCATGGTCCACGGTATCAAAGGCGGCCAAGAGATCTAGCAGGATGAGGAATGTTGAACATCCTGCATCCATCTCCCGGCGGAGGTTGTCTACCAAGGCCACCAACGCTGTCTCAGTGCGATAGCCTGGATGGAATCCCAATTGAAAAGGGTCTAGGAAACCGATGCTGTCCAAATGCAACTGGAGCTGGAGTGCCACCGCCCATTCAATAACCTTCCCTAAAAAGGGAAGGTTAGAGACAGGCTGGTAACTGGAGAGCGCATCCATGTCCAAGGATGGTTTCTTCAGCAGGGGCGCACCACAGCCTCCTTGAGGCAAGGCGACAGACTCCCCTGCTGTAAGGACGCGTTCACTACCCTCGCCAGCACCGTCCCCAACGTCTCCCTGGAGGCTTTCACCAACTAGGACGGGCATGGATCAAGTTCGCAACTTCATCAGTTTCTGATGATTCTGCACTTCTGCAATTTTTATTTTTTTTTGTCACTTTCCAAGACTTTTGGCATTTTTTGTCACTTTCCTGGAATTTTATGGCAGTGTTATAGCACTTGTGCGGCGATTTCCAGCACTTCCCTAGGAATCAGCCAGCAAGTTTTTATCTCCACAACCCCAGGGGGAGGAGTGTATGCGGGGCACACATGAAGCTTGGGACTGACTCATGGCAGCCCCATTCAACTTGCAAAAAAAATATGGAAAATTGCAAAAACAGCTGGAAAGACAGTAAGTTTCTGTGTTGCACAAATCTCAATTAATGTCCTGCTTCTAACAGAAGAAGCACTCTCTGAGATTTCTTATTTCAGGCCTAGTAGGAACTGGATACAGGGGTCAGATCCAGAAACCAGAAAGGGGACACATAAAATCTTACTGTGGGCTGCATTTGACCACAGGGCCTGAGATTTCCCCATCCCTGTTTTATGTTGAACCCAGAGTTTGTACTAATTTTCAAAGAGGCCAAAAGGTTCTTTATCCCAATCCTAGCGCGATAACTTAATATGTCAGGTCTGCCTGAAACGAGGATTTTAGGCTGACCGGGACATCCCTTGAGTATGCTATAGTCATGCCCCATCATATTCCTAGAATCCCAAATAGAGACTGTGTAAAATCCATCCCAGCAACATGGTTAGGGAATGCACCTTTGCAACTAGACATCAGGCGTTTAAAGCACCTCAAACAATTTCAGTGAGATCTTCTCCAGATCTATATTGATGACCTGCTCCTGGAGCCTCACTTTGATGGCTGTCTGCAATCAGTAACCACCATCATGCCTTAAGTTGGTGGGCAATTAGTCCTTTGCTATGTCAGTTCCCTCAGTATGGAACTCACTCATTCCAAATGTGTCTCTCAGTTCCTTCCTCCTCACCTTTAAAAAGTGTCTGAATACTTTTTTATTCTACTCTCTTCAAGTGATCTGATGCTTGAAAAACTTTTTGCATAATCCTGAATGCTGATTAAATTGGTTGGGATATCTTCTAGTCTCATTTAGTGTAGTAGGGGGAAAAATGCAGGAAGAACTGAAGTTTTTTCAAAGGATTTATTTGCTGACTTGTTATATTCAATCATTCTGCTGCATTGTAAAAACTTAAATACTTGCTTTGCATGAATCTTTTGTGGTTTAATAGTGTTTCTGAAAGGGGAACATTGCTACTTTCTTTTGTTGTGATTGCCGTGGAAATTTTGTCCTGTCTCCCTGAGTGATTTGATACTTAGGAAAACTTTTTGCTGAACTTTGAATGTTTAAATTTGGGGGGATCTTTTCTGGGCTCAATAAATACAGTGGGAAAAATTGCAGTCAGAACCGAAACATTTTTCTAGTGGATTTTTTTGCTGACTTGATATATTCAACCTTTCTGCTGCAGTGGGAAAACTTCAAAATATTTTTCATGCCGTCTTATGTGCACAAGTCTTTATGTTGTTTCTGAAGGGCAAAATAGTCCTTCTCTTTTATTGCTGTGGAAGCCCTGTTGTTATGATGTTACTGGGAATCACAATTTTAAGGATTTTGCAATGTTTGTCTTGTTCCTTGGTCTTGGAACTCCTAGGAATGATACTGAAAGTGCTACGAAAACAATAATAATGATGCTTATGGGCACATTGAAATGAATGGCCTAGAATAGCCATTGGAAACAATGAGGCAATAATCATGGGGTTGGCAAATGTAATGGGGCCAATCCCATATGCCACGGACTGGCACGTGCAGCACATGCAGTGCGTGCACACGTATGTGCACACAAGCCGTGTGCACCCCCAGCATGGTGTTGCGTTGTGTTTCAGTTTCCTCAAATGGAAAATGCGCTTAGTGGTCCAGCCAGACATAATCTTGAACTAGATATAGGGCAGCTATCTTCCAGATAGTGGAAACTTAGTTTACACTGTGCAAAAAGCCAACCAGCTTAACAAAGTATTGTAAAGACAATATTATTTATAAATGAGGCCATGAGACAAATAATGTTAAATATAAAGCATAGTTTACTTAAATTCAAATAAAAAGTATCAATATGTTACACAAAAGAGAATCAAAGTCAGTTACAAGTACATGATCTAAATAAACATTCCTGTTTAAAGAAACAGCTCTAAAAGCTAACATATGCTCAATTCATTGGCTCAAAGGTATCAAAAGAATATAGTTTCATATTACCCAGTTCTGTGCCCAGTTCTGCCATCAAGGTGAAAAAAGACTTTCATGTCAATTTAGAATCCTTTCTGATGAATCCAAGAACTGCTCTGACCCTTATAGTAAACTGCTAACTTGAGCAGCTCAGGCAGATGATGTCACAGAGTTTCACTCATGTTTCCTTCAACATTCAACTAATTGGTCAATTAGTTGCATCCAGCTACTAGCCAAATTAAAGCGAAAACTTTACCTTGGAGATGCTTGTGCATGGAGCCATTAATCACTGAAACACAGACTGATAAAATTCCAGTTCTAAAACAAGTCAGAAGGACATTTTAACAATTTAAATTTCTCTCCCAGTATATAGTCAAGAGTTCACTGAGAGGTCATTATACAAACAGTTCAACAAAAGTTCACCATACAGAGGCTAATTCTAATTTTTAATATATTGAAACACAGAGGGCCAAAAATATATGCTTATTATATGGGGTACATGACAATGGGGCTGGCAGCATGCACACAAACTGCATCAGATTGGTCCCAATAGGTTGTAATGGCTGCAAAACAATACGGTGGAGCTGCATCTTTGGTAGGGAAGGAATATGGAGTGATGAGGGAGGGAGAGTGAGTGGAATGATTAGAATGACAGAGAGGACACTACAGGGATCAGGTGCAGTAGCGAGGGCCTGGGTCGAATGATAGGAATGCCTTGTCACGCATTATTATTATTATTATTATTAAACATTTATAAAGCGCCAGTAACAACCTGGCGCTGTACAGAACATATAATCAGCTGCGGTCCCTACCTGTGGCTTACAATCTAAAAGACAAGGAGGGGGAGACAAGGAGAGGGGACAGCGGGAGAGACATGGGAGAAGACAAACAAACATTCAGGCGGATGCGAAGTCTCAGGTGCGTGTACTTGGCTTGGTTACAAGGTGGTCGGTAGCAGCAGTCAGCAGAGGAGGGCTGACAGTAAGAGCAAGGGGAAAGACTAGAGGGCATTGGGAAAGGCAGCATGGAAAAGGTGGGTCTTGAGGAGGGATTTGAAGGAGCGGAGGGAGGAGGCGAGGCGGACGTCGGCAGGGAGGGAGTTCCAGGCATGCGGGGCAGCGAGGGAGAAGGGACGAAGGCGGTTGGGCGAGCAGGAGAAGCGAGGGAGAGCGAGGGAGGGGACAGCGGAAGAGCGGAGAGCGCGCGCAGGAGCGCGTAGGGCGATTAGGTCCGAGAGGTAAGGGGGAGCTTGGTCATGGAGCGATTTGAACGTGAAAACCAGGAGTTTGAACAGGATACGTTCAGGAAGGGGGAGCCAGTGAAGGGAGAGGAGGAGAGGCGTCACATGGTCGAAGCGACGGGCAGAGTGAATGACCTTGGCGGCAGAGTTTTGGATCGCCACAAGGGGGGACAGGTGGGAGCGAGGGAGGCCAGCAAGGAGGAGGTTGCAGTAGTCGAGGCGAGAGATAACCATGGCATGAACAAGGATTTTGGCCGAGGAGACAGATAGAAAGGGGCGAATGCGGGCAATGTTGAGGAGAGCGAATCGGCAGGATTTGGCCACAGAGTCAATGTAAGGTTTAAAGGAGAGGTGCGTGTCAAAAATGAAGCCCAAGCTGCGGGCACGGAGAACAGGACGGATGGTGACCCCATCAATGCAGACGGTCAGGTCAGAGGGAGAGGAGGGGGAGGGAGGAAAAATGAGGAGTTCAGTCTTGGCCATGTTCAGTTTGAGTTGGCGTCGGGACATCCAGGCGGAGATATCAGAGAGGCAGTCGACGAGGCGTGAGCGGACAGAGGAGGAGAGAGAGGGGGTAGAGAGATAGAGTTGGGTGTCATCAGCATAGAGATGGTATTGGAACCCGTGGGAGGCAATAATTTCACCAAGGGACCGGGTGTAGATAGAGAAGAGGAGAGGGCCAAGGACAGAACCTTGGGGAACCCCAACCGAGAGGGGAAGGGAGGGGGAGGTCGACTCGGGGAGGGAGACATTAAAGGAGCGGTCAGAGAGGTAGGAGGAGAACCAGTCAAAGACAGAGCCACGGAAGCCCAAAGAGTAAAGGGAGTCCAAGAGGAGCGAGTGGTCGACAGTGTCAAAGGCGGCAGAGAGGTCAAGGAGGACAAGAACGGAGTAGTGGCGCTTCGATTTAGCGACAAGTAGATCATTGGTGATCTTGGCCAGGGCAGTTTCAGTAGAGTGGAGGGGGCGGAAGCCGGACTGGAGAGGGTCGAGGGAGGAGTTGGCAGAGAGGAGGTTCAGGCAGCGGGAGTAGACGACACGTTCCAGGAGCTTCGAAGCAAAGGGAAGGAGGGAGACCGGCCGGTAACTAGAGGGATCGAAAGGGTCCAGGGTAGGCTTTTTGAGGATGGGGGAGACAGTGGCATGTTTGAAGGCAGAGGGGAAGGAGCCTGTGGAAAGGGAGAGATTGACAACATGCAGAAGGGGGGGAGCGACAGTGGGAGCAATAGAGGTCAGGAGGCGGGAGGGGATCGGGTCAAGGGGGCAGGTGGAGGGGTTGGATGAAGAGAGAAGAGCAGAGATTTCCTGGAGAGAGGCAGGAGGGAAGGATGCGAGGAGGGAGGGGGGCGGGGGAGGGGGCGGGAGGGGAGCGGGGGGCGGAGGGGGGCGGGAGGCAATATCCCGACGGATCTTGTCAATCTTGGAGGTGAAGAACGACGCAAGATCCCGAGCAGCAAGGGAAGAGGGCGGGGGAGGGCAGGGGGGTTTGAGAAGGGAGTCGAAAGTAGAGAAAAGGCGGCGAGGGTCGCGGGAGAAAGATTCGATCCTAGAGGCATAATAGCGCTGCCTAGCTAGGGAGATAGCCGAGGAGAGGGAGGAGAGGGAGAATTTGTAATGGAGGAAGTCAGGGAGGGAGCGGGATTTGCGCCAGAGGCGTTCGGCAGCCCGGGCGCAGGAGCGGAGGTAGCGGATGGCAGGGGTAAGCCAGGGGCGGGGGTCGAGGGGGCGGACGGGGCGAGCAGAGGGGGGGGCAAGAGAGTCAAGGGTCGAGGAGAGAGAAGCGTTGAGAGCAGAGACAGCAGAGTCAGGGGAGGAGGAGGCGAAAACGGGGGGGAGAAGGGGGGAAAGATGTGCGGCAAACTCCGAGGGAGTAAGGGCCTGCATATTGCGGAAGGGGCGCATAGAGGGGGAGGCGGAGGGGGGTCGGTGGGAAAGGCTGAAGGAGCCGAGGAAGTGATCAGAACTAGGGAAGGGGTCAAAGGAGAGGTCAGTTAGAGAACAGTTTCGAGTGAAGACGAGGTCGAGGGAATGGCCGTCAGTATGAGTGGGGGAGTCGGTCCAGAGTCGGAGATTAAAGGAGGAAGCGAGAGAGAGAAAGCGGGAAACAGAGGGGGCGGAGGGCGTGTCAACGTGAATGTTGAAATCACCAAGGATAAGAGTGGGGATATCATCGGAGAGGAAGAAGGTGAGCCAGGATTCAAAGTCCGGGAGGAAAGAGGAGAGGGAACCCGGGGGGCGGTAGATGACAGCAACCCGAAGGTGTAGAGGGGAGTATAAGCGCACAGAGTGGGCCTCAAAGGAAGGGAAGGAGGAGGAGGGGGGAGGGGAGAGGGTTTTGAATTGGCAGTGCTTAGCAAGGAGCAAGCCCACACCACCACCCAGGCCCTCAGGGCGGGGGCGGTGAGAGAACGACAGGCCCCCGGAGGATAGAGCAGCCAGGGTAACAGAGTTGGAGGGCGTGATCCAGGTTTCCGTAAGAGCCAGGAGTTGAAAGGGGCGAGAGAGGAAGAGATCGTGGATGAAGGGAGCTTTAGCATCCCAATCATTTATCATTTCTTACAGAACTTTGTCATTCTACTGGCTTGTCATGGCATTCCTCCTATTTTTCCACCTGATCACTCACTATTGCGCCTGATCCCTGTAGCTTCCCCCCTGTCATCACACCCACTTCCATGGTCTCTTCCTTACCATTCTACTCAGTTTGTCACACCATTCACAACCTCTAGACTCCTTTCTGTTGGTCTCCTCTCCCTGGCTCCATTTTTCTCATGTCATCTCTTTCTTTCTCTATTGGAGATACAGAGTCATTGTTTTGATTTACAGCTCATTAAAGCAGATTGTTATTCACGTCTCCATATTTGGCATTTGTATTCACTCTGCTGTTCCTAATGTGAATTTTATGTCCTTCATTTTAGTTCACCCAAGGATTCTGGCCTCTGTTTGCCTATGGTTTTCAGTAGGGGTGGGAACCCTCAAGGTCGGGTCAGTTGTTTTTTTTTCTTTCCCAGTTCTGTTCTTTTGAAAAATCTGGATCTTTTTAAGTTTTTGGATTTTTGGTTTGGGATTTTTTCCCATTGAAATTAATGGGGAGTTTTCTCATTGAAATCAATGGGATGGGAAACCAAACTGTAAAAAAAAAAAACCCATGCCACCACCCCCATCCACTGGGACAGTGAGTCTGACCACCCCACCCCCTGGGGCCCTGGGATGTACTTACTTCCCTCAGAGAGCTTGACTGAAGCTCTGCTGGCCCGCCATTTTTTTAAAAGAGCACACCCATTTTGTCAGCAGTGTGCTGCAACATGGGAGCCTGCCAGGAGGCCCCTAGGCCCCAAAGCAGTGGTGGGCCAGCAGAGCTTTAATCAAACCCTTCAAGGATAATAAGTACCCAAGTAAATTAAGTGCCCCAACTTCTCCCTGGGGGTGGGAGTTCAGACCCACTATCTCAGGGGATGGGGATAGTGGTGGTGTTGGTTTACGGATCAGTTTTTCTTCCCATTGCAGTTAATAGGAAAAGTTCTTGTTGACTTCAATGTGAAAAATACTAAACCAAAACAGGATCTGTAAAGCTAGGCCAATATACAGTTCCAGATTAAATTGAAAATGCCCTTTTTTGAACAGTTTTGGATTAATCCAAAACCAGAAGTCCCATCCCTAGTTTTCAGATACCAGTATGTCTACTTGAATTGTACCTTAACTAAAATACTCAACATCTGGAGTTCTGCTGTCTTTGGTGACTGACCCACATTACTGCACCCCAGGACCTTTTATTCAGCCTGCTTCAGAATTGCCAATTAGTTCTGCCCTTGCAGGCAAGCAGCTCCTGGGTTAAACCTGTAGGTGTTACTTTGGAACAGGATGTATAAAGAGAGGGAGAAGTGGGGGAGTGGTCTGTGTTCATAGGGGAAAAAGGTGTAAGGGAAGGAGAGCAGGGATGGGATGGTTTGGTCTGTGATGAGGGACTAGAAATGCAACACCAGTGTGGCTCAGTAGTTAATTACTATACTATTTCCTAAGTACTCTGACCCATGCCTCCTCCCAAGTGAACTCTACCATTCATACCCTTCTCTCTCCGAACTACAAGTCCAGCTGAGGTGGGGTGGGAGTGATGGAACTGTTTGCCTTCTTTCAAGTATACTAAGACTGAGGCTTTCCCCACAGTTAGGCATTTATAGGGTCTTTCTTCTGCATGGTGGATTCTATGGTGTCTACAGAGAACTGAGCTCACACTGTAGCATTTCCTAGCAATGGCCTATGTACAGTAGCTCTCCTGTGTGGATTCTCTGGTGTGTATTGAGTGCCTCCCAACTTCTCCTTAAGCTTTCCTGTCATGTACAGTATTAATCAACTGACTGAAGAACTATAGCAGAAGGCCTTGCATCTAGAGGATGACTACAAGTCCAAACACACTCAGTATGAAATACTGACCAAGAGAAGCAGGAAATAGAAGACCAAGATCAAAGCTCTAGTGGAGCATGGAAGGAGAGGCAGTCTTTCATATATGCGGTGACCAAGCTGCTTAGGGCTTTAAAGTTCAAAACTAGGGCTAAGACAAGTGCAGATGTTCCTGTTCCAAAGGGGAACAAAATTACCAACCTTCCAGATGTGCTTGTGAGTGTCTGTCAGGAATTCATCAGTTTCTGATGATTCTGTGCTTGTGCCAGTTTTTCTGTCACTTTCTGGGACTTTTTTTGTCAATTTCTGGAACTTTTACAACAGTTTTACAGCAGTTTTACAGCACTTTTGGCAATTTCCAGTACTTTCCTGGTGCTTAACTGGTATATTTTCATCTTTACAGCCCCCAAGGGTACATGCTGGCACATACAGAGCTTGGGGCGAGGCCATGTTAGCCCTATTCCATGTGTAAAAAATATTGGAAAATGATTAAAACAGCAGGAAAACTGGTAAGTTTCTGTGTTGGATAAATCTTGGCAAATGCCCTGCTTCCAATGGAAACAGCAATCACCCAGATTTTTTGTTTCAGGTCTCTTTTTTTGTTTTCTTTCAAAACCAGCATCTTGAATTGTGCCCAGAAAGCTATAGGAAGTCAATGCAGACTACAGAGCACTGATGTAATGTGCTTACAGAAACCCACCCCTGAAAGAAGCTGGGACACTACATTCTGCACCAGCTGTAGCTTCCGAACAGTTACTAAGGGCAGCCCCACATAAAGCACATTGCAGTAGTCTAGCCTTAAGGTGGTAAAATCATGGATGATGGTGACCAGATCTAAATCAGAAAGAAAGGATTGCAGCCTTCTCATCAGATGGAGTTGGTAAAAGTGTTCCTGGCTACCATTGCAGCCTGACATCCAGGCAAAGCAGGGGGTCTGGAAGCACTCCAAAGCTTTGAACCTGAGTAACTAGAAGTAGACAGACCCCCTCAGTAACAGGGGTCCCAAGCGCCTGCAAGTCACAAGATCGGCCAATCATCATCACTTTAGTTTTGTCTGGATTTAGCTTCACTTGGCTCACCCTCATCCAGTCCCCAGGCACTAGGAAAGCACCAAGCTGGTGGGATCTGGTTCGGATGCTGTGTGTCATCAGCATACTGGTGGCACCTCACTCCAAGTCCCCAGATGATCTTGCCCAGCAGCTTCAAATACACATTGAACAGGAGGGAAGACTGAATGGAACCCTGTGGTACACCACAAGAGAAGTCCCGAGGGGACAACGAGTAATCTCCCGGTGTCAAAGCCTGACACCAACATCTACTTACCTCAGGCATGCTATGATGTATGCATTGTGCAATGGTGAGGTTGAATTGGTGACAGTTTATTGTAAATATCTAGTTTAAGTACAATAAGTTTAACTGCTGGCAATGGGTATTAGACACTAGTATGATGGAGCATCTAGTTAGTGTAGGTACACCTGTAGTAAAGAGAATATGATGGTTTGTAAGACAGTCTGATGCTGGTGGGGAAAATATACTCTTAATTAAAACATGTGGAATCTGAAATAAAAGGAAAAATGAAATTCTCTACATGGAATGTTCATGGTATAAATAAACAATACCATGAGGAGGGGGTGGGGGAAGGTAATCCTGAACACAGTGGAAAAAGATGAAGTAGAAGTGGTGTATCTTCAAGAAATGCCTCTCTCAATCCAAGGACATAAAACATTGAAACAGGAATGGCTGGAGGTATTTATTAATGAAAAGCCTAAAACAAGAGTGGTGGGGGTAGTGGTATTCTGACACATCATTCACAAAAATGGACACATGAAAACTAGAGCTGAAATAGGTATTTATTTTAGTATACACAGTGATATCCACATTTTTGGGTGGTACATAGGTACCCGTCAAGTTTCCTGGGTACTGATCAGGTACCTGGAAACCCCAAAAGTCGGTAACATCTGGTACCAATTTTTTTATTTTCCTATTACCAGTCGGTATATCGGGTCAGAAAATTGAAAAATTGGGATGGAAATAACAAAAATCAGGACTGGAAGTTAACGTTCAGTACCTGATGTTATCAGCTCAATTTGGGTACAGGAAATTTGTCATTTTTGCTGGTACTCCTTTGAGCTCTAATGAAAACTTTTATATATCCTAATCGGGTAGATGAACATGAGTTTCTGGAATACAGGGGTTGGAACATGCTACACTACTAAACATATGGTTCTAATAATTTTTTGTGTGGTAGAGGCTTTTTCACACAGATGCTATGTAAGACAGAAGGTAGTCTTAGAAAACGTGGTGAGGGTTTTAATTGCTTTTTCTTGGGACTAAAGGATTGCCTCCCCACAAAGACAAATAATCTATTTTATAATTTTGTAAATTGACTAAAGCCCTGCTGGAATTTGGGCCATGCGATGTGTGGAGCCAGTGCTACCAAAGTAAGTGGAGACAGATTTTGAACATTATTCCATAACAAACAAAAAAGGAAGATAGAATTGATTGTTTTTTTTCTGATAAATGAAAACTTATTGCAGACCTATCTTCTAAAATAAGTTCATAGAATCAATATTGCATACAAAGTATTAAGATCCCAGAATTTTTATTTATTTATTTATTTATTTAACATTTATATCCCACCCCTTCTGCCCACGGGGCAGCCTGGGGTGGCAAACAACACTCAATAAAACAATATAAAAATTTTAAAACAATTTAAAAATACAATATGTGGGGAAACCCAACCCCAACCCTATCCCTTGCCAAAAGCCTGACGGAACAGCCAGGTTTACATACATGCTGAAACAGCAGGAGGATGGGAGCCAACCAAGCTGCCTCTGGGAGTGAATTCCACAGCACAGGGACGACCACCGAAAAAGATCTAACATCGGTGGCCACCAGCCTCACCCGGGGAACCTCCAAAAAGGCTCCCACAGATGATCTCAAGGGTCACACGGGCACATGGGGAGTGAGGCGGTCCTGAAGATAAGCAGGGCCCAGGTTGTGAAGGACTTTAAAGGTTAAAACCAGCACCTTGAACCTGGCCCGGTGCTTTATAGGCAGCCAGTGCAGAGCCCGGAGCACTGATGTCATGCTATCCCTGTGACCTGCCCCCATAAGGAGATGAGCTGCGGCATCCTCCACCAGCTGCAGCCTCCGGACCAGCCTCTCGGGCAGCCCTACGTAGAGCATGTTGCAGGAATCCAGCCTCGAGGTGATGAAGGCATGGATGACAGTGGTGAGGTCAGAGTCTGAGAGATACGTCCGAAGCCACCGGACAAGATGTAACTGCCGAAATGCATTCCCTGTCACAGCCACAACCTTAGATTCCAGGCTGAGCTACGAATCGAGGCGCACACCCAGACTCTGCACTTGAGAGACCATGGGAGGGCAAACCCCCCAACAAGAGGAGATTCAACCACCCCCAGGTCCCCCAAGTCCTTGCTCACCAACATCACCTCTGTCTTGTCAGGATTCAATTGCAGATGGTTCGACCTCATCCAGCTCAAGCCCCCACAGCTGACAGACACTGGGAAATTAAGAGACTGCATGGCCTGGGTTAATGGAAAAAGAGAGGTAGAGCTGAGTGTAGTAACACATTGGGTGTTTTTACATTATACACCCCCATGCATGGACACCCACTGTCCACATGGGGGAGCATGCATGTAAATTCGGTGCTGGGTGTGTGTGTGGTACATGCTCCTATGACCCACGCCCTGCCCACCCTGTCTGCACATGGGGCACTCCAGAAAAATTTAGTGTGTCCCGTGAAGGGACAGGGTGGGCATTCATTTGTGCAAAAATACCTATTGCAGGGTCAGCAAAGGTGTGGGTGGCCTGGGGATGGTGAGGCCTTGCAGGATCACAGCCCAGACATTCAACAAACTGGGGTCTGGAAACAACACAGGAGTCAAACAGGAGGCCAGTGTGAGGGGCAGGCATCATATTGAAGAAGTAGACAAGTCAGGGTATAGCCAAGTGAACTCTCCAGGGAGAAAGTGTCATTCCAAGGGGTAAGCTGGCTGGGGTCCAAAGCCAATTCAGGGGTCAAATCCAGGAGTTCTGTCCAAGGAGAACGAAATCAAGAAGTGAGGCAGATCAAGAATGGGGCTGGAGACTAGGTGGAGCAATACTGTTGTTGAAGGAATGGAAGGTGAAAGTGGGTAATAAGCAGAGGAGCTAAGAGAAGGAAGTAGAGCCACTATGAAGCATTGAGCTGCTCTGAGGGTCTTTAAACTTTATTAGGCTAATATAGCCAGCTGTGGTTGTGAGTGGCCAATGAGGAATTGGATAGCCTCAGAGTTCCACATCAGGCTCAGCTTGGTTGCCACAAGATTAGTAACATTGATCAGCTTCAGAGAGGGAGGTGCAGAGTCAGAACTAGTGAGGCCCTGAAACACATGGGAAGGGGTGAGGGTGCATAAAAACGCATGTGACACCCCAGATTCTTGGCCACTTGGACTCTGGGTGGACCCTACTAGTACCGCTGATCTCCTTTGGAGCAGCAAAGCAGAGGCAGCAACAGTCTGTGACCTGTCCAGACAAACAGCAACCTAAGTGGCAATTCCCTTCCTGGAGCATCTTGCCCTTTCAGTGGAACAGGATCTGTTGCTGATGTACCTGTGCTGCTATCCCATGCAAATTCCCCAAATGTTGAGCATCAGGCAGGCAGAGTTTCAGGGTTCTTCATTGGGTATTTTTAGACACACGTTAAAGTTCTGGATGTTTCAATCTTCTGGGTTTACAAGTCCACAAGTAAGTTCCGGATTCATTCTTCACACACACACTGCCCTGAGACAGTTCCTGGATTCATTCTTCACACACACACTGCCCTGAGACAGTTCCTGAATGCATTCTTCACACAAACACTGCCCCGAGATAGCCCAAAGTAGCCACAGCTGTAAACTTGACATGCTGCCATGGAAACCAAGTGACTAGGGATGGGCGAACGTGGTTCGGAAGTTTGGATTTTGGACCGAACTCGACCAGTTCGGTCGACCGAACCGAACTTCTGAACCGAACTCGATTTTCGAACCGAACCAAATTTCTTAACTCGGCTCCATTCACCCATCCCTAAAAGATAATATTCCATTTAGTTCAATGGGGTTTGAATTTCTGAACTTTGTTTGGAAGTTCGGAGTTCGAACCGAACTTGAATAGTTCGGTCGACCGAACCGAACTTCCAAACTGAACGGAATTTCTGAACTGAACTGAACCGAATTTCCGAACTCGGTTCTGTTCGCCCATCCCTACAAGTGAACACAGCTGCCTGGAGAAAAGCAGTTTACCAGGAGACCCTTTTGCAAACAAAAGTTCTGGGAGAAGTTTCACGCATATTTCAAAGATCTGGATGTTTAAGATCTGGATGAGTGATTTAGACACAAAGTTCTGGATGTTACAGCAAACAACCAGGAGAAATGTTTTTCTAAAAACACCCATGTGCCACCATATGCACACTCTGTGGGTGCTCATGGATTGCCCCTGAGTAGAGTACACCAAAAGCTGCTTTCTTCATTCAGAAATGCCTACAAAGCTACAAAACACCAGAAACAAGAAATATGGATATGCTCATTCAAATATCTTGTGAAACTGCCATGTTTCTTACACAGAATGTATACATGGCATAACTGAGGGCACTCATAAGCTTATTGTGCTTGTTCTTTCCTTGGGGTTTCCTGTAGTCACTATATAATATCTTGCACATGTTAAGTTACACTTCTGGCTGCTATTTGAGAAACCATTGAGACTATGGGGCATAATGCGTGAATGAGCATTAAGGTTTGTATTTTCAAAGTTGTTTGAGGGATTTAGATACCCAGCTGTCACTGAATTTCAATGGGATTTTGGAGCCTAACTCCCTTAGGTATACCAGCCCATAGGCATAGGGCTAAATTTTCCTATCCACTAAATTCAGTTGTTTAAACCATGCAGAGGATCCCTTTTGTGTAGAGGGATCTCTACTGTTGTAAAGCTGATAGAGACAGCTCAGCTACCTCCTGTAGCAGAGTTGGGTGTAAGGGAGTGATGAAAGACAACAAGGAAGGAGGCAGGCAGACAGCGCCTATCTAATGTACACCGAGTACATTAAGGCTGCCACCTGAATCTGTAACTTTCACTGGAACAGGATAGCTAGGAATAAGACAACTGTGGGCTTCTTCCTCTGTTAATTTTCTCCTTTCATTGCACAGTGGAGAACTGAGGCTATAAGGCCAAATGCTTAGTCTCAACTGCATTGGAGTCAGTTTGGAAGAACCCTCTTGACTTGGGTGACCATAACTCCATATTTTCACCAGGGAGAGCATAATTTGACTCAGCTTTTCAGTCTCTGAGTGGCACATCTAAAGGATGGTTACATAAATGCACATTAACTTTGCTCAAGTATGTAGTCAAACCTTGTTCGTATTTAACTTGTTTCCATTTCTTTTTAGTGTAATGAGATTTCATAATGAAAGCCAAATACAATCTTGTATAAGAAAAGTGCATGTAATGTGGAGACTAATAAGCCCACCGACAATCAATAATGCTGTTAGTTTCTCTGAAATCAGACTGCATAAGCTCCCAGTGTCATGTTCTGCCTAAAGCAGAGTATTAGCAGCTTACATAGGGCATGTTTTCCCTAGCAGAGAACCTGGCAACACAGCTTCACATGAAGAAAAGAAGAAACATGACTAGATGCTTGTCTCTTCCCTTTAACCCTCAGAAAAAAAGAAATTCCCTTCTCTTTTCAGCTAGCTACCAGTGGCTGTTGAACTACCTTGATGACTTTGGTTTGGATGAGTCACCCAACCCTGTTTTTTCCCTTTATTTAAAAGATCTGTCTATCCACTTGCTGAACATTGATGAGAAATTTTGCTTTGAAAGCAGAAGAAACACTACCACCCTCACTGACACAGAAAGGTGGAATATAATACAAGGGGGAAAAAATCAAGTATACCATGTCAAGGAGACTGTATTAAAAATCAGGAAACCCGCAGCAATCGGTTTTGAAAATACAAACCTTTCTCTCTTATTTCACACTGTTTGTACTCTTACTTTACCTTGTATTCAGAAATGGGTAATGCCAAGATAAGGGTGAGAGAAATAGGGCATTATGTAGACCAAAGACTGTAATGTAATGTAATAAAGCATTCCATAAGGTAGTGTGCAAAGCAGTGGTCCATTTATACATTTTACTGTTACTTGGTATATCTAAAATCAGGAGACTGACTCAGCATACTTTTATACTACATCTATCAAAAGAATTTCTCCTTTGATGTTGGCTTTTCTTTTAGCCAAGCTAATAAATGCAGAGTGCATACACTATGATATCCACCATATTAGCAAGCTATTATTTGCCTCCTTTGCCACCATAAGAAAATGTTGTCATGTAATGAGCTATCTTGTAAATGACCCCAGGAAATAATATCAGGTTTGCTCAAAATGTATTCATTTGTTTCTTATTGGTGAATTCAATTCCATTAAAAGTTATAACATGAGCAGCAGTAGCACCATCCACAGTACTGTATGGCCAAAGGGTGTATCGCTTTTAGTTTACAGTTAAAAATACTTAAATGATGTACTATGTAGGTGAAATATTCATTATTATTTTTAATAATCCACCATTCACACACTGATCGTTTAGTATAAGATCCCTTGGGTAGGGGGAGTTTGAAAGCGGAGGAGCATTAGGGATAGATTAAAGATGATTTGGGGATATTAAAGATGATTTAAAAAAAAGAAAGTGTGCAGTGTGAAATCTTCATTGCAATCAAAAACCTATGTAACTTTTGCTAGTTAAGTAATGCTATTAGCATGGAATATTGTTCATACATGAAACATTATATTTAACATGTATGAGTTGACATGAATGTGTCTCCTGTATTCTACATACTACACATATCCATATATATGACATACAGAAGCACACCTGTCATTTTCACAAAGGGCTGGAATGGCTCTTATTTCGGCTACTTCTGAGGGTCCAACAGCTTGTGTCTGTAGATCACAGGTGTTCAGTACAGTTGCTATGGAGACTGGCTTGAGTGAGCAGGAAATATCATTCTGATAAAGTTACATTGTTGGGGAGAAGACGGGAGTCCATATATCTGGCAGCACAGTATTTTTTTTTAATGTTCTTGAGACATGTTCTGTAAATAGCAATGGACTTATAGTGATCACAGGTCAAACCCTTCCATTGAAACCATTGGCATCTCAAATGACAACTTGTGAAATGGGTTACTGACTGAATCTGTCACATACCGAATTGAAACAGGGCCTAGGAGCACAACACACACCAACTCTGATAAGCCAGCAGAGCACCCCAAATGAGACTATTTGTTGAGCTCAAATAAAATAAAGTTGTTTATTATTAGGAAGGAATGGACTTTAGTATTTATTTCTGTTTGTTTTGTTTCCTTTAGTATTAGCTCTGTTTCATTTTCCGTTGAAGACAATGGGAGTCCTTTCCCATAGAAGTCAATGGAAAAAGAGATCCATGGGGTTTCTTAAACTATTAAAGTGTCTACTAAAGTCAAATTTAGTGTTGTTGTCTGGTACTGCAGGTGTGGTGCACTGCCTTGGGTGGTGGGGGTGGCGCCTCCCACAACTGGAAGCTCCCCGAGTCGCTTGGGAGTGGACCTCCTAGTGTCTGAGGCTTACTCCCTTCAGTGGAGTCGGCACTTCTCTGTGGCCTATGCTTCAGTAGCTGCACTGGCAGCACCACACTTCCGGGTCCACTGGGGTGGTCTGTATGTTTGCGAGCATGCTGGCAAAAGAAGAAGTTGGTGGGCACACTACTTGCCGCAAGCAATCTTATGTGGTGACTGCTGGGCTGGGCTAAGGCTTCTTTAGGGGACGGGATGGCTGGCTCCTTCTACTGGCACAACTGGGCTGAGCAGGGCAGGACCAACAGGAGGAGCCATCTACCCCACCCCCCTAAGGAAGCCTTCAGGAACAAAAGTGAGGTGCCTCGCCCAATATGCGGTATGGGTGGCTTGGAGCACTGTCCATTCTGCATAATGGGAAAATAGCAATGTTTAAATAGTGCCACTGGGGGTACTATTTCATTGCATGTCTGGACAGCACAAGTAGGCACCCAGGCATGGGGACTCACTGTGTGGACTGTGGAGAGGGGAGTGGGAGGGAGAGGAGGGAGGTGGAGCCTAGGAGCTGTGAAGCAGTGGCACTGCCAGTAGTCATGAGGCAGGGGGGCCTCTGCCTCGAGCTGGCTCACTGTCTGTACCTGTGACCTGCCTCCTTCCTTGCTGGTTCTACCTTCTTCGAAGTCCTCCTGACCTATAAGTCTTTGGGGGTCTCTTTTTCTCCTCTTCCCTCCCCCAGCAGGAAGATTGGTAGCCCAGAGTGGGATTGGGATTCTTCAGGGATGGTATTGAGTGGGGGAAGAATGGGGAGCTCGGGGTGGGATTGAGGGTGGGGGCAGAATGGGGGCCTGGGGGTGGGATTGGGTGGGGGTGGGTATAATTGGGGTTATTGGAGGGGGATGTGGGCAACATGGGGACCTGGGGCATAGGATGTGGAGTGGAGAAAGAATCAGGGCCTGGGGATGGGATTGGGTGGAGTGGGTAAAATGGAGGGCTCTTGGATGGGGATGTGAGCAAAATAGGGTCTTTGGTCTTTGGATGGGGGGAAGAATGGGGTCTGGGGATGGGATTGTGGATGGGGAGCAGAATAGGGGTCTGGGGGTGGGAAGGGAGTGTGGGGTGGGCAGAATGCGGGTCTCTCTGGTGGTGGGATTGGGTGGGATGGGTAGAATGGGGGTCTCTTGGAGGGGGATGGGGGCCTGGAGGGTGGAATTCGACACTACAATTGAAGGAGAAAATTGAAAGCATTATAGGAATACTGAAGCGCTACAGTAGGTAGACTTCCATCAGGGCAGGGAGGGCGGTATAAAATATTAAAATAATAAAGTAAAGACAAAATACTTTTTAGATATATACTGTACATCATGTAAAAATTCAAAACCATGTTCAAAACCATCATCCATGCATTCATTGCTTCGAAACTGGACTATTGCAATATGCTCTATGTGGGGCTGCCCATGGTGATGATCCAGAAGCTGCAGCTGATGTAGAAAGCAGCGACCTGGTTGCTTACAGGCACGGGCTACAGAGAGCATATTCAACCAGTGCTCTGCGCTCTACACTGACTGCCTATTGTCTTCCAGGCCCAATTCAAGTTTCTGGTTTTAACCTTTAGAGCCCTACATGGTCTAGGCCCCACTTACCTGAAAGACTGCCTCGCCCTCGCATGTCCTGGGGCAGCCCCTACAGTCAGCAGGCAATGTCCTCCTGGTTGTCTTGTGATATCGTTGGGCCTGTACAGACAGGAAGGTGTTTTCAGCGGCCATGCCATAACTTTGGAACATCCTCACGGTGGGGGTTCACCTCAGCCTGGACCTCCTGGCCTTCTGACAAAATTGTAAAACAGCTCTTCCGCCAGGCATTCTTCAGGGGGGATGAGGGGAGGAAAGGATGGGACAGAGGGGTTTTTATCGTAGATCTTTTGTATCTTGATTTTCTGTGGTTTTATATTTATGTTTAAATTGTAGATTTCTTAATGTGTTGTTTTATTGTTTGTATTTATATTGTTTTATTGTAAGCCGCCTCAGGGTGCCAGAACTGGGTGGGGTATGAAATTTAAATAAATCTTTAAAAAGCTAAAACTTCTTCCAGAACCCCAAAGCACTAAGGTTTTAATACAACAGATTTAAGCTGGTCTTTACAAAGAATGCAGCCTGTTACTTCTTTTTAACTTCTGTGCTTAGTTTATTTGCAATTCAGATGCTAGATACACTTATATGCCAACAGTTCATTTTTTGTTTAGTATTTTAAAATTGCTGCAGACAAGGGCACATAAAATAAGTACTGAGCTTTGCTTTTCAGTCACTGACACCAAGTAAGCAATATTCAAGCTGATACAAGATATTATTATTCCTTTATATCTTAGGCCTTTTTAACATGGATGCTGCCGCCGACCCGATGGGTGGAGCTGGGTGGGTGAGCACACCCAGAAAACACCCATGAGTGCCCAGCAGGGAGACGTTTACGCAGATAGCATTGCGACAGGTTAAGGGACGGAAGGGAAGGGGCTGGCACACACCCATCTGCCAAACACCCACCCCAGGAAACACCGAGCAAACACATTTACATGGACACCCAAGACACCAAATGATGGGGAAGTCCCGCCCAGCACAGCTATGGGACAACATGGCAGACTGAGGGCAAAGGAAGCTGCGTAATGCAGCCCCGGTCCTGAACCGCCAGACCCTGTGCGGGCAGGGCAGGAAGGAGCAGGGATGACAGGAGGCACACAGTAGTGGACCCCGGCCAGCCCCGTGACAGAGGCCAGACAGCCGAGTGCCATGGACCCCCCAAAAACCAGAACCCACCTACAGACAACTGGGAACACAACCACACAGGGAAGGGCCGAATGGTGAAGGAGGCGGGGGGGACCCCAGCGGAGGGGGGCGAGAAGGCCCACAGGGGAGGAAGGCAGAGGCCCAAGGCAGCAGGGGACCCCACCAACCCAACCCCCAACCCCCTGGCAGGGGCCCCACACACACCATCCCAAGGCCCCCAGGCAACGAGCTGGGAACAGAACATAGGTGGTCATGGCGGCAGGGACGGAAGGCCACAGCACAACTGGGCTGGCAGGGAACCAACGGGGGGGGGGACCCCAGACCACACCAACCACCAGCAAACCCACTGCATCTCTCCACACACCAACAACAAATGCGAGTGGGTGAAGGGGGGGGACCATTGCAAAGGCAGGGAGGGGGCAAAGTACCAGGACAGCAGCCAATGGGATGGACCCCCAGCCCAAGTGACCAGAAGGAATGGTGGGGAACATGATGGGGCTGGAAGGGGACAGAAGGAAGCCAAGACAGTCAGCCAAGAGGCCACAGAAACCCCAGGCCAAGGGCTCCATGGTCACCCCCAAGGAATACGACAGAGCTGCAGCACAAACACCGGGAGACGGTAGGTGTGGGGCATGAGATAACCAGTCCCTGCCAGGCAATCATGCCACAACCACAAGGAAGTGCCCACACAAGAGACTGGGCCAAACGGATAACGATGACACACAACCGGAGAAGGGGGCAAAGCAACTTTAATAACGAGGGGGGACAGAGTGGCACAGGGATAAGGTACAAGGGAAGTGGGGAGGCAGCACAGAGAGCTGGTCGGTGGGGCAGGTATCTGCCCTCAATAGGGACACCGGCCCTGTACCCAGCTCCAACGATATGCCTGGGTGCAGTCGAGCACCCGGTGCACCCTCTCCAGGAGGTGCAGTAGCAGCTACACAACCTCCTCCTGCTCCCTGGTCCTCTCTGCAATCATCACCTGCACTAAGGGAGAGAGAGAAGCTGCCATCATGATGGGACGAAGGACCCAGTAACGTGGAACACCAAACAAACACCAGGGGAGAGGGTCCTGCACACACACAGCACACTTACTGATCTCCTCATAGAGCCACGCCCCAGCACGGAGCTCAGAGGCCGCACACTGGAGTTGGCCGGCCATCTGTGACAGGAAGAGAAAAGGATAGAAAGGCACAGAAATGGTGTGGGTCAGCAAGCACACAGCGCGTACAACCCACACACTGACCCCGGTACACCCATGCCAGCACCCCACCCTCTCTGATCAATGGGGAATACGGGCAGACAACAGAGGGCCCATAAATAGCCCACACTCACGGTCTGCTGCCCGTCTCTCCTGGCGCCCATCCATCGCCAACAGTGCAGATGGTGGGAACCAACAGGGGGCGTCAGGAGTGTTGGAAGCCGGGGCAGCCACGGCAGGGTGCCCAACCAATCAGTGCCCCCCACCAGAAAGCCGGGCCAAGGCATCCAGGGAAACAGTAGTCACTAGGGAGGGGTTGGGGACCGCAGCCAGCACACACACCCCTTAATGGGGCACAATGGAAAGCACCGCCATGGGACAGCACATGCACACAAGTGGCAAACGCAAACCATGACAGGCCCACCAAACCACCTAGGTGGTGGACAACACTGCCACAGGGAATATCAGGGGGCTTCCCAGAGGACCGGTGCCCGCACAGGGTCGCAGGACACCAGGTAGCCACCAGCACATGAAAGACAGGGCCCTCAACAGGACACGTTGGGCCCCCACCACCCAAAAGGCCGAACCTCCGATCCATCATGGAGCCCCCAGGGGAATGCATCACAGTTTGCTACCGGACAGCCTCAGTGATCCCGAACATGAATGCCCCGGACCCAGATCACACTAACAAACACACACGGAAAGGGCTGCAGCCATGGGAGGCACGATCGGAGCGGCTCACTGTCACATAAGCATTCTAGGAGGTACAGTCACAGGCAAGAACTTTATTACTGATGGGATCAAAGGGGGGGGCATGGGCAAACAGAGGCCGGTGAACGGGTGAGCAAGGATCCATGGGCGTTCCACCCGACCATCACTCTAGGCCACCGTTGCACCCACTCCAAAAGGGATGGAGGCGCTCGTTAACGCAACAGGGATGGGGGTGGGAGTGTCCAGAAGCAGCGATGGGGTCTGGCAGATGGGGCATCCAACCACAGGGTCGCACAGTATTGTGGGCCGGAGCAGCGATGCCCAGAGGGAGGCAGGCCACAGCACAGGCATGGCTGAGACATTGCGATGGAGTGTCCGTTTGGGACTCCCAGCTCAGGAACAGGTCAGAGGGTGCCCCTTAAACATCTGCCCCGGGACAAGACCCTCCCAGGTGAATAGGCCCCTGCAGAATCCCCGGGAACGCATATGCACATCAACCATGAAACGGGACAGGAGGTGGTTTCCCTTTGCAGCTGCAGCCCTGATATCTGGTAGGTTCATCACCGATCCCAGGATGCCCAGTTCACATGTGGTAGGAGTCCCGCTCAGTAGTGGTCCACCAACATCAGTTGGTAGCAGGCCCAGCTCCCCAAGAAGGGCCTGGCAGTTCGATTGTGGATGGGATATGCCACGACTACGCAGTAGGATGCCGGTGTAGTCGTTAACAACAAGGGGACCCCCAGCCTGGAGGGCCAGTCCATACTCCAGACATACAGCCACAAGGCGAACAGCCGTGATCTCCTGTGCGGTCCATGGCACAACAACAGCGGTTGGGTGCCCCCAAAGGGGTTCATGAAGGAGGGTGAAGCCAAGCTCCCCGGCACCCCTCCAGCAAGCGGGACCCCCAAATGGATGGCCCATCACCCACATATACTGTGACAGGAGATTGGATCCATCCACCACTGACAGGGGGTTGCTCAGCAGCAGCTGGACATCATGGTTCTGCCAGAGCATTCCCAACAGTATGTTGGCACAGGGCGACCACTCCTCCCTTGCACCACCACTGGCCACGGGGCCTGTTCCACACCCTGCCATGACAGTTGCAAGGACCGCTCCCTGTTTTGCAATGGGGTCCTATGGAGAGTGGCTGTGAATGAGCGATGCATGAGGAGCCGAGCAGCACTAGCTGTACACTAGGGATGGGCGAACAGATCACGGTTCGGGTTCGGCCGTTCGGTTCGCCTGCATTTGGTTCATCCGTTCAGTTCGTTCGTTCGGTTCGGATTTGTTCGGTTCGTTTGTTCGGTTCGTTCGGGTTCAGATGTTCGGTTCGTTCGTCTGAACAGGCTGTTCAGTTAGGCCGTTCGGCTGTTCGGTTCAGCTGTTCGGCTATTCGGTTCATCCGTTCGGGAAGTGTTGTTATGGTTTTTTGTTTTTTATATGTTTTTTTGGTTTTTTATTGGGTTTTCTTTTGTTCTTTATTGGGTTTTTTGGTTTTTATATGGGGTTTTCTTATTTTTTTAATCTAATATTATATATATCTGTCTACACTAAATCTAACCGCTATTAACTATTCTAAATGCTATGAAGTAAATGGATTATCTAATAAGTACACAGACCTACTCCTACAAACACTAAAACTAAATCACTAACGCTATCTCTATCACTAAGGTAACTCCTACAACTGTCTTCATCTATCTATCTATCCCCCCCATCCCATATCCATATCCATATATATATATGTATCCATATATATATATGGATATGGATATATATGTATATATATACATCCATATATCCATATATATGGATATATATATGGATATATATGGATATATATACATCCAATATATATGGGATGGGGGGGAATCTTCACAAATAGAAGAGGAGTCTGTAGTGAAATACATACATTACATACTCAATGAGTCTGTACAGTGCATAACACAAGGTTTCAGTTTATGGTTTAAGTTTCATTTCATTACAAAAGTGAAATGAAACTTAAAGCAATCTAAAAATCCTACTCAACACCTGCTGTTCAGGAACAGTGACTAGCTCAGAAGGTGTTGGGAAGTGGGGAGGCAGATAATTAGTTTCATTTCTTGCAAGCCTCTCCACCCCTGGTGCCTGGAAGTCTGCTCCTCAGTGACTGACACCTCCCTGTAATGTTTGACCTTCCAGTGAAACTTTTTTTGCCACCCGAACTCATCCGAACGCGATCCGAACTGACCAAACTGTTCGGCCATTTCGCCGTTTGGTGTTCGGTTTGTTCGGTATGTTCGCGTTCGGGTTCAGGTTCGAGTTCGGTCGTCCGAACAGTTTGAGTTCGGGCCGAACTCCGACCTTCCGAACCGCGTTCGCCCATCCCTACTGTACACAGCTGATAGTGGCCCAGCTGCTAGGCCCTGTGAATAACTGACCCACCCACTAGGCCTGTGAATCACTGACCCATGCACCAGGCAAGAGCATTCCAGCACTAGCGATGACAGATCACCAAGGCCACAGTTGCCGCTTGCAGGGAGGTAATGATGCACTCCATGCAGCATATCTTGATAGAACACAGCTGCACAATGCTGTGGCCTTCACTCGCAGTGACAGATTGAGGGTCTGTGTGGATGCATCCAGCCCAGCAATCGCACAGGGGCATAGCACTGGCACAGAGGGGGTGGTTGGCATCCTGGCCCACATTGAAGCCTCGCTGTGGCCCTAGGACCCAGGTGTTCAGGTGGTCCGTGCTGGGGTGTGTGTGTGCTGGTGCGCCTGTGAGGAGGGATCCCAATCAGGTGCACAGAACACACCCACGGTACTGCACCAATCGTTGGGCACACAGCATGGTCCATGAGAGTACATATGTGGGCCCGTTCCAGTGCTTGGGCATGGGGTTGAGAGAGAGGTGGTTTGGGTGTGGTGTATGAGAGGTGATCATGATGGAGAGCAGAGACATATCATTGGTGCTGTTGTCCAGTAGAGGGTGTATGTGCAGAGCATGCAGGAGGTGGGTGTGCTGTGCGGTTTGCCTGTTCCAGCTGTCCCCATTACCCTGGGACAGCCGTTGACTGACAGGGGATGTGGGAGGCACAGTGTAGGTGTGCAGGGTGCACAGGCCATGGGGGTTGGAGGCACAGGCCACAACTGGGTGGTTGTTTGGTGCAAGGGCTGGTGACAGCCGGGGTGCTTACAGGGGGGCACAGTCACAGCTGTGCTGGGTGTGGGTCAAGCCATCCTCACGTACCGCCTAGTAGGGTAGCTGCATGGGGATCCATCACTGGTGCAGGTGGCGGATGAATTGGATGCAGTCACACACCAATGAATGGTGGGAGAACATGCTGGCCACCTGGACGGATGAGGAATGGATGGACCACTTCCAAATGAACCGCTCCCTGTTGACCCGGCTCCGAGAACTTCTGAATCCACATCTCCGTAGGCGAGTGACCAACATGCGGTATCCGCAGCCGCCAGGGATGTGCTTGGTCATGGCCATGGCAACCCCCGATTCCTGTAGGAGCATTGAGGAGCAGTTCGGAGTGGGAACCGCAACCATTAACAGGGCACTTCATGATGTGTGTGACCTGATTGTGTAGTTGCTGCTCGAGCAGGTCATACAGCTGCAGGATTCAGAGGTTGTGATCCATGGCTTTAAAGAAATGGGCTTCCCCCATTGCATAGGGGTGATAGACAGCACCCACATTCCTATCATCTGGCCCCCAAATGCCAAGACGGACTATCTGAACCGGAAGCAGGCTTTCTCCATCAATCTACCAGCCATTGTGGATCACAGGTGCCTGCTTACTGACATGCCAGTCAGGGAGGAGTCATGATGCACACATTCTGCAGGCCTCCCCCTTCTATGCCCACATGTTCGATGGGGAGGTTGCCCCCAACCTGTACTGGGTGATTAAAGGAATCTCCATGGCTCCGGTGGTGATTGGGGATCCCGCCTACCCACTGTGCCTATGGCTTATGAGGGCCTGGCCTGCACACTGGAGTGCAGGCTCTTCAACAAACGACTATTGTCTTCTCGGAGCATGGTGGAGCTGACATTTGACCAGCTCAAGATGTGTTGGTGCCTGTTCATGAACAGGAGCCAGTTCGATCTTGAGCATACCCCCATTCTTGTCCTGGAGGCCTGCATCCTGCACAATATATGTGTGACTGGCAGAGCTGCCCTTGACAACCCCCCACCGGTGCAGCAAGAGGGTCCCATGTCCCTGTTCCAACATGTCCAGGGTGGGGTGTTCCGGCGCATATCAGAGAAGAACTGGGAGGCTCTGTGTAGGCGTTTAGTTGCCCAGATGGCTGGCAACTAACTCTTCCTGTTGACTTCCTCCCCTTCAATGGACTGAGTAACCATTTCCAATAAATAAGGATATGTATGTTCTACGTTCCCAATATGTGTTATTATTTGGGTACTAGGGATTCCAGGGTTCTGTGTGACCCGTGTTCTGCTCTATGGGGTAATCTCCTGGCTAGTAGCCGTGACGTTTATCACACTCCAGGCTTCGGGCCGTCTCTAGCTGTCTGTAAGCATGGGCGGTGCTATTGTGCTATCCATGTGCAGGCCTGTACCCGGCAATGGGTGGTCTTTTGTTGCCCACGCGGCTCCTGAAAGGCCATGGGTGTTTCGTTCCTGCACATGTAGTGCACATGTCATACCCCTGTTTGCAGGTTGCAAGACCCCTCCCCATGCATGGGGCCCCCATTGACAAAATGGAACACATAGAGGTACAGTACAACAAAGTTTTATTGGGGTGACTGTACAAGGGGGGTTTACTTTTTGCGGGGCCTTCCCCATGCCCACTTTGGCGCACCACTGGGGCTTGTTCCCCTGAGGGCCCTTGCTGCTGCCGTCCTCTGTGAGCGGTGGCCTGATGGCCCGAGCTCTCCGTTGTCCATTGGCCGCTCCACTCCGAGCTGCGGTATTGGGCCCTGTGATGTTGGAACATAAGGTAAGGGTTAAGTTGGTTTCTGGCTTGGCACCCCTACACCGCATCCCTTTCTGTGGACCTCCGGTGTTGCCATAGCTCCTCATGCTGCATCCCCTCTGCCCATCCCTCTGCATTTAGTGATGTGTTCCCATTCCCCCCGCTCCCTCCTTAGCATACGGATATGTGGTCAAGCTTACTGGAGCTGGTGTGGTGACCAGCATGGGTGGTTGGTCACCTGGAGGTTCCAGGATGATCAGGGGTGGACGTGGTTCCCGAAGGAGGGGTCTCGGAGGCAGCTGTGGAAGAACCAGGAGGGGTGAACGCCAGAAGGGCAGCCCAACAGGCTGTTGTGGGGCTATGTGGGGGAGAGGAACTCTTTCCACTAGGCCTGGGAAGGGGTACCACTGGGGAAACGAGGATTGGCTGAAGTGCTGGGAAGGGGGCACCTGTGGGAGAGTGCCCCGGTGGTAATCAGCTGCCATCCCTCCATCCGGGTCTGGAGGGCCTATGTCACGCTGGGGTTCTCTCTGCAGGAGCCCCATGGCCTCCCCTATAGGCATGGGCGAACAGATCGCGGTTCGTGTTCGGCCGTTCGGTTCGGCCGCGTTTGGTTCGTGTGTTCGTGTTCGGCCGTTCGGTTCAGCCGCGTTCGGTTTGTGTGTTCGTGTTCGGTCGTATCGCGCGTTCATGTTCGCCCGTTCGGTTCGGTGGCTTTCATGTTCGGCCGTTTGTGTTCAGTTGTTCGGGCAGGTCGTGCATTTGTGGTCGGGCGTTCGGTTCGTTCGCGATCGGGTTGTGCGTTCGTGTTCGGACGTTCGGTTTGTTCGCCATCGGGTTGTGCGTTCGTGTTCGGTCATTCGGTGTTCGGGTGGTTCGCGCGTTCGCGTTCGGCCGTTCAGCCTTCAGCCAGAAATATCACGAGATCGCGGGAAGCCGTAAAATCGGCGTCGTGCCGGAAATTCGTGTGCATGTGCGCGAGTGAGGCGAGAGGTTGTGTGTTTGTTTCGGTGGCTGCTTGTGTAGTGTGTTTTGGCGATTGTTGTGTTGGTTTTGGCTGTGCTGTGTGTTTGGGTGGGTTGGTGTGTGTTGTTGCGGTGACTGTGGTGTG
>QEPC01008937.1:2054211-2075480 GCA_003113815.1 Sphenodon punctatus
AGTTGTAGGAGTTACCTTAGTGATAGAGATAGCGTTAGTGATTTAGTTTTAGTGTTTGTAGGAGTAGGTCTGTGTACTTATTAGATAATCCATTTACTTCATAGCATTTAGAATAGTTAATAGCAGTTAGATTTAGTGTAGACAGATATATATAATATTAGATTAAAAAAATAAGAAAACCCCATATAAAAACCAAAAAACCATATAAAAAAAAAACACAACAACATAACAACACTTCCCGAATGGCGGAACGGCCGAACCGAACAGCCGAACAGCCAAACAGAACAGCCGAACGGCCTAACCGAACGGCCTGTTCGGACGAATGAACCGAACAGCCAAACCCGAACTCAGCGAATGAACCGAATGAACGAACGAACCGAATGAACCAAACAAACGAACTGAACGAATCCGAACCGAACGGACGAACTGAACGCAGCCGAACCGAATGACCGAACCCGAACCGCGATCTGTTCGCCCATCCCTAATATGAATGTAAAATGTAACTTGTTGTTCCACCTGGACTTCTTGTCCAGATGGAAGAGGATTGGGGCTGAAAGACCAAGGTAAAGTGTGGGTGCATGGAGTCTATGTTGTAAGCGAGCACAGTATGTGAGACCATACAACAACTTCGCTGCTTAAAAGGTGTGCAAGTTAAGGCGGGAGCCTTAACATACAATTTCCTGGTTTGTTAAAGTTTGCTTGGTGTGAATCTGCCTTAACTAGGTTTTTTGCTTGTCTAATATAGATAGATAGATTAGATATTATATAGATATTACTAGATACTAGGCTGTTTTGTTATATATATTAGGCACACACCAAATCACCACACAGCCAACTGAAGTTCTTTTTCTGCTAAAAAAAAAAAAAATGGAAATGAAATCAAAAATGAAAATTATGATATTGAAATCGCAATCGAGAACTTCGATATTTAAAAAAAACTGACACCAATAACTAAAAACAAAATTTCATTAATAACAGAAATGAAAATGACAGTTTTTAATAACAAAAAATAAAAACAAAAACAAAAAATGACATGGGTCCCTGGTGCACACCCCTAGAAACTGAAGTTGACATGGCACTGAAAACACATGCCTATGACTGGAACGCTGTCTCGCTACTCGCATGGCCTGGGTAGGGCCAGGAGCATAACAAATGTGCAGGTGGCCCCACCCATGCCCTTCTCCAAGCACCCTGCCCCCTATCATGACACCCATCCATGTTGACCAATCAAGTACACTCCCCTAGAACCATTTGCTATGATCTGCTGTTACGGTAAGAACAGAACCATCGTAAGACAGCTCCATCCACCCTGGCCAGGTCCCACAGGTGAGTCACCAACATCTTGTGGTTTACAGTATCAAAAGCCGCTGACAGATCTAGTGGAACTAGAAGGGTCATGCGACTCCTATCTAGCTCTACTAAGAGGGCATCGACCAAAGCCACTAATGCTGTCTCCATGCCATAGCCCGGACAAAAGCCTGACTGTGTGGGATCAAGAGAGCTGGTGCATTCCAGATGTACCTGCAACTGCTGGACCACCACCCATTCAATAACCTTCCCTAAAAAGGGAAGGTTAGAGACAGGCCGGTAACTCACCAGAGCATCCACACTGAGAGATGGTTTCTTGAGGAGGGGGCGGACTGCAGCCTTCTTGAGGCAGTCTGGCACCCTTCCGAAGGTAGGTGATAATTACTCCGGCCAGCACCAGCTCTAATATCTCCCTGAAGGCCTTGACTAACCAGGACAGGCAGCAGTCTAATTCACAAATAGTGGACTGAACAGACCCCAAGGCATCGACTGCCTTGGTCGGTGTCACCTACTGAAAATCATCCCACAATACAGGACCAGACAGGGCATTCCTAACCTCTTACTCTGCCACTGCTTCTAAAGTGGCGGAGTCAAAGTTGTGCTCAATGCGAGTGATTTTATCCGCAAAATACATCAAAAACATGTCATAGCAGGCCTTAAATGAATCTGGTTCCAGGCAGAGACAGGGTGGACCGACCAACCCCCTCACCACTCAGAAGAGCTCTGCCAGATGTGACTGAGTGGATGCTATGAGGGAAGCAAAGAATCGTTTCTTTGCTTCCCACACAGCCATGGCATAGGCCTTCAAAAACGCTCTATGTCGCAATCGGTTGTCTTGGGTGCAAGTACTGTGCCACCGTTGCTCTAATTGTCTCCCTTCGCACTTCAACCACCCTAGGTCTTCCATAAACCATTGAAACCTGTGGTGAGCAGATCAATGGCCTCTGCCATCCAGATGTTCCAAAAGGCCACAAGGCCATCAATATAGCAACTGTTGAGGTCTACAGGTATCTCCCCTAGAGCATTCCAGAACCCCTCTGGTTCCATATGTCTCCAGGGGTGGACCATCTTAATAGGTACCACCCCCCTATTGTCAGGTGGTGCACCAGGACAGAAGTTCACTGGAGGTGATGGTCCAACCATGGCAATGGAGAACTTTCTACTCCCCCAATCAACAGACCCTCTTTTTTGTAAAATATCTTTTTATATTTTTTGTAAAATATCTCAGGGTCTTTACATAATGAAAACATTAAATACATAAGAAAAAGGTGGAAGACTACCATACTTAGGAATTTTTTTGTAGCTATATCCTTTCTTTTCCAGATGTCTGTAAATCTTGTTTAATCTCTTAACTTCAATTGAGGGTGTCCCCATAAAAGAATAAAGGGGGTAAATCAGAATAAAGGGGGTAATGATGATCAGGTAAGTTGGAAGATGTTAAAGCTTTAATTTTCAGCAATACTTTTCTGAACAATAATTTTCAGCAATAATTTTCAGCATGAAGTGTTAAATTCAGTATTTATTTCAGAGGTCTAGGTAAACTCATAGGAAATGGAAATGACTATGGGTGTCTTCAGACATAAAGTCAATGGGTGTCTGAATGTATGTTTTGACCTTGATATGAACACTGGTTTGGCCCTGTGTTCACCATGTGGTGCTGCTTGGATACACAGCCCATCTTGGGGCAAATCAGTGTTTTGCTCTCCAGTCTCCACCCAATCTCAGCACACAAGTGCTGGTGCCTCATTCCTCATATTGTACCTGCTCACACACCACGTGATATCATGAGTCACAACACTGGCCATGTGTTCAGCCAAAGCACACAAATTATCCTTGTGATGCAATGGTGTTACATCGCGTGTTCAACGGGTAGCCAAATTGGTGTTAGACATAAGAACATAAGTAGTGCCATACTGAGTCAGACCAATGGTCCATCAAACCCAGCAACCTGTCCTCTGACAGTGGCCAATCTCGATCGCATGGAAGAACCAACAGTCACAATGGGCAATCCATTCCCCGTTGTTCACTCCCAGCTCACAAAAGTAAGAAGTTCATCCCATAAACTACTTGGTTAATAGCCATTAATGGACCTACTCTCTAAGAACTTAGCCAGTCCTTTTTTAAAACTCAGCTATACTACTGGCCTTGATCACGTCCTCTGGCAACAAATCCTATAAGTTAATTATGCATTGAGTAAAAAGTACTTCCTTTTATTTGTTTTAAATCTGCCGGCAGCTAGTTTCATGGAGTGTCCCCTAGTTCTAGTACTATTTGAGAGGGTAAATAACTCTTCCCTATCTACTCATTCCACACCACTAGAGATTTTATAAACCTCTATCATGACCCCTCTCAGTCTTCTCTAATCTGAAGAGACGCAGCTTGTCAAGCCTTTCTTTGTACGGAAGCCGCTCTTTGTACGGAAGCCATTCCTTATCCTCTATCATTCTTGTTGCCCTTCTCTGTACCTTTTCTAGTTCAGCTATGTCTTTTTTAAGATGGGGCGACCAGAACTACACACACTATTCCAGGTGTGGTCACACCATCGATTTGTATAAAGGCATGATGGCATCCTCAGTTTTATTCTGAGTTTTGCAAATAACTCCTAACATTCTGTTTGCTTTTTGACTGCTGCTGCACACTGGGCTAAGGAGTTCAGTGTATTGTCCACAATCACTCTCAGATCCTTTTCCTGAGTGGTAACTCCTAGGTTAGTGCCCAGCATTGTGTACTCATAGTTTGGATTATTTTTCCTTATGTGCATCATTTTGTACTTGTCCACATTAAATCTTATCTGCCATTTAGATGCCCAGGCACCCAATCTTGTAAGATCCTGTTGCAGTTCTTCACAGTCTGCTCGTGTTTGAACTACCTTGAATAACTTTGTGTCATCTGCAAATTTGATCACCTCACTCCTCACACCCTTTTCCAGATCATTAATGAATACATTAAACAGCACCAGTCCCAATACAGATCCCTGGGGCACACCACTTTTTATATCTCTCCATTGTGAAAGCTGACCATTTAGTCCTACTCTTTACTTCCTATCTTTTAATCAGTATGGTTTGTTATGGTGCTTACACACAATGGCCAAACACATGTTTAGGGGTTTTGGCACCCGATCTTTGTTATGTCTAAAGACGCCTTAAAATAATGGATATTTAGAGGATAAATATGCTTCCATGCTCAGCTATATAGGTTTGTCCCCTGACAATAGGCTGTTTTTAGACAAGTGCCTCCCCAAACATTACCCACCCATGACACGTTGCAGGGCCATGTAGTCCTGTAACATGCATGATGGGTGGGGAGGCACTTGTCTAAAGATAACCATAGTTTAATACATCCAATATTTAAGCACCCTCATATGAAAAGACAGATAATATAAATAAAAGTCTGGGACACCTAATCCACAACGGCACCATGCCCTTTTGACTGTTTTGGAAGTCATTCTTGGTTTTTTAGATTACCATATAAAGTTGAACAACATTTAATCTATACACTTAAAAGCAGATGAAAGTACTTTCAAGGACAATAAACAGTTAATTCTGGGACAAACATTCATTTTTATTCTTTTTATTCTTCCTATTAACAATATACAAAGTGTTTCCCATCTTTTCATGTCCTTTTTAATATTTGTTAAGATTGTATCAATATTTATGTTGGCCATATTGTAAAGATTAGTAGGGGTGGGACATCAGACAAAATACCAGTTACCGGTTTACAAAAAAATGGATTACCGGATTAAAACCAGATTACCGGTGCTGGATTTATTGCATTGATTTCAATGGAGAACTGTCCCCATTGAAATCAATGGGGGAAAAAAATACCTCCCCCCTCCCCCTTCCAGGCTGTGCAGGTGGAAGGGGGGCACCCCCCACCCACCCTGCGCAGCCTGGATTTAAAACATTTTTTTTACCCTAAGTCCCTACTAGTGCAGGCTCCGGGCTGCCACCGGTGACCCAGAGCCTGCACCAGCAGGTACTAGGGTGATCCCTGGGGCGGGGGGTGGTTTAACACACACCCCGCCCCAGGAATCACCCTACCTTCCCACCCAGGGATTGCCTACCTTTGGTGTTCCGGGTGGCAGCGGTCCGGAGGCTTCAGCGCTGGCTGTGGCTGCTGGCTTCAGTGCTTTCTAGGCCTTCCAGGAACTTCCAGAAGTTCCCCGGAAGGCCTAGAAAGTGCTGAAGCCGGCAGCCACATCCAGCATTGAAGCCCCCGGACCGCTGCCGCAGCCCGGAGCACCAAAGGTAGGCAATCCCTGGGTGGGGAGGTAGGGTTATCCCTGTGGTGGAGTGTGTGTTAAACCCCAAGGATCACCCTAGTACCACAGTACCTACCTGCTGGTGCAGGCTCTGGGTCACCGGTGGTGGCCCAGAGCCTGCACTAGCAGGGACTTCAGGGATTTTTTAAAAAAAAAAATCCAGGCTGGGCAGGGTGGGTGGGGGGTGTCCCCCCTTCCACCCGCGCAGCCTGGACTGGGGAGGGAAAGTGTTTGGGGTTTTTTTTTTTTTCTTTTTTTACATTGCGGCCATTCATTTCAATGGCTGAAATGTAAAAAAATCCGGTGCAGGGATCCAGTACCAGTACCCCCAAATACCAGAGTAATCTGATATTGCCGGTACACCAAAATACCGGCAGTATTGGATACCGGATGATCCGAACTTCCCACCCCTAAAGATTAGAGAATACCTATATGGCTAAATAGTCTATTACCATACAGTTCCTTAGCTGAGAATGAAAAAATTTGGATGGATCTTCTCTTTTTGGCACATTCATATGATGATTTATTCCTCTTAAAGCCTGATAATTGGCAAATTGATTCAACATTGCTAACAGACGAGGTAATGAAGTACCTGGGTTTTTCAACAGAAGTAGGATATCATATGTATATAAATGGATTTTATAGGATTGATCAAGAATCTTAATCTACTCCATGTGAGTTGTTTCCCTAATATCTCCTACTACAGGTTCCAATGTTAAACTGAATAAGAGTAGAGATAGAGGATATTCCTGATGTGTGCCTCTTTCCAAACTGAATGAAGATGATAATGTATTATTAGTGGATACTGCCGCTGTGAAAGTAGATCTATAAATATCAACTTTATTAATTTCTCACAAAAAACAAATTCTTGTAAATTAAGAGCAGATACTTGGATTCAATCCTGTCAAATACTTTTTTAGCATCTAATGAGAAAAGACCTACTGGAGAGTCAGAAAGGTGACATTGCTGAAACATTATTAGTTTATTATTATTATTTATTTATTTATTTTATTAAGCATTTATATAGCGCAAGCAATGTACCTGACATTTTACAATTATAAGAAAGAGACATGGTCCCTGCCCCAGTGGACTTACAATCTATGAGAGACATGGTGGCGGAAAGGGGGCAAAGGGTGGGGGAAACAGAGGAAGAGACAAGAATACATACATGAACTCGTGAGGTCTCAGGTGCACGTGCTTGACTTGGTTACAAAGGTGTAGTTGCTCATTTAAAGTTACACAAGATATGATGATTCAGGATAAGTCAGCAAAGGGACGAGATGAACGAGGAGCCAGTGAAAGCTTGATGGAAGAGGTGGGTTTTGAGGAGGGAAATATATGTAGCAACTGGCCTGTACCATCTGAGACCAACCTGAACCTACCCTTTATGAAGTCTATCTGATCAGCATGTATCAAAGTTGGAATTACTATTACTAGTACTCATTTCTATAGTACTACTAGGCATACACAATGCTTTACAGTCACAGATTTTCGGTGACAGATCCCTGCCCTGTGGACTTACAATCAAAGATGGACAAAGGTGAGGGGAACACAGGGAAAGACACGCACACACATTCCCATTTTAAAGATAGGGAACTGAGGCTGATATGTTGAGACTTATCTAAGGCCACCCAGTGTGTTCATGACTATGGCAGGATTCAAAGCCTGGCCTCCCAGGTCCAAGTCCAGCACCTTATCTGCTACACCACACTGGCTCTCATCTTACTGGCCCTGAGAACTAATAAATAAGGTGGAATCATCTTACTAAGTCTTAGAGCTAATAATTTTATGAGAATCTTGTAAATGACATATAATAAAGATTTTGGGTGATAATCTCCATATGACAAGCCCTCCTTTCCCTTCTTTAATAGTAAAATAATTAAAGCTGTTCTTACCTCTCTGGACAAATTTCCCTTTTGAAATATTTCATTGTATATGCCTCATATTAATGGTGCCAGACGTTTTAGAAAAGTTTTATAAAATTCAGATGAAAAATCATCAGGCCCTGGACTTTTTCCTTTATTTAAGGAATGCACCACCTTCATAACTTCCTGTAATGTGATTTACCTTTCCAGAGCAATTCCTTATGTAGATAGCAGTTTGGGAAGATTTTTTTTTCATGAACTGACTGAATTTTGTCACATGAAAATTGACATCTGATTTATAGTCTCTCATAATATTTTTTAAATTCATTATTTATCTCCTGTGGATCTAAAATTGTTTTTCCATTGCAGGAAAGTATTGAGGAGATATGCTTATTGAATGCCTTTTCTTTACGTTTTCTATCTTGATAAACTTTTTGTCTTATCACCCCACTCATAATTATGCTGTCTAATTCTGTTGAGTTGATATTCAATCTGATGCGAAAGATATTCATTAAAGTTGAATTTTGCCTTTGTAAGGGATTTAAATATATTACCAATCTGTGTGTTTAGTTTTTGTGCCCGTTCTTGAGATGAAATTTCTTTCTCTAATACAAGTAAGATTTTAGATCTCTCTTTTTTCCTTTCACTACCAAACTCATGGCAGATCCATGCTTCTTTCCACCAAAGTTAGCAGTGCGACCGATTGGATGCCTCTGCTATGCAGATGATGTCGCGCTGCTTTCACAGACACGCCTGGGATTACAGAGACAACTTCAGGCTTTTCTTACCTTTTGTAACAATAACCATTTGACCGTCAATTATGACAAGTCTAAGGTCCTGGTTTTCTCCCAAAGGAGAAAGTCTATCAATGGGAAATGGGAGGAAACCCATTACAGCAAGTCCCAGTTTTTCAGTACCTCGGCTTGCTATTCCACAAGCATGGAGAATAGCGGAACATGTCTTGAGGGCTTTGAGGGCAGCCCATGTTCCAGCACAGTCACTTCAGAGGCTGTGTATCCAGCCAGGTAGATCTGCTGTGGTTCTGGCTCTGCAGGTCCTCACAAGTAAGGTTAGGGCCCAACTGCTCTATGGAGTGGAACTCTGGGCGCCCTTCCTTGCAGACATGGTGGATAAACTCCAGTCTAAGTTTTTGAGGCAGTTGGCGGGTGCCCCATGTGGTACCCCCCTGTCTGCAATTCAGCTGGAGTTGGGCTAGAGACCATGGTCGCAGGTGGCTGCTGAAACTTTACTGGCCTTCTGGCTCAAAATCCGTTCTGGGTTGCAGGTAGGGTTATAGAAGGATCTGCTAGAGGATGGCTTTCGCAGTCAATGGACATCCAAAACTGAGGTCCACCTTCGGAAGATGGGACTCTCCCCTGAATATCTTGCCCATAAGCTTCCAGATACTCGGAAAAAGGAGGTCCTTAATCGATCAGTTGATATTGGGAGACAGGTGGAGGTTGGAAACCTAGCTAAGTCTCCCCATATGAGAGGTTACCTTGCATGGATCCCCAAGGTGGGGCAGATTGCAGACCATCTGAGGGCCCCCATCTTGGGAATGGCAAAGCAGTTGTTCGATTTGGCGCATCTCAGTGCCTTGCCATCTTGTGTGTTTAAGGGATGAAAGCAGGGTATACTTTACCTGGAGCACCTCTGCCCATTTGACAACAACTCAGTTGAATCTGTCAGCCACATGATGCTTGACTGTCATTTATATGACAAACCCCGACAAGAATTGGTGGCTCCAATTCTTGAGAAATATCCTGGTAGGGATAGCTATTTCTGGCTAAGGTTATTATTGCATAACTCAGATGCTAATGTTATTAAAAGTGTCGCTGCCTATTTGTTCCAGATTACTCATATTAGGAAGTCCTTTTTGAGGTTTTCCCATCATTCTCTGACCTGATATATTGTTTGCCCATAATGGGACAGGTACTGAGCTTGGAAGTTTAAACTTAAATCTTAGCTGGCCTACTGCAGGTGATTTGACTCACCTATGGTTTTTCCCCTATGCAGTGGGAATTTGCTGAAACCAGGCGTCGGCCTGACTGAAGGGGGGGGAGGGATCTCTGGGTAGCCCCCTGACCTCAGACTAAATGTCATTGATTCCTAGTTTATATTGTGCCCTTTTTTTTTTACACTCTGATTTTTATTACTTCCCTATACTGTGTATGTATTTTTTGTTTGTATTACATGTGAGCTATGGCCATTGGCACGCAATACATTTTATCTATCTATCTATCTACCAAACTTTATACACTGTCCCCCCTCAAGGTTGCTTTTAAAGCTTCCCAAATGGTTGCAGCAGATGACACAGGATGCCTGTTGTCTTCTGCAAAGCATGTGATTGATTTCTCCATCTGTTCACAGAATTTAGAATCTTTAAGCAAGTATTAAGTTTCCAACCTCGATTTTTCTTTAATATGATGATCCCATCTCCACCCAACTCCACACACAGAGTAACCACTGCTTTCACTGGTTTCTCTGTGCATGAGCAATAGCTGGAGGTGGGTGGAGATGGTTGTAGACCGGAAGCGTGCACACACACACACACACACACACCCCTGCAGCAGCAGTCACTTGGCGGCGCCCACGCATGCCCACACAGCAGATCTCCATGGGCATGTTTGGGTCCGTCTAATGTAAAAACGGCCATAGTTAATGCAGATTGTTATTTCAGCATCAACTATATATTAATTTTACTAGCTTAGCTTATCTAATATATTAAAATCTGCTAACAAAAGCAGTAAAGAAAGTAATGTTTCCCCAAGTATCCGAGTTGATACATATACTGATGCATAAACAAAAGTAGGGGTATGCATTTCATTTTTGTTTTTTTGATATTAACAGAATTTTGTTTTTTATTATTAATAACAGAAAAATGAAATTAATTATTTTTTTGAATAAAAATGAAAATTTCAGAATTAATTTTTTTAAAAAGATTGGGACATATATTTCAGGCTGTAATTTCTTTGTTATATTTCCAGTTTTCATGTACTTTGGAGGAAATGTACTTCTTATTCAGAGGATTATCTGTGTCAAATATAAAAAGAATTAGATAAAGGGTACTAATTTTATAAGCATCAAGGTTTGTGATTCATTTCTGGCTGTAATGTCTTTGTGTCCGATCCAATTTGGATGAAATTAGAACAGAGTGCATTCCTAACCAAAGGGATCATCCCTGATATATTTCTGAAAGACTGGATAAAAGGTCCCAATTTATAATCAATTAAACATTTGTGATTTTAACAGAAGTTGTGTAAATACAAGACCTGAAATTTTGGGGAGAAAAACAAAAATTTCAGGACATAACGGGGACTTCAGGCAGCAAGTCAGAGGGCATGTAAAAGCAGCCAGTAATCAAGATACATGACTGACACATTCAGACTGGCCAATTGGCATCCCAAACACATCCTTCAACATGGTGACAGAGGATATAAGAGAACCCCTTATTCTCTCTTTCCTAAACAGATGCTTCCAACTTCCCAGTAACAAGCAGGGAGGCTGTGGTGGGCACAGCACAGAATGAGAATTCATGATTGACATTTCTGCTGGCCAAGTGGCATTACAAACCAATCTTGTACCACTGTGACAAACGTAAGAGAATCTCTTGTATAGGCTAATTCTCTGGATGCTGCCCAGGCTTTCAACTTGCCAGTACTCAATCACTGCAATAAAGGAGGCTTGGGGTGGTCGCTGAGGAGCAAACATAAGTTTCTCCCAAGCTGCAGAGCCCCCACCATGGCTAGATCTTGTGTGGCTCATGAAATCTAGATCTTGAGCTGTCTCAGTGCTCTTTGTGTGTGACTGTATGTGCTGCAGTCTCCAGTCTCACTGCAAGTGCTCATAAAAGCACAACTCTGCATCTATTCTCCCCCATGTATGCCTCTACAGACTTTGGGGTGCTGACTGAAGCCTATGCAAGTGCCAGTGCCTCTTGCACCTGCACCTCCTCTGCTCTGCCCACTTCTTCTTGGCTTTTCACCATCTCTAAAAATGCTCCAAAAAGCAGAACTCTTCATTTAGCAAAACCTTGATAATTTAAAAAGAGGCAACACGTGCAATGGATTTAAGGAAATCTGTAACTTCTGTTAAAATCACAAAATGTTATTTGCTTATAAAATTGGGAACCTTTATCCAGTCTTTTTGAAATTTGGCAGAGATAATCCCTTTCATGAGAGGAACAATTTGTCTGAAGTGATTCCAAATTGGGTAGAAAACAAAGATACTACAGCTGGAAATGTATGCACAAATGACAACATTATTAAATTTTTATAAAATCAGGACCCTTTATTCAATCTTTCTGAAATTTTGTATGGATGATTCCTTGAATGAGGGTTACAGTGAGTCAAATTACATCAAACTGGATGGGGAAAAAGATGTTGGAAACGTGTGCACAAACCATGCAATTAAATTCCTTATAAAATCAGAACCTTCTATTCTATCTTTATGAAATTTGGTAGGGATGATTCCTGTGGTGAGGGGTACAATCTGCCTAGATGTTATGTAAATCATATGAAAAACGAAGATCTTACATCCAGAAATACATTTCCCATTGAAACCAATGGAAAACAAAAATGAAACTTAATTACAAAAATGAAAACTCTCAATAACAAAAACCAGAAAAATGAAAATTTTAATAAAAACAAAACACAAAAAATGAAATGGGTCTCTGGTGCACACCCCTAAAACAGAGTTACTATATAGTCACGCCCTTGAGCACTTCCACATTTGTTAAACCTTTTGCTTTGATGACCTTTGTAATGTTTAATATAAACATAAAACACATATTGCTACAATTTTTACTATTATTAGTCTATTAGTAACTATTTGCTTTGCCTTGCCTTTAAGGAAAGCAGTACACTGATATTTCACTATTAGAGGATAAACCTTATTATACATGCTAAAACAAAATAATGTAAAAAGTATATTTAAACAATCTCTGTACTAACTGCATATTATAAATAGTGTGTTTAAGATTTACAATTGGTCTTTGGTATAAATAAAACAAAGTTATGACAACTAATTAAAGATTACTTCTATAATTAAAGTAAATAAATCCTGGATCCAACTATTTCTGTAGTAATTAGTCCAATAGTTCTTCAATGACAAGTTAGATCTGTCAGCTGCTTTTGATACTGTTGACCACGTGATGTTGGTGACTTGTTTGTGGGACCAAGTCTGAGTGGGCGGAATTGTTCTCGAATGGTTATGCTCATTTTTGGCTGGAAGAACTTGGTGGGTGGTGCTCGGGGATTGTTCTTCATTTCCCCAGGATCTCTCTTGTGGAGTCCTGCAAGGTTCCATTCTGTCCCCTCTCGTGTTCAATGAGTATATGCAACCATTGGGAGAGGTTATGAGAGGGTTTGATGTTCAGTGTCATCAATATGCTGATGACACCCAACTCTTCCTCTCTTTTTCATCTGATCCAGACCCCACAATCTTGGTGCTTACCCAATGTTTTGAGGATGTGGGGGACTGGATGAGGGCAAGCTGACTGAAGCTGAATCCTGACAAGATGGATGCTAGTGGGCAAGGCAGCGAATGTGATGTCCCCTGTCATTGATTGGGTCTATCCCCCACTTATCCCACAGGTTCATATTATGGGAGTGCTCCTCGATTCCGTGCTCCTCCGGGATGTCCAGGTGGAGGCTGTGGCAAGGAGTATGTTTCGCCAATTACATCTGGTGCTGTGGCTTCGACCGTATATCTCAGACTCTGACCTAGCCACTATCATCCATGCCTTCATTACCTCAGGACTAGACTATTGTAATGTGCTTTACGTGGGGCTACCCATGGTGACTGTCCGGAGACTTCAGCTGGTGCAGAATGCGGCGGCCCGCCTCCTTACGGGAGCAGATCGCTATGAGCATATTATACCAGTGCTCCGCTCTCTGCACTGGCTGCCAATAGTCTTCCAGGCCCGATTCAAGGTGTTGGTTCTGACCTACAAAGTCCTAAATGGTCTAGGCCCCACCTACCTGCAGGACCGTCTTACTCCCAGGGGCCCAGAAGGGGCCCTTGCGGGAAGTAGGTGGCGACTCTGGAGAGGGCATTTTCAGTGGCTGCATCCAGGCTGTGGAACTTCCTTCTGGCAGAGGCCCGATTGGCCCCTGACCTCCCCTCCTTTCAATGAAAATGCAAGACCAAGCATTCGGTAAGGGAGATGGGTGAAGGGTGAGGGGTGGGATAGGGTGATAGGATTTGGTTTATTTAACCCCAGCTTAATTGTATAGTTTTTTAGTGTTTTGATATATTTATTATTGTATTTATATTTTATTTTATTGATTGTTAACTGCCTCGAACTGCTGTGAGCAGAAGAGGTGGGATAAAAAATATATTAATAAATAAATAAGTACTGTGAAGGCTTCTCAAATGGAGCGAAAGCTGTCCCCTCAGCACCTCATAAATGGAGGGAAATCTGCTCCCTCAGTGCCTCACAAAAGGGTGAAAACAAACAAGATGGGGGTGAGCCAGTTCCCCTGGACACTGTTTGCCAGCATGAACACATTTCTCTGGTCCCCTGATCAGCATTTGGCAGGCCAGGAGAACTCAGAACTCACTCTTCCTCCCACCACAACAGCTATTTGGTGTACCAGAGTAAGCTTGCTCCTCCAGATCCCCCGATCAGTTGCTTGGTGGGCCAGGGTGAGTGTGCTTCTCTTGCATCAATCCTTGGACCTCACCTCCTCGCAGAGCTGGGTGGAGTATAACAGACAGGAAGGCACTTTTAAACCTGGATTAATATGACTGGGATAACTTTAGCCCATGCTGCAACACTGACCTTCTCCAGATGACACATCTGGTAGCAGCTGGTTACCTGCTCTGAGGCAGAAGTGGGCGAATATCTGATGGCCAATGTACTGATGAGTAGGTGACTTGCAGGATATCGTGGGCTAATGCGGGCTACTGTCTTGTTTGTTTTCACACAATATGGATGGAAAACTGTCCCCTCAGCCCTCACAAAATGGAGGAAAAGCTGTCCCTTCAGTGCTTCAAAAAATGGAGGGAAAGCTGTTCCCTTGTCAGCAACTCCTGTGTCCTGCCACGGGGTTTTATATGAGGAAGGCTTGGAGGGGTGTGGCCGCTGAGTGGGACAGCTGTGGAGCAGCCACTCAGCTGGAGTGAGTGGGGAGGGATTTTAACAGGCGGGTGTCACAGGGGAAGGGTGAAGCTAAGGAAAGGGTAGGGGATACAGGGGTCAAGGAGGGTCCCCCCTGGAAGGGTAGGAAGGGGCAAGGAGGGGTTCACAGAAGGGCTTCTCCTACGGGGTCAGGGCAGACACGCACACTAGAGGCGGCTCTCTCTCTCTGGGGGATCTCTATCTGGGAAGTAATGTCCCTCAGGGTGTTAGGTGGGCTTTCCCTCAGTAACGGAGGGCAAACCTTTTCATCATCAGGACTGAGAGAGAGCCAATTGCCCCTATAAACAAGGACAGACAAGGGATGGAACCACATGCTCGGGGAATTTCTTGAGCCCAGGGCACCTGGTGCAGGGGGGAAGGTGCAGGTCAAGGGAACAGGGGAGGAAATCCCACAGGGGAAAGGGAGAGGGGGAAGGGGATGGAATTCAGGGGGCAGGATGGTGCGTAGGATAAGGGCTACTGCGCAGGGATAGAGAGTGCAGGGCTTGAATAAACAAAGGGTATACAAGGACTCGGTAACCACCACCCAAGACTCACTATCCACTAATATACAGGAACTAACACTACAAGACCTGTCTCTTATACACATCTAGATGTGTATAAGAGACAGCTCTCAGGGTTCAGGATACAAAGAAACACGATCGCTCTGGGGCCAGCCTCTCAAAAATGATTACCGGCGGGGCTACTACCTCTGCCGGTGTCCTTTATAGGCCTCTCCTTATTACTCACAGGTGAGCCCAGGGCGGGGCCCCCATCTGCTGGTAAGCTTGCCGCTGCTCTCTGCCTAGTGTGGGGCGGGGCCAGGAGCATTCAGGGAGCGTGGTGTGGCTCCGCCCCCACCGCGGCTTCCCCGACGCTCCCAGAAAGCCCCCCGGCCGCCGCAGCTGTTTGCCGTCGGGCTCCCTGCCGCCGTGCCGCTCCACGGCTCCTGACAGTGGGTTCCATCATGGCTACCTCAAGAGCCATCTCACATTTGCCTGCAACAGTCCATGGGGTAGGGGGGGGAAGTGTGCTGAACTGGCCTTTAAAAGTGACTTGTCCCAGCAGAAAGCGCCTGTGCTCGCGGCCAGTTCCTGTGACTTGCAAAGGCCATGCCTCCAGCCCACATTGCCTCTGAGTGGGAGACCTGTGTGCTGGAATTAGTGACTGCTCCACTTCATTGCCACATACTCTTTTGGCTTGCCCCCGATGGTGCAATCTGGATTTTTCAGCAGTGCCCCATGAGTACATGCTGTGTGCCTCATGGAAGCATGCATCCCCCCCCACTCCAACTTCAGCCAGGCATTCAGATTAGTGGTTTCTGGGCGGTCATGTGTGGTAGTATCTTATCTGAAAATAAGCAGTCTCTCACTACCACAGTACCTCAGAAAGAGAAAAAAATCTCTTCAAGAAATTGTCATTCCCTCTCTTGATGTTAGATCAGAACGAGATTTTTCTGGCTTCTTCCATGTGTCTGAGGGAAATGTGAAGCATTTCTCCTTCCCACCAAATACATAGAAAAAATTGCAGGGTATTTCATATGGTAATTGACATCTGATCCATGAAACACTTGTCTTATTTTATTAAAGACTGCTCTTTTCTTCCTCAGTTCTTTTTAGAAATAAGGAAATAGTGATACTTTACATTCTTTAAAATGTAAAATTTCCTATCTTCCTTAGCTGATGTCAGATTATCCGTGTCAGAGAATCTCAGGAAATTAAATATAGTTGGCCTGGCTTGAGCTTGTCCTAGTTAGGATTTGATCTCTCCCATTTTTCAGCTGGCCCAGACCCTCCCGTCTCGTTGCTATCCAAGTGTTTGGAGGTCGTGGCAGAGTGGATATGGCAGAGCAGACTGAAGCTCAACCCCGACAAGACAGAGGTGATGGTGGTGGGGAGAGCGAGGGAGGTGTCGGCCCCCCTGGCTGTGGGGGGGGGGTTCGCCCTCCCATAGCTCGGCAGGTTCTGAGTCTGGGCGTGATTTTGGATGCGGACCTCCGCCTGGAGCAGCAGGTGGAGGCAGTGGTGAAAGCCGCCTTCTGCCAGTTATATCTGGTGCAGAGGCTGCGTCCGTTCATCTCCGGCCCAGACCTGGCCTCCCTCATCCATGCCTTCGTCACCTCGAGGCTGGACTACTGCAATGCGCTCTATGTGGAGCTGCCCTTGTTCCTGGCTCGGAGGCTGCAGCTAGTGCAGAATGTGACGGCCCACCTCCTGTCGGGAACGGGCCATCGGGAGCATATAACACCTGTGCTCTGGACTCTGCACTGGCTGCCGATAGCATGCCGAGCCAGGTTCAAGATATTGGGGTTAATATACAAGGCCCTTCACGGTCTGGGCTCCTCATACCTCAGGGACTGCCTCGCCCTCCGTGCCCCAGAGCAGCTCCTTCGGTCTGCTGGGGTGCCTTCTTGGAGGTCCCCCGTGTTAAGCAGGGGGCCACAATGGAGAGGGTATTCTCGGTGGCCGGGCTGCGCCTCTGGAATTCCCTCCCAGAGGAAGCTCGCCTGCCCCCAAGTCTTTTGACATTCCGGAGAATTTGTAAGACCTGGCTGTTCACCCAGGCCTTTGGGGAGGAGGGTGGGGTGGGTTAGGGGGTGTTTTACCTCCCCCCACCCTTATTTATTTATTATTATCCCAGCCTGTTTTATTGTAGTGTTTTTATGGATTGTTTTAGAATATTGTTTATAAATTGTTTTTATAATTAATTTGTTAGCCACCCCGAGCTGTTCGCAGGAGGGGCGGGATACAAATTGAATAAATAAATAAAATAAATAAAATATTTGACAGAAACGGATATTTTTGCATTACAAGATATTTTTCCTTGCCCTACTTTAGCATAATAACAATGATTCTAAATATTAAAGACTCTATTTGCTACTTGTATATTTTACATAATGTCTGGAAAATACATGTAATTAGCTGTTAATGGAGGAGGTGCATACATTTACAAACCTTAATTATATGGAGAAGTCATTTATTCTGTCATTAGGCCTAATGAATTCAGTGCAACTATGGCCGTTTTTACATGGACGCCCCCCCCCCCCGCTCTGTTGTCTGACGGATGTTGGAAGGGGGGCATCCATGTATACAGCTGGCAGTGGGTGGGGGGATGGGTGTGTGCTCCATGTACACCCGGGTGAACATTGAGCGGGATGCACTCTCCTGCACAACACCCACACCCATCTCCACCCACCTCCACTCTGATTGGAGACACTAGTCATGCGGAGGAGATGTCTGGTGCTGAGGCAATGGCTGTCCCTCCGAGACCTGTGTCACCACCATGTTCTGCTACCTCCGTAAAACTGGAAGAGGCTCCGTGGTTGGAGGTGGCTGTGTGTCCATGTAAACGGACACATTTATTTTATTTATTTACTTAATTACATTTATACCCCGCCCCTCCTGAAACAGCTCAGGGTGGCTTACAATATCTCTCTCTCTCTCTCTCTCTCTCTCTCTCTCTCTCTCTCTCCTACAACTATAAAATATTTAAAAACACTCATAAAGTACAACAATTAAAACAGGACCAAGAAACATAATAAATAATACAATAAATAAATAAGGGTGACGGGGAATAAAAAAAAACCTAACCCACCCTCCCACCCAAAGACCTGGGAGAACAGCCAGGTTTTGCAAATTCGCCGGAATGTTAAAAGGCTTGGGGCCACCTCCACCCACTGCAGACAAACACTCATCCCGCCACCCACCTCCGTCCATGTAAAAATGGCCTATGTGTATATTAGGTTACTACACTCCATATAACAAGTGTGGTAGAATTCGGCTCTCAGCTGATATACTTAGAAAACAAATGTCAACACTCCATCAAGCCTGAATCTTCTTATGCATTTCTGTACTGTGTCCTCTTTCAGTAGAAGGGCACAGACAGTTCTTTTTTCTAATCTAATAATACATTGTCTTTATTATTAAAAAAAAATTAAAATAGTGGATTATTCCCTTTTGCCTTCACTGACAGCCCAACATGCATAATGCCCACAACCATAGCCAACATGTACAGATAAAGAGTCTATGAAGATGGAAAATAGTGCTGTAATTTGAAATACTGTCTTGGGAGGGCAAAAACTTTCATTAAATAGAAATACCTGAAATTGTATCAGTCAGCATGAAAATGAAGATGTCATAACTAAATAGGAGTTTTCAGTCCCCTAGCTGTCAATAATTAATATATTAGTTACACCTGCACACTCCCATTTCCCAGCTTTCAAGATTTCATTTACACTCTGATCCTTTGCTCAGCAGCAAATTTAACATCCTTGTGACCTTCTTCTGTCTAACTCATTACACGTATCGAACAGGGAGAGAGGAGCATCAAATACGTGCATTTATTAAAGCAGCAATCTTCAGCTATTGGGGGGAAATGACAAATGCCAGTGCTTTCCAGGGTAAACTTGAAACGAAAATAAGATTGTTCTTAAGAAATCACAAATCAATTAGCAAACCATCGCTAGAAGGCTTTTGTTGGGAGCCAAGACATTTGCATGCTAGGTTGAAGTGTAGCCCTTGAAAGGAACATTTCTAATTAAAACCTGAAGGAGGTGGCAGCAAGTTTATAGTAACCATCTAACAAAAAAAGTTATACAATAGCAAGCACTCAGTGCTAGATGTACTGTCATGCCTAATTAATGTTGAAATAGCATTTTCATCAGACTCCCAAAGAAGATATGTGTTCCCAGTAGAAACATTGTTGGATGTTTTATAAGACAATGGAAGATGCCATCTAGGTACAGTGTATAGAAAGCCTGCATATTAAGAAATGTTCATATGTTATATTTTGTACCTCCGAATGAAATCTAGTTACTGATAAACCATTGTGCTGTAAAGCAAAGATTGCTGTGATGGCTTTCTATCAGTAAGAGGTGAGTGGGTTCCTTTGGAAGTAAATGTAGATATGGATTCTATAGTAAAATTTCTCATAATATTATACATCATTAATAATCCCTCTGGGCCAGATTCTATCTGTTCTTGCACAACTAGGAATCTTCTCTCAATCCCTTCACATGCATATATGCAAATTCTTAGGCCTCCCTGTAGGGGCAGCCAGAAGTAAAAGACTCCTACTTCCTGCTGATACTTATCGTCTTCAGTGGGCTGTGTGTTAGGCTCCCTGTCTACATTCTGGGACTTTTAGAGTTAGTAGGAACACTAAATACTTCAATAGGAAGTGGCCTGTCATAGGCACAGAACATATTGACTTTTGCATTAGAAGTAGGGATGTGCGAATGTGGTCCGGACGTTCAGTGTTTGGCCTGAACTCGGCCAGTTTGGACAGCCAAACTGAATGGCCGAACCAAACTGCTGAAGCCCCAAACAGTTTGGTCGCATTTAGATGAGTTTGGGTATGTTCAGGAGGGAAAAACAGGGCTGGCAGGCCCAGGGAGGGGGAGGCGCAGCTGAGGAGGAGACTGAGGAGCCACGGGCTAGGCTGCACTGAGCCAATGGGGCTTGTGGTAAGGTAGGCACAGCAAATAACAAAAGTCATTGCCCTCCCCCCTTCCAAGTCCTTCCGCGCTAGCCACTGATCCTGTCAGCAGGCGTTTTCAGAAGTCTTCCTCTCCCAGCAGTTTGTGTACCTCCCAATCCATTACCATCCTCCCCCTATTTCACCCATTTCCACACATTTACCTCTGTAGTTTCATTGATTTAGATTAGATTGGATGGATTTAGGTGTTATTTTTATTTTTTACCCCTCCCTGTGTTCTTTCTCCCTACCCTCCATTGAATCCTTCCCTCTTCCCTGTATATATTCCATCCCTGATTCTCTTCCCCTGTTTTTGGATTTATTTCGACTAGCATTAGATTAATTTAGCTTTCATTTCAGTTTTGTACGCCTCCCTGTGCTGTTTGTTGTGAGCTGTCTGTGTTTCCCCTCCCCCCATCCTGTGAGTAGATAGATAGATAGATAGATAGATAGATAGATATTATATAGTTACTATAGATAGATAGTTGTAGGAGTTAGCTAGTTGTAGGAGTTAGCTTAGTTATAGAGATAGATAGAGATAGTGTGTAGTAATTCAGTTTTAAGATTTTATAGTGTGTTTGTAGAACTGGGCCTTTGTAGATATTAGATAATATTCCATTTAGTTCCATAGGTTTTAGAATAGTTAATAGCAGTTAGAGTTAGTGTAGTAGATATATAGTCCACATTTGAATAAATAAATAAATTAAAAATATAAAAATCTTCCTTTGCATTATTTGGGTGGGAGAAATGGAGAAGGGAAGCAGGAGAGGCCGGTCTCCTGTCCGTATGGCAGGCAATGGGGCACGTGGCAGAGGTGGCAGGGGCCGTGCCAGCGGAGTGGCAGGCATCAGCAGCAGTCCAAGCCCATCACCATGCCCCAAACTGCACAAACCTGATTTTGGCAGTGAGGCTTCAGAGGCTTCCAGCAGTGGAACTATGGGTGTGGTTTGGCAGCACCTCCTGTCAGCATCCTCCACTGTCATACAGGGCACTGGAAAGCCTGCATTCCAGGAGGCTGCAGCTGTCTCTGCTGCAGCTGTAGCTGCTTCCAGATTGGATGTACCTCCAGGGCCACCAATGTCCCCAACACCCATTATTGAGGTGATCCCCAGCAGTCCAGGACTGGTAGATCCCACCCTGGCTGCTGGAGGCAGGGCCTGATCCCTGGACAATGGCAGCAGGGAGAGGAGCAGCAGCAGCTATAGGGGGCACAGGGAGAGTGGCAGCAGTATGGTGG
>QEPC01008937.1:2097547-2148646 GCA_003113815.1 Sphenodon punctatus
AGCAGCAGCAGCAGCAGCAGCAGCAGCAGGAGCAGCAGCAGCAGCAGGACCCCTATTGCCAGCAGCTCCTCCTGTGTGCAGGCCACTCTGGGGAGCATGGGGTCCAGCACAAAAGGGCAAGCAGCATGGCTGAGGGCAGTGGGTCAGGTGGTGCCCACCCAGAGCTACCAGAGGGAGTATGATGGCACCTCAGCAGCAGTGACCTACCTGGAGGAGGAGCCATGCATTGGTCCCAGCAGCGATCCCTTGGCCTACTGGGCCGGCAAGGCCAACATGTGGCCGGCCCTGTCCAAAGTGACCAAGGGTATCCTGTCCTGCCCACCAACCAGCGTCCCCAGCGAGAGGGTGTTCTCCATTGCGGGGGACATTTGCGCCCCACACCGCCTGAGACTGGGGGCCAAGTTGGTGGAGCAGTTGCTGTTCCTGAAGGTGAACCTTCCACTGCTGGGATTCCCTGAGCTGCCCCTGGACAACGAGTGATGGTGCAGTGAACTATATCCTAGTTTTGTTTTGTTTTGTTTTGCCTGGGGAATTGAACTACTCGACAACAAAACAAACCCCACTCCCAAATCCCCTGGATAAGCAACCCCAAGTCTTTTGTCACATAAGGAGCAATGCATCTTGCTGTGGAAGGTTTTCCCCTGGAGATCCCTTGGGGTATTGTAAACTTTCCAGTCAAGTACTGTGAGGAAGAAAAACTCAGCCAGCTCTTCCTCCAGGTACGTGATGTATATCTTTCATTATCTGTGAGGGCCTTGAAGACAGAATGGTGCTGCTTGCCTGACATATGTTCAACTGATGTTCACATGGAACCCTTCTCCACTTTGGCCTTCAAAGTGCTCCAGCCCCAGGACCCACCATCAGGGTTCTGGGGCCTATGTTACGGGCAGGAAGGGCGGTCTATCCACTGTATCTAGAAGCTGCCACTCTAGTCCCAGGACCCACCATCAGAGTTCTGGGGCCCGTCATTCCACTCACAGAGACCTATCTTTCTATCCACTGTCTGTCTATCCATCTTTCTATCCACTGTATCTAGAAGCTTGCCTTTGGATGATTTGGATGTCTGCTTCTTCCACTGCCAAAACTGCCAATGGCCCCCAGACCAGGCCTATATGCTGTCTGTGCCAAGTGTTCTGTACCCCAAGTTGCCGCCAAGCTCTAAGCCTGCCTCAGCCCACCTTCCTGCCTTTCATGCCAAGGTGTCTGTCTGCCTGCCTAGGTTGCTGCCAAGAGAGTGAGAGAGAAAGTCCACCCACTGCTTGAAGGAGAGACAGACATGATCCCACCCATGCTGTCACCTGCACTATATGGCCACATTGGCCAGAGAGAGAGAGAGAGAGAGAGATAGAACAAGGGAGATGGGGGCTAGAGGGGGAGAGGTAGGTATATCCTGGCTGCCACTTGCCAGAACCAGGAAGAACTCCCATCTGTGCTCATGCGCCCATTTATGCAATGCCCATTGCCCACATCCAGCACACAGCAAACCTACCGTAATGAGATGGAATATAACCCTCAACATATTATATGTGCCTGCCTGCCTGCCTGTGTGCTTCCCTGCTACCACCGATTGCCTGATCAAATGAAGTGTGCCCCATAGGCTTTAGGCTGTCATTCCACTATCCCTGATTCAGTCATGCCCGCCCATCCCAGGAACCAGTAGTAGTAGTAAGTAAGTAATATTTATTTGGCTAGCTTTCGCCATTGCCACAACTACATGTACATGTCCACATAACAATATAAAATCTTAATATCAGCAACCAATACTTAGCACCAGACTACATCCATAGTAGTATTCCTAAAAATACCCCGCAACAATTACTGATCAAAGAAGCAAAGAAAATCAAGAATCATACAATTGGAGAATACCTTACTCTTCTACGGGGGTTGCCGTGGCAGAGCTTGTCCCCTGAGATATATAAGTAAACAGGTAGTTTTGTTAAGGCATCTTACATTCGCCATAGCCATAGCCTCCCACAAAACAATACAATCCAAAAAAGCATATACCAAGACACAAGGCCCTATATTCATGGGCCATTAGACTAGCAAACAATTTCTTGATCAGAGTCGATTTCCACCTACATCAGTCACCCAGGAACCATCAACGAGATTCTGGGACCATCATTCCAGTCACTAGGGGCTGCATTCCATTCCACTGCATCCAGAAGCCCGGTGCCCGCCCACCAGCCTGCCCCCCCAAGCCTACTCCTCTGCACCCACTCGCAGATGCCCGCTGAAGCTGCTGAAACTAAAAGCCCCTCCGACCACCAGCTCCCGCTGCCTGCTTCCTGCTGCCTGTCTCTCTTTCTCTCTGTCACACCCACCCACACAAACACAAACACAAGCCCTGCACCTCCTGGGGGGCTTTCTGCTAGTTGAGACCCTGCTGCTGGCACAGCACATCTTTGGGTTAACAACTATGCTACATGAGGTGGCAGGTGCTGCTGGTAGGGATCAACAAGCTATATGAGATTCTGCCACCTGCCAGACAGAACTTCAGCACATAGGGATAAAAAAGATTGGACAGGTCAAATGAAGCTCGTAACAATAAATATAACAACTTGAATTAAAACTATTTACAATACAAGAAAACAACAACAACAACAAAAGCAAACATGTAAAGGAAACTTATTAATTAAACTAAGAGACTCTGATGCCACTGGGTCTGTCCCCCGGGAATTGGGGGAAAGGCAACAGCCGTTGGGGCACTTCACAGGCCTGAGGGCCGGCTACCCGGGACTCGTGCAGCATGTAGCCATGGGCCATGGCAGACTCCAAGCCCTCTTTTGTGTCCCTATGCCACCTGCAGACCGCCTGGTGGTACATGTGAACGCAGTTCAGCTCAGCGGAGACATACTGCCCGTATGCCTCCACCTTCTTCTGCGCCACCTGGATCGCCGTCAGCTGCTCCACCAGGCAGTTCTCCAGGGCAGCAACAGACCACTCGACCTCTGCCACATATTCCCGGGTGGGCCGCTGCAAGTTGGTCCGAAGGGCCTTGGCCTCTGCATCATCCAGGGGCCCGGGGGTCTCCACGTCGGGGCTGGAGGGGGGGAGGAGGGCTTATATGCTGCCGTTTGCGGGTTGCCTTCCCCCCCTTCCTCTGTTGCTGAGGCTCCACAGCCCCCACTCGAGATTCCTCCTCACCCTGCCACCTCGCTCTTAGGCCATGGCTCCTCTCGATATGATTTATGAGCCCCGATGCGGGTCCCTCCCTCTGCCAGTGGAAAACTTTCTTGCAGCACTAAAAAGAGCAGAAAAACATAGGAACATAAGAAGTGCCATACTGTTTCAGACCAATGGTCTGTCAAGCCCTGCCTGCATTCTCTCTCCACAAGTGGGTGGACTGGTGGCCATCCAATCTCTCTCTGCAGGGAACTTCTGTTCCTAACAGGTCATAGGACAATTCATTCCCTGTTGTTCCAGTCCCCGTGCCATACCAGGCATGTGGCGATTCCATCGCCCTTGACCTCCAGACATCCGAAATCTGGCGCCGGATGTCTGGGGGTGTCACTGGCCATGGCAGCGACCTCTGCCTAGGGGTCCTCCTCCTCCTTGGCCTGGTCCTAACAGCAGTGCTGGGGCCGACATCCAATTCCTCTCTGAAATGGGAACACATTAAGAACACCAAAGTAATATCATTCATTTATGATGATGATGCCTCTAGACTAGTCCTCCCTCCTTGGGGTGCTAGGGATTGCAACTAGAAATCACGTGCAAATACTGCCCTCCTGGGCATGCTAGGGGATGCTAGGGATTGCAACTAGAAATCCCCTGGCTGGCACATGCAAATCCTGCGCTACCTGGGGTGCTGCTTGAGATGGCAATGGAGAGACCCTGGCTGGCTGGCATGTGCAAATCCTACCCTCCTTGGGGTTCTTGGGATTGCAACTAGGAAGGCCCTGGCTGGCACGTGCAAATCCTTCCCTCCTTGGGGTGCTAGGGATGGTGACAGGAGATGTGACCCTGGTTGGAGGAAAGACTCTGCCCTTATTTGGGGGTGCATAGGGAATGGGATGACAACTGGAGAGTAGAGACCCTTGCTAGCCTGGCATATGTTTGGGTGGGGGTGCTGCTCGTGCCAGAGTCCCCCACACTACAGTACCCTCTCTCTCTGTGGCAGACATCTGCTGCCACCCTCTGATGTCCACCGTTTGTGCCTGACTGATGCCCACCACACACGCACCCACCCGTACGCCAGTGAGCTCACTTTAATGGATAGAGCCTTTCTTGTCCTCAAAGTAAAAAAAAAGTTTACAAACCTGGCAGTACCTCCTGAGCCTGCTGCTTGCTCCTCATCCGAGGAGCTGGTCACCACTATCGGAGGTGTAGTAAGGGCAGCGACCTCCTACCTCTTCCTCCTCCTCCTCGACCAGCAAGTTGGCCCCCAGTCGGGTGATCAAAACTGCAGCCTTCTTCATTTTTTTTAAAAAAATTCTCTTTAAACACACACACCCAAAAAAGTCACCCACACAACACACACCAACACTCACCAACCACCCAAACCCAGCAAACCACCCAAACGCACAAACCCGAATGCACAAGCCGAACGCGGCCGAACCCGAACAGCGATCTGTTCACCCATCCCTACTGGTATTCACTTATAAATCCCTTCACAACATGCCCCCCTAACCTCTTAGTCCTAGTCTCCTTACACACTCCTGCATGCACTCTCCACTCCTCCTCTGTCCCCTCCCTCGTCTCCCCTGCTCCTCGAACCACCTTCGACCCTTCTCCCTTGCTGTCCCCCATGCCTGGTACTCCCTCCCTGCCCACATCCGCCTTGCTTCCTCCCTCCGCTCCTTCAAATCCCTCCTCAAGACCCACCTTTTCCTTGCTGCCTNATATATATATATATATATATATATATATATATATATATATATATATATAAAACATTATTTTGGAGGGAGAAATGGAGAAGGGAAGGTGAGGCCGATCTGCTGCCCGTAGGGGAGACAATGGGGCATGTGCCAGAGGTGGGCGGGGCCGTGCCAGGGGAGCAGCAGCAGGCAGCAGCAGTAGTGAGGCAGAGCACATTACACACACCCCAAACTCAGCAGCCCTGCTTTAGGGCAACAGGCTTCAGCGGCTCAGCGTCACCTCCTGGCAGTGCCCTCCTCCACCGCCATGCAGGGCACTGGAAGGCCTGCAGGACTTGAGACTGCGTTTATCTCTGCTGGTGGTGGTTCTGGAGCAGCTGCTGGGACTGTTTCCAATATTCCTCCAGGGCCACCAATGTCCCCCACTGTTGAGGTGATCCCCAGCAGTCCAGAGCTGGTGGATCCTACTGGCTGTTAGAGGCAGGGCCCGATCTCCGGGCAATGTCAGTACTAGGGAGAGGAGGAGGAGCAGCAGCAGCAGCACTAGCAGCTACAGAGGGGGGCACAGGGAGAGAACCAGCAGCATGGCGGACACGGTCAGTCTAGCCTCAGAGTCCCAGTACTCCCCTTCACGGCCCATCACCGTGATCACGGACAGTGATGAAGAGGCAGACACTAGTGCCGCAGAGGAGATGTCTGTACCCAAGGCGATGTCTGACCCTTCTCCCAGAGCTGAGTCACCAGTGCCACGAAGTTCTCCCCTTCCCAGCAGCACTGGCAACAGTGCGTCTACCGGGGCAGGCAAGAAGGCAGGAGGGGGGGGAAATCCTCAGTCTGGGATCATTTTAAGCCAGTGCGGACAGATGATCCCAGAGAGGTGCAGTGCATGCTGTGTAATAAGGTGGTGAAGCGCGGGTAGGTGCTCGCCAACCTTGGTACAACTGCAATGGCGAGGCACCTCAAGGCATGCCACAGTGCTGTGTTGCTTAGCGGGAAGGCAGGGCAAGTGGATGCCAGTGGGTTCCTGACTGCAGTGGTCAGTCGCCAGGCTCCCTCAGCAGGCCAGCGTCCTGCACCAACTGCTGCTGCCTCTAGCAGCAGGAGCAGTATGGGGGCAGAACAGCAGCAGGAGCCTCCCCAGCAGCGCCAGCAGTCCACCATGGAGGAGATGGGGTAGGGGTATGTGTCAAGGCCATCGTCAGGACGCCCTGGCACTGGCTTCCAAGGGAAAGCCAAGCGCCTGTTGGCAGAAATGACTGCCCTAGATGGCCAGCCCTTGTCAATCGTAGAGAACAAGGGTTTCTAGTGACTGATTGGGTTCCTGGCCCCCAACTTTAAGCTGCCATCCCGCTCCAGCCTGAGTCAAACTGTGGTGCCACAGCTCTACAGGGCTTTGAAGGAGCGGGTGAGAGAGCTGCTGGCAGGGGGGGCGGGGCATGGTCCACTTCACCACCGACCTGTGGTCCGCCAGCAATGCCCAGCACGCCTACCTGGCTGTGACTGCACACTGGTGGCAGGACACAGAGGCAGCGCTTGGCAGTGGCAGGAGGGGACCTGAAGCAGGGTATAGGTGGGCCCTGCTTCAGGCACAAGTCATGGACAGTTCTCACACCTCAAGGAATCTCGAGGCAGCCCTGACTACCATGGTGAGGTGACTACCCACTCGGGTCACTCCAGGCACGGCCTTCACCAAGGGATGTGTGGTCATGGACAAAGCGGCCAATATACTAAATGCAGTCTGTGACGGGGGCTTCACAAGCATCCCTTGCGCCGCACACAGCCTCCATCTCATGGTGAAGGACGCTCTGGGCTTGGGGGAGAAGGAGATTGGGCCAGGCATCCTTAGCTCCCTGGTCGAATGGGGTAGGAAGCTGGTAGGTTTCTTCAACCGAAGTGTGAAGGGCAGCAAGCTGCTTTGGGAGAAGCAGACCGAGCAAGGGTCCCCTGTGCACACGCTGCTCCAGGATGTCTCCACAAGGTGGAATTCCACCTTCCTGATGCTCGAGCGGCTTCTTGAACAGAAAGCCGCCCTGCATCAGGTGGAACTGGAGACAGACATTGAGGCACCTCCAGGGTACAACAGGGAGGAATGGGAGATTATCGCTCACACGGTCTTTGTCCTGAGACCATTCCTGGCCATCACGGAGACCTTGAGCAGCTCCACCGCCACCCTCAGCCAGGTGACCCCGCTGGTCTATAGTCTCTGCAGCAGCCTGGATGAGATTGTTGGGGGGGCGGGGTCTGGGATCATGGACCTCAGGGCAGGAGGATCTCAGATGAGGCGATTGACCTTGCGCGTAAGCTGAAGGTGGGGCTGAGTGCACGCTTTGACAAGTTCCTACGCCGGGAGGAATATGTCCTGGCAACCATGCTGGACCCCAGGATCAAGGGCAGCATGGCATGTGAGACAGCGGTCTATGGCCTCCGGAAGGGTGCGCTGGTGCAGAAGGTCTGGCAGGCAGAGCGTGCCATTCAGCAGGACGCCCCTGGGAATGGTGGGAGTGGGAGCAGTGACCCCTTCCAGCCATCTGGGTCTATCCCTGCCCCCAGCCCTAGCAGTAGCAGCAGCAGGATGAGCAGCAGGATGAGCAGCAGCAGCAGCAGCAGCAGCAGCAGGAGCAGCAGCAGCAGCAGGACCCCTATTGCCAGCAGCTCCTCCTGTGTGCAGGCCACTCTGGGGAGCATGGGGTCCAGCACAAAAGGGCAAGCAGCATGGCTGAGGGCAGTGGGTCAGGTGGTGCCCACCCAGAGCTACCAGAGGGAGTATGATGGCACCTCAGCAGCAGTGACCTACCTGGAGGAGGAGCCATGCATTGGTCCCAGCAGCGATCCCTTGGCCTACTGGGCCGGCAAGGCCAACATGTGGCCGGCCCTGTCCAAAGTGACCAAGGGTATCCTGTCCTGCCCACCAACCAGCGTCCCCAGCGAGAGGGTGTTCTCCATTGCGGGGGACATTTGCGCCCCACACCGCCTGAGACTGGGGGCCAAGTTGGTGGAGCAGTTGCTGTTCCTGAAGGTGAACCTTCCACTGCTGGGATTCCCTGAGCTGCCCCTGGACAACGAGTGATGGTGCAGTGAACTATATCCTAGTTTTGTTTTGTTTTGTTTTGCCTGGGGAATTGAACTACTCGACAACAAAACAAACCCCACTCCCAAATCCCCTGGATAAGCAACCCCAAGTCTTTTGTCACATAAGGAGCAATGCATCTTGCTGTGGAAGGTTTTCCCCTGGAGATCCCTTGGGGTATTGTAAACTTTCCAGTCAAGTACTGTGAGGAAGAAAAACTCAGCCAGCTCTTCCTCCAGGTACGTGATGTATATCTTTCATTATCTGTGAGGGCCTTGAAGACAGAATGGTGCTGCTTGCCTGACATATGTTCAACTGATGTTCACATGGAACCCTTCTCCACTTTGGCCTTCAAAGTGCTCCAGCCCCAGGACCCACCATCAGGGTTCTGGGGCCTATGTTACGGGCAGGAAGGGCGGTCTATCCACTGTATCTAGAAGCTGCCACTCTAGTCCCAGGACCCACCATCAGAGTTCTGGGGCCCGTCATTCCACTCACAGAGACCTATCTTTCTATCCACTGTCTGTCTATCCATCTTTCTATCCACTGTATCTAGAAGCTTGCCTTTGGATGATTTGGATGTCTGCTTCTTCCACTGCCAAAACTGCCAATGGCCCCCAGACCAGGCCTATATGCTGTCTGTGCCAAGTGTTCTGTACCCCAAGTTGCCGCCAAGCTCTAAGCCTGCCTCAGCCCACCTTCCTGCCTTTCATGCCAAGGTGTCTGTCTGCCTGCCTAGGTTGCTGCCAAGAGAGTGAGAGAGAAAGTCCACCCACTGCTTGAAGGAGAGACAGACATGATCCCACCCATGCTGTCACCTGCACTATATGGCCACATTGGCCAGAGAGAGAGAGAGAGAGAGAGATAGAACAAGGGAGATGGGGGCTAGAGGGGGAGAGGTAGGTATATCCTGGCTGCCACTTGCCAGAACCAGGAAGAACTCCCATCTGTGCTCATGCGCCCATTTATGCAATGCCCATTGCCCACATCCAGCACACAGCAAACCTACCGTAATGAGATGGAATATAACCCTCAACATATTATATGTGCCTGCCTGCCTGCCTGTGTGCTTCCCTGCTACCACCGATTGCCTGATCAAATGAAGTGTGCCCCATAGGCTTTAGGCTGTCATTCCACTATCCCTGATTCAGTCATGCCCGCCCATCCCAGGAACCAGTAGTAGTAGTAAGTAAGTAATATTTATTTGGCTAGCTTTCGCCATTGCCACAACTACATGTACATGTCCACATAACAATATAAAATCTTAATATCAGCAACCAATACTTAGCACCAGACTACATCCATAGTAGTATTCCTAAAAATACCCCGCAACAATTACTGATCAAAGAAGCAAAGAAAATCAAGAATCATACAATTGGAGAATACCTTACTCTTCTACGGGGGTTGCCGTGGCAGAGCTTGTCCCCTGAGATATATAAGTAAACAGGTAGTTTTGTTAAGGCATCTTACATTCGCCATAGCCATAGCCTCCCACAAAACAATACAATCCAAAAAAGCATATACCAAGACACAAGGCCCTATATTCATGGGCCATTAGACTAGCAAACAATTTCTTGATCAGAGTCGATTTCCACCTACATCAGTCACCCAGGAACCATCAACGAGATTCTGGGACCATCATTCCAGTCACTAGGGGCTGCATTCCATTCCACTGCATCCAGAAGCCCGGTGCCCGCCCACCAGCCTGCCCCCCCAAGCCTACTCCTCTGCACCCACTCGCAGATGCCCGCTGAAGCTGCTGAAACTAAAAGCCCCTCCGACCACCAGCTCCCGCTGCCTGCTTCCTGCTGCCTGTCTCTCTTTCTCTCTGTCACACCCACCCACACAAACACAAACACAAGCCCTGCACCTCCTGGGGGGCTTTCTGCTAGTTGAGACCCTGCTGCTGGCACAGCACATCTTTGGGTTAACAACTATGCTACATGAGGTGGCAGGTGCTGCTGGTAGGGATCAACAAGCTATATGAGATTCTGCCACCTGCCAGACAGAACTTCAGCACATAGGGATAAAAAAGATTGGACAGGTCAAATGAAGCTCGTAACAATAAATATAACAACTTGAATTAAAACTATTTACAATACAAGAAAACAACAACAACAACAAAAGCAAACATGTAAAGGAAACTTATTAATTAAACTAAGAGACTCTGATGCCACTGGGTCTGTCCCCCGGGAATTGGGGGAAAGGCAACAGCCGTTGGGGCACTTCACAGGCCTGAGGGCCGGCTACCCGGGACTCGTGCAGCATGTAGCCATGGGCCATGGCAGACTCCAAGCCCTCTTTTGTGTCCCTATGCCACCTGCAGACCGCCTGGTGGTACATGTGAACGCAGTTCAGCTCAGCGGAGACATACTGCCCGTATGCCTCCACCTTCTTCTGCGCCACCTGGATCGCCGTCAGCTGCTCCACCAGGCAGTTCTCCAGGGCAGCAACAGACCACTCGACCTCTGCCACATATTCCCGGGTGGGCCGCTGCAAGTTGGTCCGAAGGGCCTTGGCCTCTGCATCATCCAGGGGCCCGGGGGTCTCCACGTCGGGGCTGGAGGGGGGGAGGAGGGCTTATATGCTGCCGTTTGCGGGTTGCCTTCCCCCCCTTCCTCTGTTGCTGAGGCTCCACAGCCCCCACTCGAGATTCCTCCTCACCCTGCCACCTCGCTCTTAGGCCATGGCTCCTCTCGATATGATTTATGAGCCCCGATGCGGGTCCCTCCCTCTGCCAGTGGAAAACTTTCTTGCAGCACTAAAAAGAGCAGAAAAACATAGGAACATAAGAAGTGCCATACTGTTTCAGACCAATGGTCTGTCAAGCCCTGCCTGCATTCTCTCTCCACAAGTGGGTGGACTGGTGGCCATCCAATCTCTCTCTGCAGGGAACTTCTGTTCCTAACAGGTCATAGGACAATTCATTCCCTGTTGTTCCAGTCCCCGTGCCATACCAGGCATGTGGCGATTCCATCGCCCTTGACCTCCAGACATCCGAAATCTGGCGCCGGATGTCTGGGGGTGTCACTGGCCATGGCAGCGACCTCTGCCTAGGGGTCCTCCTCCTCCTTGGCCTGGTCCTAACAGCAGTGCTGGGGCCGACATCCAATTCCTCTCTGAAATGGGAACACATTAAGAACACCAAAGTAATATCATTCATTTATGATGATGATGCCTCTAGACTAGTCCTCCCTCCTTGGGGTGCTAGGGATTGCAACTAGAAATCACGTGCAAATACTGCCCTCCTGGGCATGCTAGGGGATGCTAGGGATTGCAACTAGAAATCCCCTGGCTGGCACATGCAAATCCTGCGCTACCTGGGGTGCTGCTTGAGATGGCAATGGAGAGACCCTGGCTGGCTGGCATGTGCAAATCCTACCCTCCTTGGGGTTCTTGGGATTGCAACTAGGAAGGCCCTGGCTGGCACGTGCAAATCCTTCCCTCCTTGGGGTGCTAGGGATGGTGACAGGAGATGTGACCCTGGTTGGAGGAAAGACTCTGCCCTTATTTGGGGGTGCATAGGGAATGGGATGACAACTGGAGAGTAGAGACCCTTGCTAGCCTGGCATATGTTTGGGTGGGGGTGCTGCTCGTGCCAGAGTCCCCCACACTACAGTACCCTCTCTCTCTGTGGCAGACATCTGCTGCCACCCTCTGATGTCCACCGTTTGTGCCTGACTGATGCCCACCACACACGCACCCACCCGTACGCCAGTGAGCTCACTTTAATGGATAGAGCCTTTCTTGTCCTCAAAGTAAAAAAAAAGTTTACAAACCTGGCAGTACCTCCTGAGCCTGCTGCTTGCTCCTCATCCGAGGAGCTGGTCACCACTATCGGAGGTGTAGTAAGGGCAGCGACCTCCTACCTCTTCCTCCTCCTCCTCGACCAGCAAGTTGGCCCCCAGTCGGGTGATCAAAACTGCAGCCTTCTTCATTTTTTTTAAAAAAATTCTCTTTAAACACACACACCCAAAAAAGTCACCCACACAACACACACCAACACTCACCAACCACCCAAACCCAGCAAACCACCCAAACGCACAAACCCGAATGCACAAGCCGAACGCGGCCGAACCCGAACAGCGATCTGTTCACCCATCCCTACTGGTATTCACTTATAAATCCCTTCACAACATGCCCCCCTAACCTCTTAGTCCTAGTCTCCTTACACACTCCTGCATGCACTCTCCACTCCTCCTCTGTCCCCTCCCTCGTCTCCCCTGCTCCTCGAACCACCTTCGACCCTTCTCCCTTGCTGTCCCCCATGCCTGGAACTCCCTCCCTGCCCACATCCGCCTTGCCCCTCCCTCCGCACCTTTAAATCCCTCCTCAAAACCCACCTCTTCCTCGCCGCCTTTCCCAACGCCCTGCTAGAACTTTCCTTTCAATATTTGCTGTCTGCCCATCCCACAGACTCCTGCCTAACTGCAACCAAGCCAAGCACGTGCACCTGGGACCTCGCATCCATTTGAATGTTATTTATCCCTTCTCTCTCCCTATGTCCCCTCTCCTTGTCTCCCCCCTCCATGTCTATTAGATTGTAAGCCATAGGCAGGGACTGCGTCTATCTTACTGTTCTGTAAAGTGCCAGGTATACTGCTGGTGCTATACAAATACTTATAATAATAATAATAATAATAATAATAATTAATGAACACAATTGAGAATTTTGACTTTTTAATAGGCTGAGATTCAACTGAAGCATTAGTCCTGCACATACAAATGTGTATACAGAGCCTCTCACACAGCCATCCTTTTTTCCCAGCTCTGTCTCAAAATTAGTCAGTAGCCTATTACAGATTTTCGTAAATGCACACAAATGTATGCAAATTAGGTGTGGTATGAAGCGTACCCATTTCTCGGAAGCCAGGGTAAATCAAAAAGGGCTGGAGCTGCTCTGGTTTTATGGGATTGTGGTCTGCTGGTTTTGATAGCTTTTGTATGGTGTAGGTACATTTACTCCAAACGTGTTTGTACTGTATAAGGTTTAGAAGTCAAAACGTGAATGGTTTGTAAAAACCTACATGATTCACCTACCAAAGTGGATTTTATTTCAGTTGTTGTTAGCTCCACTAATACTTGTTTTCTGATACATTTATAGAAGTCAGCACCAAGGTAACAATCAAGAATTCATCACCTTTCCTTTCTTTATACCCTGTTAATCTCAGATAACTTTTCTGTTCGTATGACATACTGTAACATTGTGCAGTATTAAATGTTATGCACAAATAAATACCTAATGGTGGATTTAAAGATGTTGCATCAGTCCAAGTTCTTTCATTTTCCTGATTATAATGACATTTGCATAATGTATGAATTCAAACATTATTGCTGTTAAATAATGCATAAATATTCTCCCATGCTGAAATACATCTATTTCCTCTCCATGAATTATTTTGGATCTATCATTCAGTTGTTGTTCTGTATAAAAATGTAGTTGGAGCTCCACATAGATCAGCATTATGACTTCAGGAAGAATCATCACCAATTGTTGGATAACATTCCAAACTGTAAATGAAGTATACATTATTCAATGGGCCGTGTTTCCCACTCTTCACAGTGCGTTATCATTGGAATACAACACTTAGCATTTCAGAAATGTCAGGAAGGAATGACGATTTTTTTTTGTCACCTGATCATCTGGCATATCTCAGGGGGAAAACTAACATTTTCTTAATCTACAGCATGGTTGCTGGGACAGCCTCAAAAACAGAGTTAAGATGATACCTGTCTTCAACAAAACAAATAAATTATTCTTGAAGAAAAGTGCCATCTTAACTGTTTTGTACCTTTATCTTTTTCATTTGGGGGATCTGTAAGCAAGCAACAACATACACATATTCAACAACAACATTTGGTCTACTAAAACACATCTATCCTGAGTGCTTTGTCTTTAACATTTACTTGCCAAAGCTGGAAGAAATATAGTTTAGTATTATATTATTATGGAAGGGTTTTTTCTCACTTTCCATTATGTTTACCAGAGAAACAGGCATGTTAATGGACTGAGCGTGAATTTTTGAGCACCTGTTGAAGGCACTTAACATACTATCATCTCCCGCTGACATCAGTCCTCAACACTCCACAGAATCAGGCCCTGAATTACTTCCTTATTTACATTTCAAGTTATAAAATGTGCTCACCAATGAGCTCAGCAAAGCCTCGAAGTAAGATCTCTTACAGGAACCAGTTAAACCAGAATCTGAATAAGGAATGAGTGGACCTTAGGATCCACATTTAGGTACAAAAAAAATCTCCAACAGAGGATATTTTCAGACATGACACCCCTGCTAGCTGTCACATCTGCTCCCACCCCATCAGATGTTCACCACAGGTGGGAGCAGAAGTTACCCCGGACCATGGCAGGGCTAACATGGGATGTGTGCTGGGGTCCCGGGTAGTGCACATCCTGTGTTAAGCCCCTGCCATGGTCTGGGGCAGGCGTCCCTGGACCATAGTAAAGCGAGCCATCACATCCAATGGCCTGCTTGACCTAACCCCAGCCTGTGGCCGGAGCACTTACAGGCGGGTGTGTTGGCCTCATAGGCTGCCACACCCACCCGTCAAGGAGGAGGCAAGGCTGCACTGAGGAGTGCAGGGGGTGGGGCCGTGCAGACCCATATCCATTTCAGTCATTAAATGTTTTTCTTTTATAGCTCCTCTCTTGAAAGTAGGATTTAAATACTGAATTCTAACACTGCAATCTCCTTTCCTCCTAAAATTGGAGTCGTTCCTTTTAAATTACTTTTTACTTACAATGTAGACATGACAGTGCTTCATTTGGATCGTAACCCACTGGATTCTCTTATGTCAGTCAATTTTCCATTTGCTGCATGCATGAAATAATCAAATCTCTAATACACATCATCTTTTTTAAAGTGTGCCATCTTTTATGATTTGTCATTATAATGCTAAAAGGTGTGTTCTATTGGTGTAATGGACATTACTTTACACACACACACACACACACACACACACACACACACACACACATGCATGTACAGAGTCCATTTATTCTGCCAAATGGATCTCCTGTCACTTTCCCTCCCTATTTCCCACCTAATGTTGGATAGCAAATACATTTTAAAAACCTAATCAAATGATGTGATGGTAAGAGGAAGCACATTTTGCTTACGTGTTTTTGTAGTTATTCTGCATAAATGCCAAACTATTCTGAAGCAGAACTGGTCAACTTAAAACAGTTAGTTGTGAAGCACAGCAAATATAACCACAGATCACTGTTAGGACACAACCCTGAACCTTTGGCCCCTGGGTCTGCGTGGTGACTGCTTTCCCTTCTGCGCCACCACATGCGCCGGTTGTGATTTGGTTTCTCCCCCGTATTTCCTACTTTATTTCTCTGTCATTTGCAGTCTGTGGTCACACCCACTGGCTTCCTGATTGACTCCCATATAAGATAGGCTAAGAACTACAGAAAGTTGGCTGAGCATCTGTTGCTGATTCTGCTATTCTGGCCCTCACCCTTGGATCCTTCTCTACTCAGCTTGTCTCTCTCATTATTATTAGTTTGCTTAGTTGTGTTTATTTTCCCTAGTTTGGCTTGCCCTTCCTTTCCTTTCCTTTTTGTGCTGTGTATGTTTTGTTTTGTTTAAATGTCTACCCCACCCTTCCCAAATGGCTTAGGGTGGCTTTCAAAACAAACAAATAAAAATACATATAAAACAGCACAAAAACACAAACCCCCACCCGTTCCCCTCCCCTCCCCCACAACCAAACCCAACAAAAAGCCCTCCACAACTACCCCCTTTTACCTTACCCCAAACCCCTACCAGATGCCTTAACAAAAAGAAAAGTCTTACACTGCCTCTGGAAGATACCCAGGCTTGGGCTCAGATGAACCTCTCGGGAAAGGGAGTTCCCTCTCTTGTTCCCTCCATCTCCCTTGTAATCTGTTACAGCTCTTCCTTCCCTTGTAGGTGTAGTTGGTACCTTGCTGTGTGTGCTGTCTCCCCCTACCCCATTAGCACTCCTCTTTCCTTTGGTGTAGCCTTAGTCCTTTTCCCGTTAGTTCCTTGTTGTGTACCCCGTTTCCCCCCTCTGCTCACCTTCATGCTCATAGTACCTTGCTTTACTATCTTGTTCCCTTTCATAGTTCCCTGGCCTTCACTTAGTTCCTTGTCTAGTGCCTTGTTCCCATTCTTAGATTGCCTAGACTTCTCATACTTCCTTCCTCTGTTTATTCTCCGTTCATAGTTCCCTGGCCTTCATATAGTTCCTTGTTTAGTGCCTTGTTCCCCTCTATAGTTTCCCTAGGCTTCTCATAGTTCCCCTCAATACCTTGTTCTCCCTTCATAGCTTTCAATTGTCCTAGTAGTTCCTGGTTGTGTGTTTTGTCTTCCTTTTGTTCAGTGTCTTGTGTTGTGTCCCCTTCAAGAGCCCTGTCCTTATAGTTACCTTAGCCCTTCCTTCCTTCCTTTTAGTATCACCTGCTTTCTGTATGCCTGTTGTCCTTTCCCTCCTAGAGTACCTGCATCTTTGTGGTCTCCTTAGCTCCTGGTACTGTTCTCCTATCTTGTTATACCCGCTGTCTGGTTGGTGTGCTTCATAACTCCTTGTAACTTTTACCTCTCCTTTGCCTGGATATCGCTTCTTCCATATGGTGTTTCTTCAGGGTCTTGTCTACTGGCTACTAGCTTTGTCACCTTCGCTGATTGAGACTTTTGCTACCCTTGGGGAAATTATATCCACTTCTTAATCCCAAGGTGGTTCCCTACGATGATTTCTGGATTACACGATCCTGAGGGGAAAGCTACCCCATGGCTCCGTTCCTGGTAGCTGTTTCTGGTGGGGACTTAGGTAGTGAGAGTGAGTGGGCTTTTCCATCCCCAAGACCCCTCCTCACTAGGAGCCTCCCCAGTGCACAACACTCAATAAGTCAAAGATACCTATTAAAAATGCAAAATACAAAGAACTGATAACTTGTGTCAATTTTTAGATGCCATATTTTCTAAAATAAATGCCCACTATAAAAACAAACTCCATCTTCAACAAAATAATTTATTTGCCACCTATTCATTCTGCTGGGTGTTTGGTCAGTGGAGACATCCAGTATACAGGCAGCAAAATTTTGCTTACATTTCAATCCTCAAACGACATACTTTGGAACAATCAATTAATTTCAGTGGAATTGCTCTTGATTATATCGGTGGAGCTGTCCCAAAGTAAATGTTTTGAGGACTGCAGCTTTGCAGCTTTTGTCATTTTGGCTAAGAGAGTACAGTCTAGACAGGTGAATTCATGGTGTTTCCTCATTGTTATACTACCTACTGGGGCCATGATGAAACACAGAAGCAGAACCTACTTTTGGGGGGATTCTTTTTATTTAGGATTTGCATAGGTAGTAGGGGTGGGACTCTGGGGGATTACCATATACACCAGTATCTGATCTCCCAATACTGGATTTATTAGTATCGGAATACTGGATTTTTAACATTGCAGATTTCACAATTTTTTTTACACTGCTCCTGTTTGTTAAATGCCGTCGATGTATTAAATCCGGTAAAGCCGGCAATGTTAAACATTCAGTATTCTGATACCGACAAGTGTCAGTATTATCGGATTAATCCAATACTGGCCATTATCGGTGGTATCGGATTAATCCAATACCGATAGTCCCACCCCTAAATTAGGCAGGGCTTTCAAAATGATGGTTCTTTAACTGGGGAACTATCTAAGACATAATTACATAATTAAATACACAAAGGATGTTTCAATATTGGAAATGCTCAGAGCAGGGAATCCTGATCACAGGGAGGACAAATTTTATAAAAATAAATCTACAGTCTCTGACTTAGCTTAGGTGAGAAATATCCAGTTGCTTTTGTTGTATACCATATAACAATCACAGATATTAATTTGCGATGGGGGGGGGGAAAAGAAATGTAAAACCCCATCTGTCTGCTCACAGAAACAGTTTTTTAGGCTTAGAGGAGTTCCTCAGAACCTAATCCATTGTTTTATCAAGCCATGAAGAAAGAACAGAACAGGTGGAAACCACATACAATTATAGACGGATAATCTTGGTGTTTCATACACAACTAAGTAGGCCAAATAATAATAGTAATTTATTTTTTTTAAATCACCTCATTACCTTATTGTGGGGATGCTGTCAGGAAGAGAGCTGGCCTGACTTACAATTGTGACAAAACAGAGATGTACTGTACATTGGAAAGCCTACCTCCCTTGGGTCCCTTGCTTTGATTGCTGCCTTTAATACTGATAAGAAGTGACAGTAGTTGGATAAAACAATCACAACTGGAGTTGAAGAGCTTATAAACCTTCTGACACTTCAATAAACCAAAAACCAATACAAAGCCTTAAAATAAAATTGTCTCCATCTTCAATTGGAGTGACTTCAGAGGGCTGCAACGGCACCTATTCAAAGGGGCTGGAAGATGCCTCCTGATGTATTTTACACTCATTTCATACATTTAAAATAAAAAATAAATGCAAAATTCTATGAGGAGAAATAAAATCTTTATAATATTTTAGACAGTTGCTGTCATCGCTCAAGAGAGCTTTATGCCTGCTGCTAAAATGTCTACAAATCAATATTTAATATTTTGAAACATGAAGTCTTAATTATCCATCTCCCCTTTAAGCACCAAGCCCACGCTCAGTGAAAATAAAACCATTTATTGGCTGATGGATTGACTGCTGCTTATTAACACTTTTCAGCCTGCAGGTCAGATCAAAGGCTTCCTACCAAGCACACCTATTTTATACCCCAATTAATGAATGAGTAGATTAGGACATGATAAGTGTTAGCAAGGTGCAGTGGGGGAGGGGATAACTCTTTAGTCTTGCTCATTTTCATCAATCCAAAAATCATGCTTGGTCTTTTTTTAAAAAAAATAAAAAAATGTATTGTATTTTTTCAGGGTTTGCACATATCAGTACACCTTCATCAAGTTTTGAATTAGGACCTAGGTTACAGCTGTGGTCCTTTTCTTGAAGCAGTACCATGTGCATTACTACAACTACTATCCTTTTAACTTTTAACAATAATTAAATCTCGGTTAGGCAAATTGACATTTTATGTTGGTCCATATTGATTTCTTGTTGCAAAATGTTCCATATGTTAGTCCATACAGCATAGAACTTTTCTAATTCGTGTCAGATTTCTGCTTGCACTTGTTCCATAGTGATGGTGTGCCATATTCTTTACATCCATTTTTTGTGGGAGGGTTTTTTTCTCGATTTCCAGTTGCACACTATCGTGTGTATGGCTGCCAGCCTTAATTGTTGACAGGCTAGTGTCCTTTCTGGAATAATTTGTAAATCCGGGAAGATACCCAACAGTGCCGTTTCAGGTTTTTCTGGAATTTGGCATCATGCCACATTGTTCATTTGGCTCCACACTTTGTCCCAGAAGTCTTTTATATGCAGGCACTCCCACCAACAGTGAAGCCAGTTCCCCTCTCCCCCACATCCCTGCCAACAGTCTGAGGGGTAAGCATTGTTCATTTTATTTAGTCTCTGGGGTGTGAGGTACATCCTGTATACCACTTTAACGTGTGGTTCATGAACTGATAAAGAATGTGACAGTTTCCTCATATTTAACCATACAATGTTAATTTCTTTTTTCTCATTTTTTTTTTTTGCAGGTCTTTCTCCCATGCCTCAAAGTATCCCGCATCTGGTAGGTGTATTATGTTCTGCAGCATTCTATATATTTTTGAAATGTCATGTTTCCGTCCCTGGTCCCCATACATCACCCTCTCAAAGTCCGTGACTTTCCTAGTTACTTGCATCTTTAGCGTTTTGCTGCTAAACCTGCTCATTATTTTAGCATATACCCAGAAGTCTGGGGGCCCCTCTAGTTTTTCCCTGATTGCTTCTCTTTTCAAAATAGCCTCACCCTCAAATAGCTGGGCTGCCCATTTTAATCCCTTCCTCTCCCAGTTCTCTGCTACTTTATGAGCTATGCCTGCCTTCTTACTCCATTCTCCAAATATTGGAGTGTATGGGGAGTGTTCTTTAGAAATTTCTAACTTATTACTTATTGTCTCCCATATTTGTAATGCCATTCCTGTGAATGGATGCATCATAACTATTTTTTTATTTACTCTCTGCCCGTCTGTTAAAACACTAGCAAATCTGTCTACTTGGCATGCCTCTTTTTCTAATGTGAGTCAGTCCGGGTTGTCCTTTCCTTGGAACCAAATTTTTAACCCTCTGAGAGCTGCTGCCCAGTGGTATAGTTTCATATCGGGCAGGTTTTGACCCCCATTGTCTTTACTTGTGTAAAGTATAGATTTCCTTACCCTGGTTTTTTTTCTTTGCCACAGGATCCTTGATATGATTTTATTTACTGCCAGAAAGTAATCCTTCGGTAGTTGGATTGGTAGGGCAAAGGAGGTATATAGCAAGTTGGGGAGTACCAGCATTTTTATCAGATTTGTTCTGCCTAACTAGGGCACCTGTATTTTTTTCCACTCTTCCTCTTTACATTTTATGTTTTCCAGTAACGGGAGGAAATTTCTCTTGTTCTCTAGGTCTTTCCACTTTTTGGTGATCTGCACCCCTAGATATTTAATACTGTCAACTTGGACTGCAAAGGGTGTAGATCGCTCTTTTTTGGCGTTAGTGAGTTTTTCTTCATTAAATAGCAGCATTTACGATTTGCTCGCATTAACTTTATGGCCTGAGTTTTTCCCAAAACTCTCAATCACCCTCAATAGTCTTGGTACTGATCTGGGCAAGTCAGAAAGGCTCACCATCATGTCCTCTGCATATAGGGAGAGCTTAAATTCTTTGCCCAGCACATTTATCCCTTTGATTTGTTGATCTGCTCGTATAGCCATTGCCGAAGGCTCTATGGCAATGTTGAACAGTAATGGGAATAATGGGAAGCCCGGTCTTGTTCCTCTAGTTATTTTTATATCTGCTGTGTGGTTTCCCTCTAGCATTATTTTGGCTCTAGGATCCTTCTATATAATTTTTACCCACTGCAGAAAGGGACCTGTAATTCCCATCCTTTTCATGGTCTCGAACAAATAGGTATATTCAACCAAATCAAAGGTCTTTTCCGCATCGAGCGCTACGATAGCAGCTGGGATCTGTTTTGCCTTCACATGGTTTATAATGTTTACCACTTTCCTTATATTGTCTATCCCGAGTTTACCCGGGATAAAACCAGTTTGATCTGAGCTCATTATGTTTGGCAGAATCATCATTAGTCTGTTGACTAGGATTTTGGTAAACACTTTTGCATCTGTGTTTATGAGTGAGATTGGCCAATAGTCACTGCATAGTTCCAAGTTCTTGCTCGGTTTTGGGCACAGTGTGATTACAGCGTCATAAAATGTATTGAGCATTTGTCCTTGCCCTAGTACTGAGTTATATACTCTGACTAATAGATGTGCTATTTGATCTTTAAATTTCTTGTAGAATTCAGCTGGATAGCCATCAGGGTCTGCTGCTTTATTATTTGGAAGCGCTTTTATTGTATTCTTTACTTCCTCTAGAGTTATTTCACTGTTTAGGAACTGGACCTCTTCTGTTGTAATTTTTTTAAAATTTAACTCGTTCAGAAAATTATTGATGTTGTTCTGCATTGGATTGTCCGTTTTATATATTTTTTGATAAAATTGGATAAAACAGTCTGCCATGTCCTTATCTTTTAGCAGGGGTGCATCTGGCATGTTTCTAATATATGGTATAGTTCTTTTCTGCCTTTTCTTCTTTATCAACCATGCCAATGCTTTATCCACCCTATTCGCCTTGTCAAAGTAAAAGGCTTTTGTATATCGGATTTTTCTAACTAGGATTTCACTTTCTAAGTAAATTAATTTACTTTTAATTGTAGCTATTCTGGTTGCATTGTCTACAGAGTTCTTTAAAAGTTGCTTAATCAGCAAGTATTTTTCACTAATCTGCGCTTTCTTTTATTTTTTTAGGTGTGTCCCCAGAGAGATGAAATGGTCTCTCAAAACCGCCGTTGCTGCCTCCCATAGCGTGGCTGCAGATTCATCAGGCCGATCATTTTGCTGCATATATTCAGTCATTTGTTCCTGAATCTGTTCTGTGATCCATTCATTTTGTAAATAAAATTGTTTTAGCCATCAATTTTGTTGTCCCCTTGCGTTTGTGTTGTGTTGTTTTGCGGTTTCTAGCGCTACTGCATTGTGGTCTGAAAATGGAGTAATTACTATATAGGATTCTTTGCACTGCTGTATCATATCCTGGTTCACTAGGACATTGTCAATCTTAGTTGATAACTTATGTGGATTTGAGTAAAATGTAAACTCTTGTGTTGTTGGGTGCAAGGCCCTCCATATGTCTACCCACTGGTGTTCTTTAATTATCTGCACTATCTTGTCTTGTTGTCTCGACAATTTGTTTTTGGTGAATAGATCTAATTCTGATAAGGGGGTATTGAAATCTCCTAACAAAATTGCCTTGCCCTCTATTTTCCTTGTAATTTAGGGATGATTTCTGCGAAAAATGCTTTAGTGTTGGTGTTAGGGGCATAGATTGTGCCTATAGAGTAAGTATCTTGTTCTATTTTGCCCTTTATGAACAACATTCTTCCCTGCTTATCCTTATCCATCTCTGTTACTTGCATTTTCAATGATTTCTGTATCCCTATCATTACCCCGGGTACTTTCAGACATGACGCTAACCACCCTTTAACCACCCTTGGTGGTTATTTATGCATGTTGCAGGGTTGTATTGGTGCCCTATGCAGCCCTGCAACATGCATAAATAACCACCAAGGGTGGTTAAAGGGTGGTTAGCGTCATGTCTGAAAGTACCCCCCGGCTCTCTTTTTTTCCCCATTTGCAATGTATATCTTGTAGTCTTTATTTGTAAAACTTGCATTATCCTTCCAGATTAGGTGAGTTTCTTGTATGGCAAATATGTCTGGGCATAGTTTATTTAGGAACTGCCATACCCGCTTTCTTTTTTGCGGGTTGTTTTTGTCACTATGTCTTTGCCCCCCGCTCCTTTCAATTGTATAGCTATTAGTTTTGTGGACCTTTCTTATTTTTATTTTTTGTGTGTGTATGTTCAATTGCCAACCTGTTTTGTTTTTTTGCCTTATTTTGCTAACCTTCCCTCTGTCATCCCCAACCTCCTTCCCAGTAACTTTCCTTCCCCCACCCCCTCCACCTCCTCTCCTTCCCCCAACTTAACTCCCATGCTCTTGGGGACCTCCCTGTGGAGCGTCGTGTCAAGTGGCTCTATGCCCCCTGCCTGCCCTCTGCAGGAACACGTTTTAAATTTAACTGTATGCATACCTTTATATATAAACATAACTTCATATAACTTATATTATAACATACATTCCCTTATATTTTCACTCCCAAAAACCTGTATAACATTCTCAGTTTTCATACTTTCATTCCGCTACTTATTCCTTCAAGTTTCGAGTTTTGAAATCCTCCAGTTCAGCTTCTTTAAGGAAAACATATCTCCTACCCTGGTAGCTAAAAGTCAGTTTTACTAGGTAGTATACTTGGGCTTTAATGCCTGCTTTACTGAGAGATTCAACTTGACTCATCCATGCTTTTCTCCTCTGCACTGTTTCCATTGCCAAATCAGTATAAATGGAAATCTTTGCTCCTTCAAACAGGAGTTCTTTAGCGTTTCTTGCTTCCCTCAGGATTTCCTCTTTATCCATGTATCTTGGGAATTTTGCAATGACTGCCCTTGGGGGAAGCTGATCTTTGGGCTTTGGCCTTAGAGAGCGATGGGCTCTTTCTATTTCTACTGCGTGCAGCATGGGTTTCTCTGGGAAGATGCTTTTAAAGATCTCTGATAACAGTTCTCTCATGCCATTTTGTTCTCTTCCTTCTGGAATACCCATGATTCTAAGATTGCTCCTTCTAAATCTATTTTCTAGATCTTTTACTTTGCTTTTCATCATCTGCATCTCCGCTTCTGCATGTATTATTTTTTGCTCTGTGCTGTTCCCCCAATCCTCCTGATCACTAATCCTATGCTCCAATGCATCCATTCTTTTACTGATCCCCTCCACCTGCCCTTTTAGATCTTCCAGCATGGAGATGGTTTTGTTAATTCCCGCCTTGTTAACAGCCAGGTCCTTTTTAATGGATTTAAGCAGGTCTGTCACTTGTATTTGTGACTCTAAATCCTCCGGTGGATCTTTCTCTGTTGCGCCCGCCATTTTATTTTCTCCCGCATCTGCCTTCCTCGAGCTGCGGCATGGGGTGGCTACACGCTTGAAATTGGATTCAATGTCCTTTTTTTTTTCTGCGCACATACCTTGCTTACTGCACCCGGTTTCTGATATCTTTTGGGGAGTTCTACTGTTGTTTTTGCCATATTCCTGTGTTAGGCCCACCAGGAGCTCAGCTGACCGCGACCTGCTGCCTCGGCATGCCCACATGACCCTCATGCTTGGTCTTTAAGTGACATTGTGGAACCAGAGCACACTTTTCAATTTCATGTTTAAATGCCAATTTGTGGCCTGATGCTGTTAAGTGGGAGCCCAATCAGGGTGGGGACAGGAGTAGTGCCCTCTAGTAGTTAAGACTACACATTTCCTGACCCTGCCTACCCTTCCCAATTTCCTGTACTCCTCTAGGCTCTGTTTGCTTCCGGGTGAGGTGGTGCAGGGGAAGGGATAGAGAGCCTGAGATGCGAGCAGATGATACCACTATGGCGCAATCTCTTGCTCATGAGTCACACTCCTTGTCTCTTTCCTGCAACACACATCACACCCTCCAGCATATAAGCAGCACCTGGAGCAGAGGGACAAGGAAAGTGCACTAACTGGTAGGGAGGAGACAGACCTACAGGACCAAGGGGGAAGGGTCACGGAGCCCCCCCCCTTAAAGCTATCCTGATTGCAGTACTAACTGTAAAAACCTGAATGCTTCTGAAAAGTGATGGTTAGCCTCAACTCTGACTGATTTCATCATAGGCAAAGGTGCTTGGAATTATGCAGTAACCTACAGGACTGATCATGGTGATACCAGAGTTACTGTCAGAGAGTCTCTATTTATTACATGAGTAATGTCATACTAATGTCTTGCAGTCATTGAGCCAAGGGTAATGCTTCAATTGACTTCAATAGAGCAGAATCATGGCTAACAGATGTTCAGATACCAGAATTGTTACCTGTCCCACAATACTTTAAATATCAAACCCATAGCCCTCAACCACAGCGTTGATGTTTAAGATAACCAAGCTCATGACTTGCTTAATATGTGCATTCTACCAAAGGTGAACTTTGACACTGAAACAAACCTCTCAGTAATACCTGACTAAGCAAATTAATCTTTCCCTTTTTCCTATATCCTGTTTGTTCTTTAAAAGAGTGTTGTTTGCACAAATGTTCTTGCTTGCTGATAGTCAATCTACTTCTTCAGCATCTACTTCTACTATTTGATTATAATACAAGTAGTAGTAATAAATTTTGATTGGTACGACCATTTGGTCGCTACAATATACATACAATACATCAATCACAGTACATAACAAACTCAACAATATGGTTAAATGAAACAACCTTATAAGTTGGTTACATCAAAATATTTAAATACTAACATCCTCTATCCACATCACTCTACCCTGCACCAAAGCAATATCCTAAGTAATGGGCCAACGGGAGGGTTCCTTCATTTAGCTTTCTATCTGGGCCAAGTCCCTCCTTTTGGCAAGTAAGAAAAGAAAATTTGCCGCCTTATACATTATCCTTTCCTTAGAATTTGCCAAAATAAAATTAAGCTTTTGTTCATAGTTCCACCAGGAAATCTCTGAGCCAAGCAGCCCCCTAAACTGGTAAAGAACCTCTGCAGATCTGCACTTTGCAGTCGCATATCCTTTCATGGTAAGGAATCCCTCTCAGTCACCCCTCTAATACTTTTGAGGGCATTATCTGAAATCTACTCAGTGTAAGTGCCTTCCTTAGGCCAAAATTGGAAATACAAACTAGATAGGGTTCTAACTGTTGTATCGTTTTAATCCTCCCATACTGAGGAGCAACCACTGACACAGCAACTAGTGCCATATCTTGTTGCTTAAAAATATCCGATAAGTGGGACTCAAGCAATCTTTTCAATAAGCCTCTTGGGAGTCCCTCCAAGGCCTTAAGGGAGAAGCCAATTTTGCTCAAAAGATGTGCAAACCATATTCTCCACGTTTGCTTAGTCCTAAAATTCTCTTGTTCCTCCCAGCAGACATATGGGAGACTATCCTTGGGCATATACATTAGCCTGGTCCAGAAATTACAGCTGGTCACTTGAGCTCTATAAACTACAGAAAGAACCCCAGTTTCTGCCCTCAAAAAGGGGGGCAGAGAGGGTAGGGACCTGTCTAACTATTGATAGTACAGAACCAGGTCCATCACTGGCACTTTAGTAACAAATATACAGCAGTGGATCAACAATACCAACATGGTTAAAAAAATACTAGCAAAGTTTGTTTTTATGTAAATGTTGTCTTTCCAAATTGGTTTTGGGAGGGACTATTTTTTCCAATAACATTCTCTCTCTCCCCCCATGACTTCTTAAATTTCTGTTCATATCATCAAATATAAACAGAAGTTTCATTGTACCACAAGCATATTGTTCTAACCCTATTGAAATCAATGGGGTAAGGGTTAGGGTTGCACATCCTAGTTATTTAAATCAAGGTAGTTAACTTTGTTTTTCCTCTGTTCTTTGGAATGTGACTAAAGTCTCAAAATGGAGGCACAGAACCGCTGGTTTAAGAACTTCACTGAATCAAGGTCTAGAACAAAGGAGGAAAACCTTTTTTCTTCCCATGGACAATCTTGAAAACTAGTTCAATCTGCATGGACTGGACAGGAGATGGTGAAAGGGCAATTGACAGGTTTGCTCAAGATGAAGGAAGGAAGAGTTGGGGCCAGGTTATGGTTCTGTGTCATGGAGCCATCCCTTTCCTCAGGTGCATGCCCTCCTCTCTGCTCCCTTCCCCCTGAGCTCACTCTTTCTGTGCTTTGAGGAATAGGGTCTGAGTTTGAGGGCTAGATCCAGGGGGTGGAAGAGGAAGGTTCTGAAGTACACTCTTCACAAGAAAGGCAAGGGATTTCCATTATGGTACCTTGAGGAAGAAAACTTTCCCAATCAAAGAGAGGGCTCCTTTATCCCCTTTCTTTAACCGCTTCCCCTTATGTTCATATTATTTGAGTGGCTCCAGTGGCATAAAATAATAGGGATGTACAAATAGACCGGAGTTCGGATGTTCAGACATTTGGACAAAATACTTAGCTTGGGTTCATGGGTTCGGTCCTGCGGAGTTCAGACCACACCTGAAAGTTCAGAAAATTTGGCCATGGAAGAGGTTTGGGGTGCTCCGGGGTGTGTGTGAGAACATGGCGGGCCATCAGAGACACAGCAGCAGCAGCAGCAGCAGCAGCAGAGACCAGGAAGGCTTGGGGCTTGGCACCCTGGGTTGCCCAGGCAGGCAGGCAGGCTCAGCACTTGGCCCCCGGGGGATGTGTGCCTGTGGAGGCATGGCTGGCCGGGCAGGCAGGCTCAGTACTTTGGACCCTGGGGGGTGCCTGTGGAGGCATGGCTGGCCATCTGAGACACAGCTGCAGTGGCATCAGCAGAGGCCAGGCCTTGCAGGCTGCCAGGCATTGGTGGAGGAGCAGCAGAGGTCCAGCCAGGACTTGGTGGCTAGCACCCCTACTTGGTCAGGCATTACAGGCGGGCATCATACTCAACCGATGTTGTACTGCAAATTGATCAAGCCTTGTCCAGTGGTGAATCTCATGGACACCCATCCCCTGCCCACCAGCACACTCATCCGAGCTATAACCATCTACAAGAGGGAGGAGAAAATGACTGAAGTGCAATACCAGCAGCAGCAGACATTGGATTGCCAGGGTACAGTAACTGCGGCTGGCACCCCAATTTGGCCTGGCACTGCAGGCTGGCTGACATTGGTGGAGCAATGGCAGAGGCTCTGCGACTGGAACCCCTACTTGGCCAGGCGTTGCAGGGTGGCTGGCATCGGTGGACCATTGGCAGACAGTGAAGTGGAACAACAGCCCTCCCTGCCTAGACCATTGGCCCCCGAACCCTCATGGTGGGTCCTGGAGCTGGAGTGGCTGACTGTTTCTTGATGTGTTGGAATGATGGCTCCCCATGAGCGGAATGATGGCCCCGGAACCCCAAGGGTGGGTCCTGGGGCTGGAGTAGCTGGCTGTTTCTTGATGCGGTGGAATGACGACTCCCCATGAGTGGAATGATGGCTTCAGAACCCTGACGGTGGGTCTTTGGACTAGAGTGGCAGTTTCTGGATGAAGTGGAATGACAGCCCTACCTGCCTGTAACATAGGCTCCAGATCCCTGAGTGGTGGCTGTTTCTTGATGTGGTGGAATGACAGCTCCCCGTGAGTGGAATGATGTCACCAGAACCCTGACGGTGGGTCTTGGGACTAGAGTGGAAGCTTCTAGATGATGTGGATGGACAGCCCCCTGTGCCTGTAACGTAGGCCCCAGAACCCTGAAGGTGGGACCTGGGGCTGGAGTGGCTGCTTCTTGATATGGTAGGATGACAGGTCCCTGGAGTAACAGCCCCAGAACCTTATGGTGGGTCCTGGGACAGGAGTGGCAGTTTCTGGATGACATGGATGGACAGCCCTCCCTTCCTGTAACATAGGCTCCAGAATCCTGACGATGAGACCTGGGACTGGAGTAGCTGCTTCTTTATGCCAGATATAACACCTAAATCTATCTAAATAAATGAAACTGTGGAGGTAAATGTGTGAAAATGGGTGAAACAGGAGGAGGATGGCAATGGATTGGAAGGAACACAAATTGGTGGGAGGGGGAGAGTTCTGAAAATGCCTGCTGACAGGATCAGTGACTAGCTCAGAACGATATGGAAGGGGGGTGGCAATGACTTTTGTTACTTGCTGCTCCTGCCTTACCACAAGCCCCATTGGCTCTGTGCAGCCTAGCCCGTGGTCAATTGCAGTCTGCCAAGCCAGTGGTCTGGGGAAAAGAGGGATGGTGATTGGACAGGCTGGCTGCTAGTCTAAGCCTCTCTCCACCCCTGGGACCAGGAAGTCTACTCCTCAGCTTCCCCCCACCCTCCCTGGGCCTGCCAGCCAGGTTTTTACGGCCCAAACCCGCCCAAACACAGACAAACTGTTCGGGGGTTTTGGCGTTCGGTTCGGCCATCCAAATTGGCTGAGTTTGGGCCAAACCCTGATCACCCAAATTGCATTTGCACACCCCTATAAAACAAGCTGAGGACCATTGTCAGCACAGGTCATCTCTCAGCTGCCATTCTATTTTTGGTACCATGCTTATTCTAATCATTCCCCCTCTTTTAACTATGTAAATGTATTCAAAGGTCTGTGTAACAGGGTCACAATTATTTGCAGGGTAAGTACCCTGAGAGGGGGCTAATGAAACAGAGTATTTCCCCTTTGAAAGCCTGAAGCAGTGAGGCTAATAAGTGTCCTGACCAGCACCTGAGACAGGGAGAGAATACAGAGGCAGATTGGAGCTGGCTATGCAGTAGCAAGGAGCTGAGAGCTCTCACTGAAACTAGGGGATTATGAAGCTTAACAAACCAAGCAGTCAGGAGTGAAGCCTCAAGAGAGGACTGCCTGAAAAACAAAGCTTAGAGAAGTCAAAGCCAGTCAAATGGCTGTGAGCCAGGACTCATGACTAAGGTGGGAGATACCTGATTATTGTCTAAGGTCCCTTTGATTGGGCCAGGCTGCTAGGTAGGGGTGGGAATATCAGTATTGGATAAATCCGATACACCAGATAGTCAGGTATATCAGATAAATCCGATAAGCACTGGTATCAGCATACCGGATTTTTAACATTGGCCACTTTACCGTTTTTTTTACATTGCGGCCATTGAAGTCAATGGCCGCAATGTAAAAAAACAGGTAAAGCAGCCAATGTTAAAAATCCGGTATGCTGATATCGGTAAATCCAGTACAGGGGAGATTCAATACTGGTAAATCCAGTATCCAGTATTCTCCGCGGTGTCCCACCCCTAGGGGACCCAGCGAGGCTGAGAGAAGCCCCGATCACCAGAGGTCTGGGTCTGCCTAAAAAGGGAGCAGGGAGGATAGAAAAAATCACATCTAGTGCAGCCAAAGAGACTCTGGGGGTGTCATGTGGCCACCAGCATGAGCTAATTCTCTAACTGCAGTGCTAATGGAGTATTGTCCCCCATGTGCTACTATAGTCTGCAATATATTATTCAGAGAAATCTTTGGCTAGCATAAAGTTGAATAGCTTCATTTACTTTAGCTACTCCAAACTGGGCATGAATTCTAAATTTGGTCCATAATTTCCTCACATTACCCAACTTATTGCCTGAAAAATTTCTTCAGCAGACAACTCTGAATTGGTCTCTTTCCTAAGTGGATGATAGACATGCTCATGAGCTCTAATAACCAGAGTCATGCGTGTGGAAAAAGACCACAATTGACAAACTATGATTCACAAAACACTTGCTCTGGAGTAAGTGGTTTGTGGATTGTGGCCTAAGTAGACAGAGAGATAGCCAGCTTAGTACATGACTATCTTCACTTCTAAAATACAATGATTTAAATATATTGTCATGACAAGAAATATAGGCATATCCTATATACACAGAGATATATCATTTTGGTATAAGTTGAGACATCATGGCTGTGGCAGAGTGACCCTTCTCCAGGCAAGTCCAAGAGGTATCCTGGGGAACTTAGCTCAAGGTGCTGCAACACCAAAATCACTGTCCCAAAGTTTACCCCTTGGTCCTGATCCTGGGGTAAGGATTATGTGCTCAGGGTGCTTATGAATCTGGCCTCCACCTGCCCTACAGCCAACCCATTCAACCAAGAGCCTGTAAGAAATCATTCTGCTCCTGCAGAGACCAGGCGTTGTCCATAAAGTCTGTAAAGCCCTTCTAGTCTGATAATAAGATAGCTCCCACCTGTGAGGTTCAAGCAGTCTCCTGATCTCCAGGCCAGCCTGGGCTAAGTGCTGAGCCCTTTCTGAAAATCTGTGCTCGCTGCTGGGCTTCTTCTTTCAGTTGCCAGAGAGCCTAGCTGTTAAACGTCATCCTCCACCTTGTCGATGCACCCCAAATGAGACACAATGGCATTCGTTGGTTATAAAACTGGCCGCACTCTTTATTCAGATTTATCCAATTCAAGGTCGGTGGGTAATTGCACAAGCAATTTGGGTCCAGTATGCTAATCAACTATTGTAACTTTTTAACTATGGGATAGTCCTGGATGTGCCTTCCAGTGACAATCCCTTTAACTATTACAACACTAATAGACAACACTATTATGCCTCCAGGATCGAATCTTTCTCTCGCGACCATCGCCGCCTGTTCTCTACTTTCGACTTCCTTCTTAAACCCCCCTGCCCTCCTCCGCCCTCTTCCCTTGCTGCTCAGGATCTTGCATCATTCTTCACCTCAAAGATTGACAAGATCCGTCAGGACATTGCCTCCCACCCACCTCCTCCTCCCGTTCCCATACCCCCCCTCCCTCCTCTCTCCTCACATCCTTCCCTCCTGCCTCTCTCGAGGAAATCTCTGTTCTTCTCTATTCATCCAACCCCTCCACCTGCCCACTTGACCCAATCCCCTCCCGCCTCCTGACCTCTATTGCTCCCACTGTTGCCCCCCCATTTCTACATGTCATCAATCTCTCCCTTTCCACAGGCTCCTTCCCCTCTGCCTTCAAGCATGCCACTGTCTCCCCCATCCTCAAAAAGCCCACCCTGGACCCATCTGACCCCTCTAGTTATCGGCCAGTCTCCCTCCTTCCCTTTGCCTCAAAGCTTCTGGAACATGTCATCTACTCCCGCTGCCTGGACCTCCTCTCCGCCAACTCCTCCCTGCACCCTCTCCAATACGGCTTCCGCTCCCTCCACTCTACTGAAACTGCCCTGACCAAGATCACCAATGATCTACTTGTTGCTAAATCTAAGCGCCTCTACTCAATTCTTGTCCTCCTTGACCTCTCTGCTGCCTTTGACACTGTCAACCACTTGCTTCTATTGGACTCGCTTTACTCTTTGGGCTTCCGTGGCTCTGTCCTTGATTGGTTCTCCTTCTACCTCTCTGACCGCTCCTTTAAAGTCTTACTCCCTGAGTCAAACTACTCCTCCCTTCCCCTTTCAGTTGGGGTCCCCCAAGGCTCTGTCCTCAGGCCTCTCCTCTTCTCTATTTACACCCTGTCCCTTGGCAAACTTATTGCCTCCCACGGATTCCAATATCATCTCTACGCTGATGACACCCAACTCTATCTTTCTACCCCCTCTCTCTCCTCTTCTGTCCACTCATGCCTCGTCAACTGCCTCTCTGATATCTCCGCCTGGATGTCCCAACGTCAACTCAAGCTCAACATGGCCAAGACTGAACTCCTCATTTTTCCTCCCTCCCCTTCCTCTCCCTCTAACCTGCCCATCTGCATCGATGGAGTCACCATCAATCCTGTTCTCCAAGCCCGTTGCTTGGGCTTCATCTTTGACATGCACCTCTCTTTTAAACCTTACATTGACTATGTCCTGCCAATTTGCCCTCCATAACATTGCTTGGATCCACCCCTTTCCTTCTACCTCCTCGGCCAAAATCCTTCTTCTTGCCATGGTTATCTTGCGCCTCGATTACTGCAACCTCCTCCATGCTGGCCTCCCTCGCTCTCACCTGTCCCCCCCTTATCGCAATCCAAAACTCTGCTGCCAAGGTCATTCACTCTGCCCATCGCTTCGACCATGGGAAGCCTCTCCTCTTCTCTCTTCACTGGTTCCCCCTTCCTGAACATATCCTGTTTAAACTCCTGGTATTCATGTTCAAAACACTCCACAACCCAGCTCCCCCTTACCTCTCGGACCTAATCTCCCTACGCACTCCTGCACACGCTCTCCGCTCTTCCTCTGTCCCCTCCCTCACTCTCCCTCGTTTCTCCTGCTCACCTAACTGCCTTCGACCCTTCTCCCTCACTGCCCCCCATGCCTGGAACTCCCTCCCTACCCACATCTGCCTTGCCCCCTCCCTCCGCTCCTTCAAATCCCTCCTCAAGACCCACCTTTTCCTTGCTACCTTTCCCATTGCCTGCTAGTCCTTCCCCATATACTTACTGTCTGCCCTCCTCTGCAGACTGCTGCAACCATCCTGATTGTAATCAAACCAAGCACACACACCTGAAACTTCACATCCACCTGAATGTTTGTTTGTCTTCTCCCCTGTCTCTCCCACTGTCCCCTCTCCCTGTCTCCCCCTCCTTGCTTTTAGATTGTAAGCCAAAGGCAGGGACCACATCTATTTCTATGTTCTGTACAGCGCCAGGCACATGGCTGGTGCTATATAAATGTTTATAATAAAATAATAAAAATAATAATAATTAATAATAACTTCGAACTTCCCCTCTTTTGACAGCAACCGGGTTTTGGCTGAAAGGGGGCAACGCCCACTGTGGACTTGAGTAAGGGGAAAGTTCCCTCAGGGTGTGACAACAGTGCCTGTTCCTCCTCCCCTGTTAGGTCACTACTCCCAGGGAGCATGACCCCTGTGCATACTGTGCCCTGCATTACACAAGGTATCGCGTCCCCATCTCTTAAGGAGATGACTCGTATTATTCTATCTCCTTCCTATTTAACATACCTTAGCATACTGGACCCCTGCAGAGTGCGACTAATATATTACCCTCAGTAATCCAATTACTCGTAAGTTCTCTGATCGTTCAGAATGCTAACACATCAATTCAATCCAATTAGTTATTCACAACTTATCTTGCTACATTATAATTAGAATGAAATGCCAATCACATGAGTCAATTGAAATCACAACAGTCCAATAAACCTATTTAAACCTATTCCGCACTGTTGAGGAGATGAAATGCACGACCCCTGTACAAAATTTCAGTTTGTTGGTCAAAATTCCTCCTCAGCTCCCTAAAGGCTAGCGGTTAAAACCACAGTGGTAGAGGGAGGGCTGGTTAGGGCTGATTCTCCTGGAAGTCACCCTGGAATGGTGTGGTTTCTGCCATGCTCGGGGAGTCAGCCTCTCCTAAAAGGGGCGGAACTCCCCAGCCCGCGCAGCTCACTCGAGCAACTGCCTCACAGGAGGTTGCCTAGCAACCTTACAAATATCGCAGGGAGGACTTCTGACAGCCCTCCCCGCTGCGGCTCTTCCTCTGTGTCTCGGGGCTGGGCAGGGGCGCAACAATTATCCCGTCGCCGCCATTAGGCGGCGAAGGGGACAAGTCCCCCACTTCAGACTGGAAGCTTGATCCTTTTGTATCCATAGGGCTCTGGGGATTCTCAGCCTGATTGGTGCTTGGCTCTGTCCAAAAGCCTGATTGTGCCAGCACCATTTTAGTGCCATTCCAAGGCGTGATCCACTTCAATTGGTAGCACCTGCCAATTCTGTGTTGGTGCTAAATCTAATCCTGTTACAATATCATATTTGTTTTATATTTGAAAAACACTCATTAAACATAATTTGCGTTCCCTAATGGTCCAGGGTTCTGTTGATGTGAAAAACTCTTTCAGTAAGTTGAAAAATGATCTGGAGCCTCTCCTTATTTTGTTTTGTCCTTTTGCATTTTTCATACTCTCTGTATTGACAGCTCCTAGATCTGCAACATTCTGTGTCTGGTCAGCCTTCCCATGCCTGTGTACTTGGCTATCTACAGCCCTATTAACCTCAGATTTATTAGCTATGTTGTCAACCACTTACACTGCCAACTTCCCAAGAGAAGAACACATCACTAAGTGAAGATATTCTAAAGAAACAAGCATAGAAAGAACAACAAAATGGCTAATAGAGCACAAACATGTGAAAACTCTATTAACAGACTTTTATGTACAAATTAACATATGTGGGTGTTTTACAATAAGTCTGAAATATATTTTACCTGGGTTTGTTTTTTCTTGCAAGTGTATTTTATTATTTTTTCTTTGTATTTCAGCCTACAGCAATGAATTTCAAACTCAGACTACAGCAATGAATTATTAATAATAAAATAAACAGATTGCTTTTGTTTAAAGTCATTGGACATGAACTCTAAAATGTCTCAACTGATCCTCACAATTGAGAGTGTACTCAAGCCCCTATTTATTTTCTCCCATTGAAACTTTAATTTGGGTGCACTACTCATTTTCTGTATGCACATGGAGCTAGAACAGAATAGAACTTCTGGGTACAGGTGCCAGGAGAAACCAAATTGAGAGTCCACTGTGAAAATTTAGCCCTAAGTAAATGTCAGCTTGAGAGTGGATATGAAGAGGCTGTGAGTTAGGTGGTAGAGTCTATCAAATATTCATTCAGATCCAAACACAGAGGTGTTTTTTTTAGATTCACAGGTAAAGAAAGTAATGTAACACCCCCCCCACCCCCACCCCCAAGGCATCGCGCAGTGTAACTTTTCAATGTGTAGATCATCAAACATTTATTTTCTCAGATGTGTATCCAGTAGTCAAGCTACATTTGGAAAGTAATGGTTGTGCTCAAGGGCCTTCATACTTATCCAATCTTTCTGTACACTGTTCTCTGGGGTTAGTGCATCAGGCTGTATATTAAAATATCAGATGCTGATGGTCATTTAAGCCAAATTTCTCAGCATGTTCCAGGGTGTTGTTTTTTTTACTTTTAAAAGAGTAGAAATGTGGTTTTTATTTCCTTGTGAAACAAAACATAAAATGCCACTTAAAAGGGTATACTGGGGGTATAAATAAACTGCTCAGGAAATTTGGAAAGCCAGCTTTGCACATGGGAATTTTCCACGTTATGACTAGCTCTACAAGCCAGAGGTATCCATTGTATTAGCCTGAGATGCTCTTGGGACAACAAAAACCTTTCAAGTAATTTACACGGTTTAAAAAAGCTGGAGAGTGAGGTTTTTAAGCAGACTGATTTAGAAATGACATGAAAGCTTAGTCAAAATAAATAAACAAACAAACAAGCAAACTATGAGGGAGTAGAAAAGTCATCCATTTTACTTACTGCGCAACTTTAATATTTATTGAAAGCATAAGCAGAGAGAGAAATTTAAGCTTGTCAAGTACTTTGCATTTGTTTTAAATGAATTCTAGTAGATGTTTTTTAGCTGTACATTGTTTCATTCAATGCAGCACTTTTTAAAAACTGGAGGAATAAATTGCAAAACACATTTCTTCTACCTGTGATACACAGCATTCATTTTTTAATGTGAAAAAATGACATTCAGTTTGATCTGTGTAGTACCATTATAGAGCCCTACTCTTCTTTGATGGTTTTACCTCACTGTTGATAGGGTAATGAGTTTTTAGAATAAAAGCATTCCTTACCTCAAAATCCAATAATCACACAATGTTAATTTGGAATATGATCTCTGTGGGCCCTGTCAATTACCATACGAATTTGCTTTTCACTTAACTTTAAAAAGTTTGCAAAAATCTAGGTTCTGTCAATGTATTTCTAAGCAGTTATTGTATTTGACATTTGCAGCTGTATACTTACAACCACTTGCTCTTTGCTATTGGGTTTATTGATTGAAATGCCATTCATTTTGCGGAGATAAAAGAAATGTGGCTTAGTCTGCTTCTGTTTATTAAGATGTGGTGAAGTAGAAATTTAATTTAATTTTGAGGAGATCAGGTATCATTTTCCTCCAATCTTTGTTTCTTCCATGGAGTGTTTGAAATTCTGAGGAGAATTATAGAGCCTTCACCTTCTGCTCAGTAAGAGCACTTGTATGGTGTCTGGGATGTTCTTTGCTAGAAGACATTTATTTTTGTCTTGCGTGACTGTGTGCATGCACAAAGCACAATAGAACAGTTTAAATATGCTCCTAAAGAACTTGAGATTGAAAGTCAACAGTGAATCTCAGGAGCACCCACATGGAAAAGGTTCTTTTAAAAAAATATATTTTTAACCTATTTTCACAAGCAATTAACCTGAAATAAAAGGCTAGAATATATAGAAAATGATAATATAAAAAGAGAGAACTTCAGTGATTACCTACTGCCATTCGTTGGCATCCCATGGTGTGAAACGACTATCAGTGATGAGTAGGAAGGGGACATGTTCTTAGTGGCCTTTATTGCATATATGTACGTTCTCTTAAATTAGCTTTCCCAAGTGTCACAGATAGTAAGATACCTACTTCAACCACCGGCAGAGGTGTAAATGATGCCACCACCAAAGACTCTGGGCACAATCCTCCACTCACTGAAGTCAACATCAAAACTACCATCGAGTTTAACGGTGAAGGATTATCTTGTCTATTTAGAACCAGGTTCCTGGAAGACCTGGGTGACACTAGGACTATTAGCTTCTTTAGACCCTGGGCACACCATCAAATCCCAACTCCCTCACTTTCTAGGCATCCCTATACATCTCTTGGACTTTGGATCCAGGTCCACTGAACATCTTGTGTGCTGAAAGTTAGGTAAATCTCAGTCCTGTCCTTTGTCTCATTAATATTACTAAGTGACAGGCAGTCATTTTGAATGATCTATTTGCATAGGACTGAAATGAAAATGCCTTTGTTTATTTGTCAATGAACCTATTCATTCCCCCAAATTCTTAACCCATATGAATTTTGTCTTCATCACTATTGCAAGATTTGTATCTTTCTTCCTTTGCAATGGCACTTTGGTTGCTTTTGAAATATTTGAACTGGTCTGCCTGTGTCATGCAATTGCCTTCACATTCAAAAAATCCACAATATTCAAGTGACCAAAGTCTCATACCAAAACACGGAACATGGAATAACAAAACAAAGATTTGAAATTGTAACTGAAGTTGAAAGTCAGTGCTGTTTTTTATTCACTTTGCTAAAATGGATTGGAATAGACCAATTGGTCAAACTCAGGATTTGTTTTGAATATTTGTTTCAACCTTACTTTTAAGCAAACAAGTAGAATTAGAGTAAGCCTATAAAATGTTCATCAACAGAAAACACACATTCTATCTGTCTCCTGTTACTTCTAAACTCAAGCCTGATGTTATATGGTCAGGGGACAAAGCTTAAAGGAATCAAAGATTAATAGCTAATTCATAAGTCCATGTTCAGATCTATCAGTATCTGTCAGCATTTCAGTCTCCTGTCAGCCAGCATGATACACTGTCAACCCATCATCATTAGGGATATTCTCTTCCTTTCATACTTCTTTGTTTTTCAAGAGATTGATGGTTTCGTTACCTGGACTATGAGACACAGAGAACTCCCTCAAACATGTTTATGGTGTCTATGTAGATGCCCTTGGTTCCAGAGTCATGCTAATGCCAATAGCATCGCCACTCTTATTTAAATTTAAGCACATAGCATGTCAACAGAGTGCAATGAAGATAGCTATACAAAAGAAGAACAGAGTGGATGCATGTTCTTAAAGTGAACTAAGGGTATTTCAACACGTGATGGCTTCTCCAGCTGCCACACTTTGATCCTATCCAGGCTGAGAGCCCTCACCCTGGGCAGGAGCAGGCCCTCTTCTGAACAAATGTACTGATGGCCAGGGCTGGGGAGGGGTTGTACAGACATGGGTCTGCATGACCCCAGACTGCTCAGAGAAGCCCCGCTTTCTCCCTGATGGGTGGGTGTGGTGGCCTCAGAGGCTGCCACACCCACCCAGAAAAGCTCTGGCCATGGGCCAGAGTTAGGTAGAAGGGCCCTCTGCACCGCAATAGGGGTGGGGGGAGGTTGCCGCGCCCGCCGTTTGCAGCCCAGGCAAAATGAGCATGGAGGGGCTGCAGGGCTTTGGGAAACCCCGCACTGTTCGGTCTGGGCGCCCGCTATTGGCGGCCCAGACATCAGGGCCTGTGAATTGGGCGCCTGATTGGTCAGCGCTGGAGATGGTCCCTCCCCTTCCTGTTAGAAGGCAGGGGCTGGGAGAGACTGCCAGCGCACGCAGTTTTTTCCTCATTCGCATCCCAGCAGTGGCAGGCAACAGTTGTGCCTGCACATCCAGGAAAATTGTAAGAGGGCCCTGGGAGATGGGGCGGCAGAAGAAACGGGCGGCTCAGCCACTGAAACAAAATAAAGGGGCGAAAAGGAAGGCCTCTGAGGTAGCGGACGCACCTCTGGCCACAACAGAGTGCCCGACTGGCGGGGGGGAATCGAGCTCTAACCCCCCATCAAGGCAAGAAATGAGGAGCCGCCTTCAGGCCTGTGAGGCCTTGGCAGCTACCTTAAGAGATCAGGGGGCATCTGGGTCGAGGGGAACAGCCCCCATGTGGGAGTATGGGCCAGAGGAAATAGGGTGCAGTGCCCCTGGGTCGAGGGGAACAGCCCCCATGGGGGATTATGGAATGGATGAGGGGGGGCACAGTGCCCCTGTGGAGGTCTGGGCCCCTGCCCAAAATAAAACGGGAGGGGCTCTACGGCATGGGGGTCGGGCCTTAGCCCCCCCCCGCCCAGTACAGAAATGAAGAGTGGGCAGAGGCCTACTACCCTCCACCGTGCCAGCCTCAGGTGGCAGGCTGGAGGGATTGCCAAGGGGCGCAAAGTAGTGCCCTCGGGCAAGACTGTCGAAACCCCACAGCGGGGTATGAAGGCTGGGATTGGGGTGAAGAGGGTGGGGGGCAGCCTTGGGAAGGACAGGAGGATGCCCCCCCAGCATACCAAGGGGAGAGAGGCCAGGCAAGTGGGAGAAGGACTACTTCATCCGCTGCACTTGGGGCCCCACCAGAAAGAGCACCCCAAGCCGAAAGGGGGCAGAATATTGTGTCAACAGGTACACAGGAGATCGCACCATCAGCCCCAGAACAGAATGAAGGGAGCGAGGATGATGAGCAGGGAGATCGGGCAATGTGGGAGCGAATCCAGGGGCTAGAGAAGGAGCTGGAGGAGATGGCAGCATGCAGGAGGGTGCCACTAGAACCACTGAGGACTACACAAGGATGGCCTCGAGGAGATGAGAGGGGCCTTTTACATGATAGGAGTGTATATGGGGAGGAGGAACAGGAAGGAAGGACCCACTGGCTGGCCAGATCTGATGCGCGGCTAAGGGCACAGCTAGATAGAGCAGGGAAAGAAAGTGGAGATGGGGTAAGCGGAGAGGAAGAGATGCACAGACAGGCCCAACCTACCCCCCCCCCCAACTCTGCGCAATGCAGCTCAGATGCTGTGGTGGAACGTGACCTGGGTAAAGGCGACACCGATTCCCCCTCCTGCGGGATACCAAGCAGCAGGTAGTGGTTTCCTGCCTGAGAATACAAGTCGGCGGAGACAAGAGCTGGAGCAAGATAGGGTGCTAAGGTCACCTGGGGCAGCCCATAGTCCCATATTTAATCGCCCCCCTTCCCCCACTAGGGGGGGGATACTCAGAGCTCTCGGCACCTATAGGGGAACACCTAGCATACACCACCAGGGAGAAAATATGGAAGGGAGAGTATATTGACATCTTTGCACTCCTATTCAGTGATCCAATAATCGATCCAGTGGATAAGGAGGATAGCAAAGAAAGAGAGAGGTTTCGGAGACCAAAGGCGGACAGGAACTGGGCAAACTGGTCCTCCGCCTTTTCTATATACCTAGGGGTAGTACTTGAAGTTTTTCCAGAGCGGGCAGTGGAACTGCTGAAATATGCAGATATAATAAAAAGGGCATATGGGATGGGCCCCCAGGGAGCATGGCTAAGGTATGATGAAGCTTTTCGCCATAGAGCTTCTTCCACACCTGGGCGCATGCCCAGGACCTGTGGCTGGACTGTATGGTCAACACGACCAATACACCAAAGACCGACAGCGGACATATATTAATAAAGGGTGGGGTAGCCCCGGCAAATGATCCCAACAGAGGGGACAGCAGGCGATCAGGTAGCGCCACTTGCTGGGAGTATAACAGGTATGGGCACTGCACACGAGGCAATTGCAAGTTCCATCACGCATGCTCAGTATGCGTCGGAGCACACTCAGTTTCCACCTGTTACAGGGGAAAGCCAACAGGAGGTAGGAGGAACCAAACGGGCACAGGACCCGGTACGAACAGCCAAGGTGGACAGCAAGGACCTGGGAAAGGAAAAGGGCCCAACCCCAATTAATATCCGGCGACTCGAGCAGATCCTAAGCGATCACCCGGATAGGAAAGAGGTTCATTATGTTATTCAGGGTTTCAAGTTAGGTTTCGTTATTCCGGCAGCAAAAGTTACACAAGGGCGGACCCCTCCCAACCTTAAGTCAGTAAAGGGTATGGAACATGTGGTAAGGGAAAAATTTTTGAAAGAAACAACTGAAGCAGAATTGCTAGCCCATTTGCTGTTCCCCCCTTTCGGCAGTGGGTGATCTCTCCCTTAGGGATAGTACCAAAAAAGGCCCCGCGAGAATTTCGCTTAATTCATCACCTATCTTACCCGAGGGGGCGATCAGTAAATGACGCCATACCAAGGGAGTTGGCCATGGTCCGGTACACCTCTTTTGACCAGGCTATAGAAAGGGTAAGGGCATACGGAAGAGGAGCTCGGTTAGCAAAGTGCAATGTCAAGTCGGCATTTAGACTCCTGCCAGTCCACCCGGACAGCTTTCACCTCCTTGGAATGAAGTTTGAGGATCAGTATTACTTCGATTGGGCTATGCCTATGGGATGCTCAATTTCGTGCTCCGCATTCGAACATTTCAGTTCGTTAGTGGAGTGGGCATTCAGGCAGAGGATTCGATCAGGTGAGATCTCCATATATTTAGATGATTTCCTCATAATTGCTTCGGCGGCTCCTGGCGCATGCGAGGAGTTGTTGAAGGAGTTCCAGGTCCTGGCAGAACAGCTTGGACTGCCCCTGGCCCCGGAAAAGATGGCGGGACCCACGCCGAGACTCACATATTTGGGGATAGAAATAGACACGGTCCGCATGCTTTCTTGTTTACCTGCTGATAAACTGGAGGCATTGCGGGATAAGTTGCAAAATTGCATGACAGCCAAGAAGGTTACCATCCGCATTCTTCAATCTTTAGTAGGAAGCCTAAACTTCGCATGTAGAGTGGTCGCCCCAGGTAGAGCATTTTTATCCAGGCTCTACATTCCACTGGCAGGCAATCCACCCCAGTACCATCACGTCCGCATAACGAAGGGGATTAAGGATGACCTGAGTATCTGGGCAACGTTTTTAGCAAACTACAATGGAGTAAGTTTTTGGAGGGAGGACTTCACGGGGGGAACATATTTACAGGTACATATGGATTCAGCAGGTGGGATTGGTTTTGGACTTTATTTTAGGGGATGGTGGTGCGCGGCACCCTGGCCAAGCGAATGGGCTGCAACAGGGATAACTCGGGACCTTACATTCCTGGAGTTATTTCCGATAGTTTTGGCTGTGCAGTTGTGGCACAGGGAATTCTCCGATAAATCGGTGATTTTCTGGTGTGATAACCTAGCAGTTGTCCATGTGATCAACTCTATGTCATCAAGGTCACAGAGGGTTATGCGCCTAGTGCGAGCAATGGTCCTAAATTGTTTACAGCACAACATCCTATTTACAGCACGACACGTACCAGGGGTAGACAACAAAATAGCAGACGCGCTCTCTCGATTACAGATGGAGAGATTCCGGGAGTTAGCGCCGGCTGCTGCACCCAACCCAGAACCTCTCCCCCCCGGGGTATGGAACCTTGGAGAGTAGAAGTACAGAGGATAGTACAGGGCTCCCTTGCCCCCCGTACATTGTCAGCTTATAACAGGGCGTACAAGGAATTCCAAGACTACAGGCAAATTAAGGGTTGGGGTTTAGATTTCCCCATAAGGGAAGATGAAATGCTCCAATTCGTTTTGCACCTCCGGAACCGGGGTTTGGCAGGTAGGACCATATCTGGGAAAGTTGCTGCTTTAGCATTCATTAGTCGCATGAACGGGCAACCCCCACCTGATAACGGTTTTTTCGCGCGCCGAATGTTCGAGTCATGGGAGCGAGAAAGGGAACAACACGGGGATAATAGGGCCCCCATAACTGTCACCATCCTGCAAGATTTGTGCAGAGCACTGCCGAGAGTTTGTTTAAATCAATATGAAGTTATACTGTTTGCTACACTATTTAAGGTTATGTTTTTTGGGGCATTTAGGATAAGTGAAGTTGTTGCAGAAAGCAAATGGGACAGGTCAGGAAAGGCCATAGCTAGGCAGGACATCCAACTCTCCCGTAGCCTATTGAAAATAAAGGTCAGGCGTTCAAAAACAGACCAGAAGGGAAGAGGGCAGTGGGTCGTGTTGAATCGCATTGACAGACATGAAATTTGCCCGTGTCAGGGGGTCACTGAATATCTTACAATGCGACCTCAGTTTGAGGGAAACATGTTCGTACATGAGGATAAAACACCGGTTACACGATACCAGTTTACTATAGTACTGAAAAGAGCAATACAGGAGATAGGTTTGTCATCCAAATATTATGGCTCGCATTCATTTAGAATTGGGGCAGCAACAACGGCTGCGGAGGCGGGTTTCTCAGGAAGAGACATTAGGACATTAGGCAGATGGCGTTCAAGGGCCTATTTAGGATACATCCGGCCACAACATGAAAACTAACAATTTATTTTCTCTTATTTACATTCCCTTAGGCCATAGGTTTCACACAACAAGTAAGACGGTGGTCTGGATGGTCGGCCACAGCCTGGTTCGCCGAGCGGGAGATGCGGCTAGACGATCTTTTGGGGGACCACATTTGGGCTTGGCGACCAGAGCGCAAATCAGATGGATGGGTCGGGGAGGGATGAAGTGGGACCAGCTTATTCCTTTGTTGTTACAGTTGCGGAACCTCCCGCACCCACATGTCATAATTATACATTTAGGGGAAAATGATTTAAGAATAGGTACCAGTGTAAGTTTGATGATAAAAATCAAGTCACAGATGCTGTTAATCAAGGACTTCTTTCCCAGGGTGCAGGTGATTTGGACCCATTTAATGCCACGCATCACCTGGGGGGAGGGGGTGCATCCTAAAATAATTGACAGGGCTAGGCGCAATGTAAACAGGGAGATTAATAAATGGTGGCTAGCTATGGGCGGAAGCTGCGTGAAACATGGGCAAATTACCCACACAAGACTAGAATTGTTTTTGAACGATGGGGTACATCTGTCTGGAGAAGGTAACAGATTGTATTTAGAGAAATTGGGAGAGATTTTGGACAATCTGGTATGAGCAAGCGTTGGTGGGACAAGGGACAAATTAAGAATTTGGCCCCTTTTGGTGGCGGGGGTCCAGTATGGTTAATAGGCTGTTTTGTTAGGTAGTTGTAGTATAGATAAAGGAGTCATCTCCATAAGAGATGGGGGAGGATACCTGTCGACAAGCAGGGCAAGGCTGACGGCAGGATCGTTCCCCGGGGGGAGTGTCAAGCGGGGGTAAGGGCAAGCATGGCCCTCGATCTTAATGACACCATATACTCCTGACTCAGGCCTCTGAGGCATTTACCCTTCGGCCTTGGCCAGGGAGCTGTTCGAAGGGAAAAGTTTAAGTTGAATTGGTAATGGCATTGGAGGGCATATCCACCCCATATATATACCTGTTAATGTTCTTATAGGATTCTATAAAATACTGGACCCAGTCGATTGCCTAGCGACAATATAGCCAACGTTCTTGCTCTGATTGCATTAAAGAGTGCAGCCTTTTTTATAATCCAGCTCATGTCTCCGTGTATCATTTTGGGGCTGGGGGTGCGTCGGCAATGGGCTGTCATACATGATGACCTGCTCTACCACGGTCCAGGGCAGCCTTTCCCAGACCGTGGCAGAGCTAATTCCTGGATGTGCGCTGGCAGGGAGCCCAGCGTACATCCCAGAATTAGCCCTGGCATGGTCTGGGGTAAGTTTGTTCACACCTGCAGTTAATATCTGGCAGGCAGAAACGAATGCGATGTTACCATGGGTGGCCATGCTGGGGTAAGCGTGGCCACCCGTGGTGGTGTCACATTTGAAAATACCCTGAATATACCATGACTATCCCCACTTAAATATAATTCCCCTTTAACACAATGGAGGTAAGAGACTTAATTTGAATTGCCCTTTGAATGGGGAGGAAGAGATTTATTCCTCTGTGACACCAATGATCAGTTTTACTACAGTAAATGAGATAAATGACTGTTAATTATCAGGTCAATCAAATACTGGATTTGAACCTGCAGTAGATGTTTTAATTATTACAAACACCATACACTACACCCAGGCTATTCTCAAGATCAGAAGTAAATAGTGGCCATTTCCTTTCCCCGTTTGCTATTCTCCTGCCAGCCATGTAAGATCTCCGTAAAAAAAAAGCCATCCATTCTCTTCTGCCAACAAATAGGTCTCTAGTCTCAAGTTATAAATGAACAGCACAATAAATTAAATGTTTGACAGAGAAGATATATGGGTTAGCAGCATTGCTAGCTCTGTTTTAAATGGCAGAACACTTAAACCATACCTGTGATTTAGATATTGATTATTAGAGGAGGGTGGTGGTGGGAGATTTTCTTGAGCAAAGACTGTTTCCCTTTTCTTAACTCTGAAAATTATTCTGATTAAAAATTCAAGAACAAGTTATGATAATAATAAGATGATGAAATCATAATAGTCACAGTCCCAAGTTATTCTTCTAAAAAATGACAACTGAATATTAACATTGAAATATGAAATTGCATACCTACTGTTAGTAATTTGTAACCTGTCACTAAAATCTGCCACTGTACCTGAGGACTGGAGGGTGGCAAATGTAACCCCAATATTTAAAAAGGGATCCAGATGCGATCCTGGAAACTACAGACCAGTAAGCTGGACATCTGTGCCGGGCAAAATGGTGGAAACCATCATTAAGGACAGGATTATACGACATGTTGATAAACATGGCTTAATAGGGAAGAGTCAACACGGATTTAGTAAAGGTAAGTCATGCCTCACTAACCTGTTGAAATTCTTTGAGGATGTAAATAAGCATGTGGACAAGGGAGACCCAGTAGATATAGTGTACCTAGATTTCCAGAAAGCATTTGATAAGGTCCCTCATGAGAGACTCTTGAGAAAATAAAAAAGTCATGGGATCAGAGGTAGTGTCTTACTATGGATCAGAAACTGGTTAAAAGATAGAAAGCAAAGGGTAGGACTAAATGGTCAGTTTTCACAATGGAGAGATGTAAAAAGTGGTGTGCCTCAGGGATCTGTATTGGGACCGGTGCTGTTTAATGTATTCATTAATGATTTGGAAAAGGGTGTTAAGAGTGAGGTGATCAAATTTGCAGACGACACCAAGTTATTCAAGGTAGTTAAAACACGAGCAGACTGTGAGGAACTGCAACGGGATCTTACGACACTGGGTGCCTGGGCATCTAAATGGCAAATGAGATTTAATGTGGACAAGTGCAAAGTGATGCACGTAGGGAAAAATAATCCAAACTATGCGTACACAATGCTGGGTACTAAGCTAGGAGTTACCACTCAGGAAAAGGATCTGGGGGTGGTTGTGGACAATACAATGAAATCCACAGCGCAGTGTGCAGCAGCAGTCAAAAAAGCAAACAGAATGTTAGGAATTATTCAGATGGGGATAGAGAATAAAACCGAGGATGTCATAATGCCTCTATACAAATCAATGATGCGACCACACCTGGAATATTGTGTGCAGTTCTGGTCGCCCCATCTCAAAAAAGACACAGCTGAACTAGAAAAGGTACAGAGAAGGGAAACGAAAATGATCAAGGGCATGGAAGGACTCCCGTATGAGGAGAGGCTTGGTAGGTTGGGGCTCTTCAGTTTGAAAAAGAGACCACTGAGAGGAGATATGATAGAGGTCTATAAAATCATGAGTAGTGTGGAACTAATAAACAATGAACAGTTATTTACCCTCTCAGCTAGTACTAGAACTAGGGGACACACCATGAAACTCATGGCTGGGAAGTTTAAAACAAATAAAAGAAAATATTTTTTCACTCAACGTATAATTGGGTAGTGGAATCTACTGCCAGAGGCTGTGGTAAGGGTCAGTACTATACCTGAGTTTAAGAGAGGTTTGGACAAGTTTCTGAAAGATAGGTCCATTAGCAGCTATTAGTCAGACAGGATCAGGGAACATGACAGAAGCTGGAGGGAAACAAAAGGGAATGGATCCCCCATTGTGACCTGTTGAGTGCTTCTCCCAAGCCACCGTGATTGGCCACTGTCAGAGACAGGATGCTGGGCTAGATGGACCATTGGTCTGACCCAGTATGGAACTTCTTATGCCCTTATGATAGACTTGAAATAAGATACATCCTGTGATAACCATAGTGACTAAGGGCCCAATTCTACTTTCACTGAAGGGAATGAAATGTGTACAGTCATTATGAGACTTGGCTTGGGACAAAAAGGTTTAATCATGTAAGATGCTGAGTGCCTCCAAATAAGTCAGTGGGGGTAGACAGTAGTCAGCACCGTAGAGGAACAGGCTCTTTTGGCAGCATTGCCACCAGAGCAATAGTTAGAGGTCTGCATTCCACTTACGTTTTCTGTTTAACTCCAATGAAATTTTCAATTTTAAGGTAAACAGAAAATATAAACTGTATAAAAATCGATGAAATTTCATTTAGAATTTTGGATGCACACACAAAATAGTGACCACCCTTACTTGTGCTGCCACGTTGTCATCACTGCGGGAGGCTCAGAGCCTGGAGGGCTCACCTCACTTTCTCCCTTCCTCTGAGGACCTGATACCTGGCCTGCTGACTGAAGGGTAGGGGATAAGAGGCTGGGGCCCCTGGACTTTTCATCATCCCCCCCTCTCCATGAAGAGGGAGGGGGCGGGGGGGATTCCTCTCACACCCATCAGGGCTAGTGGCTTCAAGAGTGGCATGCTGCCCAGCAGCTGTACCACTACTGCCATATTTTCATCACTGTGGGGGGCTCGGAGCCTGGAGGGCTTTCCCCACTTCCCCCTCCCCCCCAGAGGACCGGATACCTGGTCTGCTGACCGAAGGGTATGGGGTAAGTGACTGGGGCCCCTGGACTTTTCATCATCCCCTCTCCATGAAGAGGGAGGGGGTGGGACTGGCGACTCCTCGCATGCCCATCAGGGCTGGTGGCTTTAAGAGTGGCGTGCTACCCAGTAGGGATGTGCAAACAGGTTGCAGTTTGGGTTCAGCCATTTGGTTCAGTGCGTGCGTTCGGTTCGGTCATCAGGTTCGGGTTCGGCCGTTTGGTTCTGTCATATTCGGTTTGGCGTTCCGAAAAGTATTGCGAGAGCCTGATCGTGCCGGAAACAGGAAATTCGAGTGCGTGCGGAGCTGTGTGGTGAGTGAGTGTGTGTTTGGCTGGGTGGCTGTTTGTTTTGTGTGTTTTAGCTGTGTTTGGGTGTGCTGCTGTTGTTGTTGTGGTTGGTGAGTGTTGGTGTGTGTTGTGGATGACCGACTGTGTGCTTTGGGTGTTTGTGCTTAAAAAAAAATAATGAAGAAAGCTTCTTCAAAGGTGTTTCTTCCCCAGCTGGGGGCCAACTTGCCACTTGAGGAGGAGGAAGAGGTCGCTGGCACTGCCCCTACTACACCTCCAGTGGTGGTGCCCGGCTCCTCGGAGGAGGAGCAAGTGGAGAAAGCGGTGGCCTCAGGAGGTGCTGGCAGGTTTGTAAACTTTTTTTTATATTTCTACGCACCCCCAAATAAGAGCAGGATTTGAACGTGCCAGCCAGGGGCTTTCTAGTTGTAATCCGTAGCATCCCCTAGCACCCCAGGGAGGGCCAGTCCCCTAGCATAGCAGTGTCTGTATGCCACAGAGAGAAGGGGAGGGTACTGTAGTGTGGGGGGCTCTGGCATGAACAGCACCCCCACCCAAACACGTGCCAGGCTAGCAAGGGTCTCCACTCTCCAGTTGCCATCCCATGCCCTACGCACCCCCAAAAAAGGGCAGGATTTGAACGTGCCAGCCCGGGGATTTCTAGTTGCAATCCTTAGCATCCCCTAGCATAGCACTCTCTGTATGCCACAGAGAGAGAGGGAGGGTACTGTAGTGTGGGGGGCTCTGGCACGACCAGCACCCCCACCCAAACATGTGCCAGGCTAGCAAGGGTCTCCATTCTCCAGTTGCCATCCCATGCATGACACTTAGGTGTTGTTTATGTGTTCCTGTTTCAGAGAGGATTTGGATGCCGGCCCCAGCACTGGTGCCAGGCCACGGAGGATATGCAGACATTGGATGGACCAGGTCCAATGCCTGGAATTTTTATGATAAGGAGAACGGGTTCGCTGTCTGCAAGGTAAGGCATGGGGGCTGGAACAACAGGGTATGCATGCATGCATTGCCCTCTATGACCTGTTATGAACAGAACTCCCCTGCACAGAGAGATTGGTGCCCACCCACTTGTGGAGACAGAATGCAGGCAGGGCTTGACACAGACCACTGGTCTGACACAGTATGGCACTTCTTATGTTCCTATCTTTGTTTTTATGCTCTTTAGATCGGCAAGAAAAGATTCCAGAGGCAGAGAGAGAGCACCACATCTGGGCTAATCACCCATATAGAGAAGGGCCACGGGCAGAAGGTGGCTCGGGCCCAGGAGTCTTGCATGGCCATGGAGCAGCAGAGGAGGGGGGAGGAGGCAAGACAGAAGTGGCCCCACGTGCGAAGTCCTTCCCCCCCTCCAGCTCAGATGTGGAGCCCCCCCAGAAGCAGGAGTCTGCAGCAGCAAGGGCCTTTCATGGTGAGGTGCAGGGCCCAGCTGGAACTTTGTGGACCACCTCTAGGTAATGGAAGACTGACTGGTGGAACAGTTCCAGACGGTCGAGTTGAGGGAGAAGAAGGTGGAGGCATACTCAGACTACGTCACCACTGAGAGGGCTGACCTGGAGCTCTTCCACCAGTCAGTCTGCAACTGTGGGGTGGCCGTGGCAGGGGCCATAGAATATGCTGTCCAACACGGCTATGAAATGCCGGCAGGTGCAGCCCCTGCCCCTAGGTCCCCTGTACCACTCATGCCTTTCCCCCAAGTTCCGGGGGGCAGGCCAAAAGACTAATTAGTTTGTTAGTGCATAAATTTCATTTCTATTTTAAAATGTTTGGTTTTGGTTTTATAAATTTGTTGTTGTTTTATTTATTAAAGTTATATTTGTTGTTGTTGTTATGAGCTGTTTTGGCCAATCTTTTATCCCTCTGTGTTTAAATTCTGACTGGCAGGTGGCAAAATCGCATACAGCTTGTAGATCCCTACCAGCAGCACCTGACACCCCATGTAACATAGTTATTAACCCAAAGATGTGCCAGCAGCAGGGTCTCAACTTACAGATGGCACCCAAGGAGGTGCAGGGTTTGTGTTTGTGTTGGTGGGGGTAACAGAGACAAAGAGAAACACGCTCCTTGGTAGCGGGCAGCAGGTGGTGGGAGCAGGTGGTCGGAGGGGCTTTTCTATAAAGCAGCTTCAGCGGGCAACCACGGGTGGGTGTGGAGGAGTAGGCTGTTTGGGGGGGGGCAGGCTGGCGTGTGGGCACTGGGCTTCTGGATGCAGTGGAATGGAATGTAGCCCCCAGTGACTGGAATGATGGTCCCAGAATCTCATTGATGGTTCCTGGGATGGGTGGACATGACTGATTCAGGTACAATGGAATGACAGCCTATGGGAGTTGAATGATGTCCCTAGAATTAGTGCTTGGTTGGGCACACTTCATTCAATCATTGATCAATCATGCGACAGGTGGTAGCAGGTACAGGGAGGCACACAAGCAGGCACATATAATATGTTGTGTCTTATTACCATCTCATTCTGGTATGTTTGCTGCTGGATGGGTCATGGAGCATGAGCACAGATAAGATCTCTTGCTGTTTCTCCAGCTTGATCTGGATGCACCCCTTCCCCTCCACCCACATCTCTCTCATTCCAGCAGGGAACCTCTCTCTCTGGCCATATAATGCAGGTGACAGCAGCATGGGTGGGATTGTGTCTGTCTCTCCTTCAAGCAGTGGGTGGACTTTCTCTCTCTCTCTCTCTTATTTCTCTCACTCTCTTGGCAGAAACCTTGGTGGGCAGACAGGCACCTTGGCATGAGAGGCAGGAAGGTGGTCTGAGGTAGGCTTTGAGTTTGGCAGCAACCTGGGGTACAGAACCCTTGGCACAGACAGCATATAGGCCTGGCCTGAGGGCCATTGGCACTGGAAGAAGCAGACACTGGTGGCCATGGTACAGAACCCTTGGCATGGATAGCATATAGGCCAAGGCCTGGGGGCCATCTCCATGAGCGGAATGATGGCAAATGGGAGGAGGTCTAGAGACTGAGGGGAGACAGGAAAGCAAGTAAAACTCCCCACCCACACCTAGTCACCTACCTAAATACCCACATACTAAATAACTGTGACAGAGACACAAACATATGGGTATAATGTCA
>QEPC01008937.1:2155727-2171854 GCA_003113815.1 Sphenodon punctatus
CTGAGATCATCTAGCCACTAGCCAGAGGCCAGCTTGCAGGCTTACAGTTTCCCAATGCCACACTGCAGCATTCAGTCAGTCAGAGTATTAGAGAGAGAGAGAGAGAGAGAGAGAGAGAGAGAGGGGGGGGGACAGATAGGGTGCCACTGAAGCAGTGGGAGGGAGGGACAGCACCTCAGCTCAGCAGCAGCAGCCCTTATTGACGAGGAGCCCCTTCCCAAGTCTGCCCCTGACATGGGATGGCGTGTGCCACTGCACCATCACTCCTTGTCCAGGGGCAGCTCGGGGAATCCCAGCAGCGGAAGGTTGACCTTCAAGAAGATCAACTGCTCCACAAACTTGGCCCCCAGTCTCAGGCGGTGCGGGGAGCAGATGTCCCCCACAACAGAGGACACCTGCTCACTAGGGACACTGGTTGGTGAGCATGACAATAATCCCCTGGCCACTTTGGACAGGGCCTGCCACATGTTGGTCTTGCCGGCTCAGTAGGCCAAGGGATCGCTGCTGGGATCGATGCACAGCTCCTTGTCCAGGTAGGTATCAACTGCTGCTGAGGCGCCATCATACTCCCTCTCATAACTGTACCTGGGCACCACCACCTCCACTGCCCTCAGCCACGCTGTCAGTCCCTGCCCTTTTGTCACTGAAGGGCCTGATCCTTTCCGTTTACAGACTCTTTACTCTCTGGGTTCGCAAGAGCTTGAGAGCTCTTGTTGCTCACTTGTGTTCCAATGTTAGACACAGACACTTCTTCATAAAGATAAGAAGTAAGTTTATTGATTACATAAGCAAGATTGTTGATACAAAGTGGTTGCTAGAAATCAAAAGTAAATATAACGCATTCCTAACCTTTACTGGTTGAGTTCCTAAATAAGCATCTTACCCTACCAAGTTCCATAAGTTCTTCTCAGCCCTTGATGTAAGTGACTGGATCTTCAGACTTAGAGTTGCTAGAGAGCAAAATCGTGTCTCTCAGTTCATGGTTTTTCACAGCCTTGCTGGCTGGCAGCTTTTAGGATGCAGATGAGAGTGCTCAAGGTGGCTCTGGGCAAGCAATAGCCAAGCTGGCTTAATGGCCCTTGCTTAAGTATCCTGCCTTGTCCCTTTGTCTTGGGTTTCCTGCCTAGGGGAAATGGAAATGTGTGACCTGTCACGTAGGCAACCCAGGCAAACATGAAGGTTGTTTTGCATCTCTACAGGTCTGGCTGGCTAGGGTTCCCAAATACACATTCTTGGTATCTCTTTGCATTTCCTGGAGCTTGATCATGTGTCACAGCCCTAATTTGAGTTTTACAGTTCTCAATTGTAACATTACATACACGTGGAACCTTTTGCATTACATATTTACCAGACTCGTAGTCTACATGTAGGACCATTTTACACGTGTGTGACCCTATGTTCCTCCGTGACAGCCAGCCAACCGCCTCAGCCCCCAGCTTCTTGCCCCTATGGCCACAATCCTGCCCCTTCACCATGATCTCCTCCAGACTCCTGTGGGGACTCTGAACCAGAGGGGTCACCTGGCTCATTGTCACTGTGGATGAGCTTATGGTCTCTGTCACCTCATGTAACGGTCTTAGAACTAGAACCGTCTGTGCCAGGATGTCCCATTCTGGCCCATTGAAGCCTGGAGGTGCCCCACTGTCCGTGTCCAATTCCACCTGATGCAAGGCGGCTTTCTGTTCCACAAGCTGCTCAAGCATCAGAAAGGTGGAATTCCACCTCATGGACACGTCCTGCAACAGCAGATGCCCTGGGGAGTCTTGCTCAGCCTGCTTGGCCCGGAGGATTTTGCTGCCCTTAACACTGTGGTTAAAGAACCCTGCCAGCTTCCTCCCCCACTCTATCAGGGACCTAAGGGTGCCTGCCCAAATCCCCTTCTCCCCCAAGCCCAGAGCATCCGTGACCACCAGGTGGAGGGTGTGCGTGGCACAAGGGATGCTGATAAATTTTGCATCACATACAGCCCTCACTATATTTGATGCATTATCGGTCACCACACACCCCAGGGTGAAAGGTGAACCTGGCGTGACCCACTCCTCCACCATAGCGTTCAGGACTGCCTCTATGTTCCTGGCAGTGTGGGGGAAGTCCATGACTTCCGCCTGAAGCAGGGTCCACCTATACCCTGCTTCAGGACCCCTCCTGCCACTGTCCAATGCCAACTCTGTCTCCTCCCACCAGTGCACTGTCACCGCCAGGTAAGCATGTCAGGCGTTCCTGGAGGACCACAGGTCAGTGGTGAAATGGACAGTGGTACCCCCAGTCCCTGCCAGTGCCAGCTGCTCTTTCACCCTCTCCTTCAATGCCCTGTACAGGCCTGGCTCCACCATACGACTGAGGGTGGTGCGGCATAGCATCTTAAATTGGGAGGCCAGGAACCCCATCAGCCGCTTGAACCCTGTGTCCCCGACAATGGAGAAGGGCTGGCCATCAACAATAATCATCTTGCCCAACAGGCACGTGGCTTTCTCTTGAAAGCCACGCTGCCCTCCAGCTGCTGATGGCCTTGGAAGCTGCCCTTACCCCAGCTCCTCCACTGTGGCCTGATGCTGCTGCTTCTGCTCCTGCTGCTCCCCACTAGCAGCAATACTGCTTCTGCTGCTAGAGGCAACTGCTGCAGTGGAACAGTTGCCCGATGGAGGACGAGTGGTCACGTGGATTTGGAACCCACTTGCATCCACTGACCCAGCTTGTCCGCTTAGGAGAGCGGCATTGTGGCACGTTTTTAGATGCCTGGACATGGCGGAAGTCCCTAGGTTGGTGAGCACCCCGCTCTCACTTCACCATCTTGCTGCACAAAGTGCACCGCACCTCCCGGGGATCATCCACCTGCACCACCTTAAAATGCTCCCAGACCCATGATTTTTTAGCCCCTCCTACCTTCTGGCCCACACCGGGTGACACACTCCTGAGAGGGGCAGGACATGGTGGCACTGGTGACCCAGGTCGTTGAGGGACAGCCATCACCTCAGCAGCACCAGAGACAGAGACCTCCTCCACAGAAATCTCTGCATCGCTGTCCCCATCCACAGAGAGTGACAGAGGCTGTTGGAATTCCCATGCTGCTCCCACTCTGAGCAGCACTCTCCCCATGTCCCCTATAGCTGCTGTTACTGCTGCTGCCCGGGGATCGGACCCTGCCTCTAACTGGGCTCTCAACAATGGGGGAGTCGGGGGACAATGCTGGGATTCTTCATCCCCTGAATCACCTGCTGCCGTAGATGTCACAACCACCACAGCCTCTTCTACTGCCAGGAGGTGACGCCCAACCCCCTGGGCCTTAGTGCTGGGAGAGCGAGACCCAACATCACCACCAGGCCTTCACATCTTGGGGCGTGGGGATGTGCTTGGGCTGCTGCTTCTGCCCACTGCTGACACTCTGATGGCACGGCCCCTGCCACGTGCCTCATTGGCTGCCTTATGGGCAGCAGAGCGACCTCGCCCTCTCATAACTCCCTTATCCATTTATACAAACCACACACAATTAATTATATTAAATACCTTTTTTATTATTTTTTTTAAAAATTTGATCAAATATTATATGTATTTATCTATACTACACTAAATTTAACTGATATTTAACTATCTAATAACTATTATAAAACCTATGAAACTAAATAATGGAATATAAAAAACACACTCTAAAACTAGATCACTGTATCTCTATAAACTAAGCTAACTTTACTGTAATAGCTAACTATAATCCTACCTAACAACTAATCTAATCTAATCTACACACACACACACACACACACACACACTATTTCACAGGGATGGGGGAGGGAAACACAGACAGCTCACAACAACACAGGGAGGGGTACAAAAACTGAAAAAAAACAAAAACCTAAATCAATCAAATCCTACATTAATAAATAAAAAGCCAGGGGAAAGGAATGAGGGATGGAATATGGAGGGAGAGGGAGAGGGAAAGGAATTGATTCAATGGAGGGTAGGGAGATGGAACACAGGGAGGCATAAAAAATAATAATAACTGCTAAATCTATCTAATATAATCTAACTGATCGGTGAAATGGGAGGAGGATTGGGAATGGATGAGGGAAGCAAACTGCTGGGAGTCAGGGAGCCTTCTGAAAATGATGCTGACAGATCAGTGGCTGGCTCAGAAGGTGTTGGAAGGGGGGCAGGGCAAAGAGTTTTGTAATTTGTTGCTCCCGCCTTACCACAAGGCCCAAATGGCTCTGCGCAGCCTAGCCCCTGACCAATCGCAGACTGTGAAGCCAGTGTTCAGTCGAAAAGGAAAGGGAATTGGGTAGGCTGGCTGCTACTCCAAGCCTCTCCACCCCCCAGTACCAGGAAGTCTGCTCCACAGCTGCCTACCCCTCCCTGGGCCTTCAGTCACGTTTTTCCTGCCTAAACTCAACTGAACGTGGCCGAACACGAACAAACTGTTCAGTCGTTTTGGCGTTCAGTTAGAGTTCGGTTCGGTCAGTTCGGGTTCGATTCAGGTGTTCGGTTCAGTTGTCTGAACTCCAAACTTCCGAACCGCGTTTGCCCATCCCTACCACCTGGTGGTGCTGCAGGCATGCATCACAGGTCATGCACCGAAGGGCATGCAGGCATGTGCCATGTGGCCCTTCAGTGGGGACCAGGCAGCCAAAGGGGTCTGGACTGGCTATGGTAGTTGGGTGCGTGTTTTTAGGTGGTTGTGCATGTGTGGTTATTGTGGGGGAGAGATGGGGAGACTTGGGGTATTGTTATTGGGGTTGGTTTTTGGGAGTGAGGCTCACATTTGCCTGGACCATGGGAACCTGTGAAAGTGGGGAGGATGGTCCTGGGGATGTGGGTGGGTTTTCCTACCCCCCAGTGAAGAGGGGTGGTGGGTATGGTAAGCTATTGGAGGGAGTGCCCCTCTGTGAGAGGAGGGTGGGGAGGGGTTAAGTGGTGTAGGGAATTCCATGTTGCCACCCTGGTGAAGTAGCCACTGAGATGCGGGGAGTGGGCTGGGGGGCCCTTTCAGGGAGACCCAGCCGTAGGGGTCATTATGGGGCGCAGGAACTATGGCCCCTGGGGTAGGCGTTGTCCCTCATGAGTTGAGGGATTGTTGGCTGGTGTCTGTCCCTCTCGCATCCTGTCCTGGTTCAGGTGACTGAGGCATCTGGGTCCTCTGACCTTTCACTGATGCTGTTGAATGCAAGGTCGGTGGCCAATAAATAATCTATCATCCGGGATTTAATCCTGGATAAGGCTGCTAAACTTGTTTGCATCACTGAGACCTGGCTGGACGATGAGTCAGGGCCAAATCTGGTTGACCTAATTCCAGTTGGGTACTCTGTTCAGCATCAGCCTAGGCTGGAAGGATGGGGTGGGGGTGGGGAAGGGATGTAGCTATTGTTTTTCAGGGGAGTTTGCCTGTTGGGAGGTTTTTAGTGCAGACAGAGCCCAGTATATAGAGTGCCTCTATCTCATAGTTGATTTGGCCCAGGACAGGTCGAGGACTCTGGCCCAGGACAGGTTTGGGATTCTGCTGGTGTACCATGCACCCCACTGACTGGCATCATCCCTGACTGCTCTAGTTGCCCTGATCTTGTGATCTCTGAGGTTTATTGTCCCGAGGAATTTCAATATCCACGCTGAGACCAGGCTGCATGGTGTGGTGTAGGAGTTCATGTGGCCCTCATGAGCATGTCCCAGGTGGTGGTTGGCTCAACTCATTAGGACGGGCATACTCTGGACTTCTTGTTTTGCACTGACCTTGAGACAGGGGGTCCGATGGTTCGGGGTATTTTTAGTTCACCTGTTTCCTTGTCGGATCATTACCTCCTTCAGGCTTCTCTTCCAGCATGCCTACCTGACCGTAGATGTGTGGGACACCAGTTCTGATGGTCTGCCCTCTGATGCTGATGGACCCTATTGGGTTCCAGGCAGCTCTGGGGGAGTTGCCAGATTACCTCAGTGGTCATTCCATTGATACCCTTGTGTCTTTCTGGGATGACTGGTTGGCCAGGGCTATTGATCAGGTGGCTCCCAGGTGTTCGCTCCTGGCATTTCAGCACCAGAGGCTCCTGTGGTTTATGGAGGACCTCTGGTGACTGAAGCACGAGGGGAGAAGGTTGGAGCGGTGGTGGCATCCGACTCACGCTGAAAATGACCGATTGCAACTTAGGCTGTTTTTGAGGCATTATGTCATGGCTGTACGGGCAGCAAAGAAGCAGTTCTTTGCTGCCATCATAGCATCTGCAAAGTCACATCCAGTGGAGCTTTTCCAGGTGGTGAGAGGCCTGGTCAGTCCAGACTGTCTCCACCTGGATATGGAGTTTTCCACGTCCCACTGTGACATGTTTATGACATACTTCATGGATAAAATTGTTTGAATGTGCAACAGTCACAAGTAAAAGCCCATTGCAAGCCCTGCAAGCTCAATATGGGGCTTGTCCAGTAGAGGGAGGGTCAGAGGATGAAATAGGTTTTATCTTTTCTCCTTGTATCCTCTCTTCTCTCTGTCCTCCATCTTGTCCCATGCAGTGTGTACAGTGTGGAAGCATGTCTTCTGAGTTCTTAGTAAAAGTTCTGTTTTGAAGAAACTTCTGCTGTGTGTTTTTCAACAGAAAGCTAACTCTACAATAGGTTATGGGCCCAGGACATCTTCAAAGCAATTTTGAAGACGAGAAGTAGCTCAGAAGGAGTGCAGACTGTGAAAGAAAACTCCCAGACAGAGAGGCCAACTGACTGTGAGTAAGAAGACCTAAACCCCAAAGGGGGAAAGGGAGAGAAGCAAGTATGGCTCAGAGCTCAGACTGTCAGTAGGAAAGCTGAACAATGTAAACTACCAATTGTGGAAGTTTAAAGTGGAAATGCTGCTGTCTAAAGATGATCTATGAGAGATGATTACCAAAAACAGACCAACAGCAAATCATAAGGAATGGGATAAAAAGGACAGGTTAGCAAAGGCTACAATAAGTTTATTGGTAGAAGATGACCAGCTAATCCATATAAGAAGTGAGACCACAGCAAGAGGCATGTGGATTGCATTGAAAAACTTGCATGAGAGAACTAGCCTGAATAGCAAACTGTTTCTGCTGAGGAAACTATACAACATGAGGCTTGGCAAAGAAAGTGAAATGCAGGAGCATATAAATGCCATGTTGGAAGTAGTGGCACAGCTGCGCAGCATTGGAGAAGATATAAAGGACAGCCATGTGATAGCCCTACTCCTCTGCAGCCTGCCTGAATCTTACAGTGCCCTAATCAATGCCCTGGAGACAAGGCCAGAGGCTGAACTGAAGCTGGAATTTGTTAAAGTTAGACATGCGGATGAATTCCAGTGCAGAAAGGTGAACCTGCAGAATGATCTAAAGCAGGGTAATGAGACTGCATTGAAAATCTCAGACAAAGCTCCTAAGAGGGAAGTCAGAGTCTGCTTCAGATGCAAAAAGGAGAGACATTTAAATAAAGACTGCTATATATGGAAAGCAGAACAGCAGAAACTGCCTCCATGAACACCTAAGCAGAGGGTTAAAGTCACAAACAGCAACACAGTCGCTCAACAATGGAGTGGGTGCTTCAGAGCAATGCAAGACAGCTCATTTCAAAATTGGTGTGTAAACTCCGGGGCAACGAGCCGCATGACTAGCGATAAAGGATTCTTCACAGGGCTGGATCTGAGCAGTAAAGAAAGGATCTACCTTGCAAATGGGAAAAGCATAAACGCGGAAGGAATTGGACAAGGATTCTTGTACGGCAACCAGTCACAGGGAGGCACACTGACTATACCCATGAAAGATGTGCTCTATGTGCCCAGCGTAGATGGGGGACTCCTGTCCATGAGGCACGTGGCAGCGAGGGGGCTCACCATCCATTTCCAGGGAGACAAATGCACAATTCAAAGTGGGACAAAAGTACTGGCCAGAACCACTGCAGAGAAACACCTGTACCGTCTGAGCACAGCGAAAGAACAGGTGAAATTCACTGCACACAAACCACATGATGACTGCATCCACCTGTGGCATAGATGCATGGGACATAGACACCCAGACAACATAAAAGAAATGCACAGACAGCAGTTGACCAAAGACCTTAAGGTATCAACATGACCCGAGATCATGAAATGCAACTGTTGCATCAAAGCCAAAGCCACGAGGGCTACGCTTCCTAAGAAGAGTCAAAATAGAGCCACGAAACTGCTTGATCTTGTACACAGCGATGTCTGCAGTCCAATGAAGGTTCCCACACCAGGAGGCAACTGGTATATGGTAACTTTCATTGGCGACTATTCAAGATACACGATCACATACGTCATGAAGAATAAAGATGAAGTATTCAACAAACTTCAGGACTATGTGACCATGACGAGCAACAAGTTCCAGCACAGACCAAAGACAATGAGAACTGACAATGGAGGTGAGTTCACAGGAAAGGAAGTAGAGGACTTACTGAGACTCCATGGAATTGAGCACCAAAAGACAGTGTCATATACACCCGAGCGGAACGGAACAGCTGAAAGGAAAAACAGAATGCTAACAGAAATGGTTAGATGCATGTTAACAGACTCTGGACTACCAGAAAGATACTGGGGTGAAGCAGCAGTTGCTGCTACCTACCTACAAAACAAACTGTGGCATGGTCAAAAAACTAGTGTGGGTCACATCAGAGTATTTGGAAGTAAGACTTACGTATATATCCCAGAGGAGAAATGTACCAAGCTGCAAAACAGAGCAGTGGAAGGCATCCTCGTAGGATACAGTGAGCACTCCAAAGGTTACAGGATCCTGGATCCACACACAGATAGAATAACCATTAGTAACAGTGTGACCTTTGTGGAAAACTCAAGTGACAGTGTGATGACTCTTCAAGGTCCAGACAAAGGAGAACAATCAACCATGGATGAAACCACTGAAAGGAAGCAATCCTCTGAACAAATAGTAAAAATTGGCACAAAGGTAACAGAAAGTGCAGGAACAGACACAGTCAGCTGCTGATGCTGAGCCAAGGCAGTCGACGAGGTCTAACAAAGGCACTACCCCCCCCCCGACTTGTCTGTCCTACAAAGTCAGCACCAGTAAATTGTCAGAGCCAGCATCCTGGGAGGACATCTAGCAGATGTCAGAAGAGGAAGCAGAAAAATGGGTAAGAGCGGCTGAAGAAGAAGTAAAGTCCATGCAGGACAATGTGACGTGGACACTTACTCCACTGCCCACAGGGAGAAAGACTATAGGTTGTAAATGGACATTTAAAATAAAGTACAATGAGCAGGGAAATATTGAACATTACAAGACCCGACTTGTCGCGAAAGGATACTCCCAGAAGTACGGAGAAGACTACAATAAAACATTTGCACCTGTAGTTAGGCATCCTACAATCAGAACATTGTTAAGTATAGCTGCTGGAAGAGGAATGCAAGTCAAGCATGTGGACGTAAAAACAGCATTCCTAAATGGTGAGTTGAAGGAAGATATTTACATGGACCAACCGGGGTTTGCAGACGCTGAAAGGCCGGATCTTGCATACAAACTGCACAAAAGCATATATGGGCTTAAGCAGGCCGCAGAGCATGGAACACTAAAATAAACAAGGTGCTCATGAGGGAAAACTTTACCAGGAGCAAAGCAGATCCCTACTTATACATAAAGAGACTAAGGGGCAGGTGGATCTTTGTATTAATTTATGTTGATGACCTTATTGTATGCTTTGAGCAAAAAAGGGACGAGTGCAAAACAATGAGAGCTCTAAATCAGGACTTTGAAACTAAGGACCTGGGAAACATAATGCACTACCTCGGAATACAAATTAAAAGAGAAGATGACGGAAGCTATCTTCTCAACCAAAGATAGGCAATAGAAGAGATGACAGAAAGTTTCAGCACGGGGGGGTGCGAAGGCAGCAAATACCCCTATGGAAACCAGCTACCCAAAGGAGATCAAAAATCTGAGCTTATTGCTGCCAGACAATAAGCAATATAGAAAGATGATAGGAAAGCTCTTGTACATTGCCACAATCACAAGGCCTGACATTGCGGTGGCAATAGGTATACTGTGTAGACAAGTCTCAGCCCCAACCCAAAGGGATTGGAATGCAGTGAAGAGGGTCTTACGCTACCTGAAAGGGACTGTGCACCTCAAGCTACAGCTCCCAGCAACTTTTGTGTCAGACCTGATAGAGTACATGGACGCAGATTGGGCTGGAGGCCATTCAGACCCAAAATCTACCAGTGGGTACCTATTCTTACTTGGTGGAGGACCCATCAGCTGGTGCAGTAGGAAACAAGCTTCTGTGACACTTTCCATGACGGAGGCAGAGTACGTGGCAGCGGCACATGCCAGCCAAGAAGTCATCTGATTGCGACAACTTCTGAATGATCTGGGGCAAAAATTGGACAGACCCACGCCGATCCTGGAAGACAACCAAGGATGTACAGCGCTGGCGAAAACAGAAAGAATCAACCCCAGAACTAAGCACATTGACGTAAAATTCAATTTCCTGAAAGACTCACAGGAACAAGGACTCATAGATCTGTAATACTGTCCTACAGAGGCTATGGCAGCAGATGTGTTCACGAAGCCACTAGCAGGGGAACGCCATCGCAAACTATTAAGAACAATAGTCACAAGTAAAAGTTCATTGCAAGCCCCGCAAGCTCAATATGGGGCTTGTCCAGTAGGGGGAGGGACAGGGGATGAAACATTTTTTTCTTTTCTCCTTGTCTCCTCTCTTCTCTCTCTGTCCTCCATCTTGTCCCATGCAGTCTATATAGTATGGAAGCACGTTTCCTGCGTTCTTAGCAAAAGTTCTGTTTTGAAGAAACTTCTGCTGTGTGTTGTTCAACAGAAAGCTAACTCTACAATAAAAATCACTTGCATTGAACATGACTGACCCTGCCCTTGAAACAGTGCCAGAGCCTGACATTAGGAATGTCCTGTCTGGTTCATGCTTATGGGATTAGTTTCAATTTGTGATGCCTGCTGAGGCGAGGGATGTGCTTGGGTTTGTTTGGCCATTTTGTGTGTGTGCTGCTGAACAAGGGAACCAGCAGCACACCACACTGATGGGGCCTGCTGTAACATACACACACACCCCAGCAGATGCACACTGATGAATCATCACCCCCATCCTTCCGGTAAGTACATGTCAGCTACCAGACCCCTGGGGGTGGGAGGAAAGATGGACCCTGAGGGTGGAAGTATTAGGAATGCAGATCCTCACCACCACCCTCCGAGGCCAATAGCGGGACCCAGGGAATATGGGTGGTGGAGTTAGGGACGGGTTGGACATGGACCTGTTTGACTTTGTTTTTTGTTTCAGTCTGGTTCCCCTTCCCATTGAAATCAATGGTAAGGTTTCCCATTGACTTTAATGGGAAAGATATGAAACCGAAAAACTGAACCGTAATGGGACTGATTTTTGGGTCCTTCAATTTTAAACTAAAAAAGCCATATTCAGACTGTTTTGGTTAAAACCGAAACCAAATGTCCCATTCCTACACCTCTGACTACTGCAGTACACAGCAAAATTGTATTCATTAATATTCTATTAAAAACCTCCAGTTTATAATAATTGTTAAGGCTCTTACAAATTCAGTCAAGCACTAAAAACATGCAAATTACAAGTTAAGGCTCTTGCCTTAACTTGTGAGCCATGTAAACAATAAAGACGTTGTACGGTTTCGCATATTGTGCAGTGGCAGTTGGTGGGGCAGAGAGTGGGGCCAGAAGTGGGTGGGACCAACTGTAGGCAAGGCCAAGCCAACAGTAGGTAGGGCCATGCCTAAAATTGCACACTTACATGATCATGATTAGGGCTACGAATCTGTCATGGAAATTTTCTGTAAAAGACATGAGTTGGTCATGGCAGGAATGAGAAAAGGTCGTGGAAAACTCAAGGGTAATTTTTGTTTAACTTTTATTCAATATTGTATTTTGTAAAACCCCCCCCCCCTTTAGATTGTAAACCCAGGGATTAGATTGTAAACTCCGCCCCCCCCAGCACAGATTGTAACCCACCCAGCACAGAATAGAAGAAGGAGGAAAACATCTCCCAGTCCTTAGATTTTAAACCCAGGGATTGTAAAGCCCTTTGAAATCCCCAGGCTTAGATTGTAAACCCAAGTAGGAGATAAAGGCAGAGGAAACGCTGCTGTCTCCTACTGCGTGACTCTTGAAGCTCTGACAACGGTAACATTTTCTGTCTCTGATCCTGCCACCACACCATGCCATGCCGCCACTTCACCATGCTCAAAGCTCCACCCTCCATGAGAAACAACACTGAGGAGGGGTTTGGAGCTTCAGGGAGAGGTCGTGGTTTTACCCGTTGGCGCCCAGCATGCTATTCTCGCCAGCTTCTTGCCATGCCACTGCGTCTCCACAGCCAGGGAGGGGTTTGGAGCTCTAGGGAGACACCATGGATCTTTTTAGCACCATTGAGCGTGCTCTTCGCACCAGCTTCTTGCCAGCTCGGCTCTTCAGTTTGGGGGAAATCTTGAAAAACTTGGGAAAATCACGGAAGTCATGGGAAAATTTCAAAAGTCTTGGAGGGGGGCAAAAGTCACAAAAAATGTGACTTTCATCATGACCATGACAAATTCTTAGCCCTAATCATGATCAATGGAATAGAACATGCACACAAGAATACAACATGCACACAAGGAAACATTACAATATGTGAAATGCACAGGAAGCATATGCCACAACCAAAATGCACAGAAAGTGCTGCAAAACCCAAAAGGATTATTTATTTTATTTATTTATATTAAAAAATTTATGCCACCCCCTCCTGCCTCAGGCATTTTGGGGCGGCTCACAGCATATTAAAAACAATGTGAAATCCTAAAGGGCACACCATAAATGCTGCATAGAATGTGCACAGGGTGAGGAGCTATGTAGTTCAGGAGAAGGCAGACAGGAAGCACCCACCATGTGGCATTCAAAGTAAGACATCAAGACCCAAATGCATGGAAAATTCAAGAAAACAGGATTATGTGGAATCCTAACATGTACACCATAAATGTTGCTATTGGTCACTGAGAAAGAAAAAAGCAACAGAACCAGCAACAATACTCCATCCAGCTCACAAGATTCCTGGAGACTGCATTCATTTCCCTGCTTCCTGGGTCCCTGGGACAAAATCATAAGCAAGGAATAGGGACGTGCAAACACGGTTCGGATATTCGGAGTTCAGGCTGAACTCGGCCTGTTCGGATGACCGAACCGAACGTTCAAATAGCCAAACAGTTTGGAAAAGTTTGGATGAGTTCGGGGGCGGGAAAACATGACTTTGGGTGGGGAAAACGTTCTGAAAGGGGGAGGAAGCTGAGGAGCAGACTTCCTGGCATCAGGGGTGGAGACCAGGGGTGGTTTTGGGGCCAAATAATACTGATACTGGGGGGGAAAATTGATTTTGGTATCAGTAGCGCTATTTTTGGATGTTCGGCCGCATTCTGCCGAACCAAACTCCGCCAAACCAAACAACCGAACCCGAACTTGGGTTTCGAACCGAACGAACGTCCAAACATCTGAACTGCGTTCTGTTCACACATCCCTAGCAAGGAAACCTTTGAATCAACTGTCTGTGTATTTCAACTGACACATTTCTACTCCCCCCTCTTTTACAATCTTCCAGGAACTCCTCCCCTCCCCTCCACTGTTGTGATCCCACCAAGATTATATCCAGGGAAGAGAAATGTGGGAAGATTCCAGAATGTTTCTCAGATAAGTTATCTGTAAACTAGTCATTCGGGGTTCCCCCCCACCAAATAATGGCAAAGTTTACAAAAGAAACTAGCGGAAGTCTGCCTCTAGTCTGTTCCAGAAAATAGCTTTCTTCAAAAACTGCAATAACTGTAGAGAATTAGCTCCCTAATAGCCTTCTATCCAAGGCACTTGATAATGAACCATGCCAGACTTCCATCCTTATCACCCTTATTGAAAGATGCTAGGAAATAGTTTCCTGAATCACTTTGACTGAAGAGTTAAAGTTACAATAGCCGGGAGTCTCTCCAAGCAGAAATTATCCAGCTTCAAGCACAGAATGCTGGTTATTCAGATAGGATCAGGGTGTTTTTAAATTAGGGTTGCCAGATCAATATTTCAAAAATAAGGGACATTATATAGCTGTTGTGCTCAAGGGAGGTCTGTGTGTTCCATAGAGCTCTGCTATGGAGTTCTAAACAGTGGTGACTGGTGGGATTTGAAGGTGGCACCCAGGTCTGGATTATGGTCATTTCTGTAAGGTGGCATTCCAGGTGCAGTGGCATCTCTGGACAGAAGCTGCTCCCCCTGACCCCCAAGTGACTGATCCACCCTACTGGGTCTTAAGGGATAAGGCCCTGTTCCATGGACAGGGACACCCCAAGAGTGGGGAATTTGTGCATGCACACATGATGTTTCATGCCAATTCATGCCCTGCTCCATCACCAGGGTTTTGGGGCACCTACTGCGGGTCAAGGGAACACACACACACACATTTAGAGCAATAACCCAAATCTTATAAGGGCTAGGATATTTTCTGGCCCCTGGGTAGGCACCTATGCAAACTTTTAAGGAACACTTATGAAAAATACATGTTGCAGGGCCTGCATTGGTGCCAATGGAGGCCCTGCAACATGTATTTTTCATAAGTGTCCCTTAAAATATGCATAGGTGGCATTTGAGGGGTTGTTTGTAAGGAATTTTTGGCAATCCTATTGTAAAACCGAAATCATATCCTCATCAGTTAAAATGCATGGATTCAGGACAGGAAAGGTTTTTAAAAATGCAAGAAACCCTGCCCTCCCAACAATACATTCCCTAGGAGTAGTCTCAACATCTCACTAACCAGGTTCTTCGCAAGGTCAACCCCAGAGGAGATCCTTTCTGTGGCACTTCTCTCGGGCTCATGGCTCTTCTCTCTTCTAAGCTTCCTTTCTGCAGGAACAGCAGGCAGACGGGTCACATGATCCAGCCCAGCAGAAAGCCTGTGCACAGGGAGCCAGCCTAAGCAGGCTGGAGCTACCACTGCCCCCTCCCCGCCCCAGGTACCTACCTGAGGGTGATTGCTTCAGACACCCAAGCATCATTGAAAAGAGCTCCGACAGAGCTCTAGTAGAACTCTGCCACCAGTGGTTAAAAGTAGAAATAGCGACCCTGCATTGGTTGCAATGCGCTGCGGTATGGACAGTTAATCCAGCCACCCATACTGCAAACTATGCTAATTTGTCCCCATCTGCCTTCCAATAGCTGAGCCTGACTCCTCTGGTAACCTGTCCTGCCCCTGCCCAGCAACACCAACACTTTGGGGATCACCATGCCCTGCACCATGTATTTTTCATAAGCATCCTGGATTAAAGGGAATATATGGCAACCCTACCCCCCACACACTCATTCCCACCACACACATGCACACCCCCACCTCCACTCCCACACCCACTCTCAACCCCCTTCCCTTCCACAGGGAGACACACACACTCCCCCCAACAACAAAGAAAGGGACAGACACCCACACCTACTCATTCTCCCTCCCACCCACCCACCCATGGACAAACACAGGGACACAAAGGGATACATGCACAGAGACAGACACACAGAAGTACAGACACACACAGATACAGAGACACACAAGGACACACACACAGATACAGAGAGGGATGTATACACACAGGGAAACACACACACACACAGAGACAGGGACGGGGTGCACACACAGATACAGGAGCACACACATGCAGAGACGTACATGGGTACACACAGTAGGGATGGGCGAACACGGTTTGGAAGTTTGGAGTTCGGCCCGAACTCGAACTGTTCAGATGACCGAACACGAACACGAACGCAAACAAACCGAATAATCCGAACACCGAACGGCGAAATGGCCGAACAGTTTGGTAAGTTCAGATCGCATTTGGATGAGTTCGGGTGGCAAAAAAAAGGTTCACTGGAAGGTCAAACATGACAGGGAGGTGTCAGTCACTGAGGAGCAGACTTCCAGGCACCAGGGGTGGAGAGGCGCTTGCAAGAAATGAAGCTAATTATCTGCCCCCCCCTTCCCAACACCTTCTGAGCAAGTCACTGTTCCTGAACAGCAGGCGTTGAGTAGGATTTTTAGATTGCTTTAAGTTTCATTTCAGTTTTGTACTGAAATGAAACTTAAACCTTGAACTGAAACCTTGTGTTATGCATTTCACTGTACAGACTCATTGA